>CM060866.1:25687262-26287262 GCA_030737845.1 Acorus calamus | reverse complement strand
TCTAGGAGTTACACATGTAATGCACTACACATATTATGAGATAACACATATAATCTAACAATATAAATTAAGTGCTCTTTCTCTCTTTCTCTGTACATGTGTGAAGCTAAGTGTTTGTATTCAAAGTCCAAATGTTTTGCTATGTACAGAGTAATCGATTACATGCGGTTTAATAGTGTTGCTCAATTATGATAATTCATTCAATTTTTTAAAAGCATTGGTTCATTCAATTCAAAATATGCTTAAAAAACAGAAGAAAAAAAACATAAGGTTCCAACAGGATTGGAGACCCGAAGGGAAAGAAAAAAATTGGAGTGAAACTCCTGCTCCAAGCTGAGCAGGAACGCCGGAGAAACATTGTTTTTGAAAAATATTATTTTTGAAGATGTAGGTTAGATAAGGATCAAAAGCATTGTTTTTGAAGAATTTGAAACGCCAAAAAAATTATATAGAAAATGTTTGAATCCGGTTTGAATTTGGAATGCAGAAGTGAAAACACATTTGAATCGATGTTTGACTTTTTCACCATCGAATCCGTAGAAACGCGAATCCAAATTGAGATTTTTAAAAATGTTAAATTTAAATTTAATTTTTTTTTATGTATAAGTTGACAAATTATGTATATTATAAAATACAAATATTATAATGCATATTAGGTAATAAAAATATTTGTAAAATCTAAGAGGACTATAGTTAACATTCAATTCCAATTTATGTAGCCACATAAATTATTTTGTAATAAATGACTATTTCAATGTAAATAATTGGAATGAGTTATTTTATGTTTGGTTGTGCTTTTAGCTATTCTCATATTAAAAATATTATAACATCATTTTTTTTTCTTTGTTGATCATGGATAAGTTATGTCTAAAAGTTGGATGAATATATAAGATGTAGGTAATGATCTATAAGTTAGGTAGAATAACATAATTTTAAGAGCACTTGTAATATCAATGCCAGATTATTTATACCTATTTTGACATATACGTACTCATATATTTTTCTCTTTCTCAGGCAAATATACTCAAATAGAGGCTTACATGTCCCATTGTTTGTAATCTTGATGGTCATACTTGTAATTGTAGACTCAAACATACATCATTTTCTCCATCTTTAAAAGAGATGGCTATGCATCTTGATCATGGGTGTGTTTGTGTACAATAACAAAGTGAAAATGAAGGACAATGAAGGAATTTGGGTCAAAGGAAAAGTGATGGAAAGTAAAAATGTCTCTTTGATCAATTATCATTGTGTTTGTGCATGTAGTGAAAAAAATTTCTTCACTTTCCCTCAAATTCACCTTTGGGAAGGAATTTTTTTTTTCTTCATATTTTCTAATAAAACAAAATAAGAGAGAAAAAATGATGAATTTTTTTTCCATTTTTTGTTTGATACAAACACCAGATTTTTCAATTGTCAAAGGAAAAATTTCAATTTTCTTTCATTTACTATCATGCACAAACACATTGTCAAACTGTCCAATAGTACGAACTAAAACACGTGCAATGAACATGCGACTAACATAACTTTGAAGGTCCGACCACATAATATGCAAAACCCTATATTAAGGTAATTGATCTCATTAGACCAGATGGACTGGTGACCCTTGGCCAAACCCATTTGACAATGGTCCCTCCTGTGATTATCACATCAAAGCCTAACCATGTGCACTAACTAATCAAACCATGTTTTAGTTAATTAATTAAGGTAGGTCAGTAGGTGAGACATTCTTAATCTGATGCGACCGCTGACCTATGTTTGACACATCGTCCTTGAACCAACGTTTTTATAAATGCAATGGAAACCTATGATTATTTTTCATGTGTGCGCATTGATTTTATACCCATTTATTATTTGGAGAACAAGATATGCTTTTATATTGTACTACTATGATTCCATTTTATTTTTGTTATGCAGATGCAATCTTCACTGCAACTGCAAGTGGTCATATCTGGATATCATTTCATGTGATGGAGAGTATTCAATTACGTACATGAAGAGTATGCAGTAATGAAAATGAAAATATGAAACAATCGAAAGCATTCAAATGATCAATATGGTTGAGGCCATAGCAATCCAGATCAGATTTCTTGTATAAAAAATACAGGAATTTTCTATGACAACCAATAAAAAACTGTTGCGTAATGATAAAAGTCTATTAAAAAATAAACATAATTTTTTATATTATGTGACTCCTGAGTATCACAAAGAATTTGTGTCTTACCAAAAAAAAAATATGATGGCATAGCAATCAATATTAATGTTAGTGGGCCACACAATAAACAGAAAGTAATTACCAACAACAATGATAAAGAAAACCATACATATATCAATATTAATTTTTTCAAGGTGTGGGTTCCTTTCTCTCAACAGTGTCTGCAGTTTTGAATTGACCCTTTTAAAATAAATATAGGATGAGATTGGTGAGGAAAGGTGGTAGGGTTAGGAGGCTGGTGAGCGTTGGCCTCGATATTTGTACTTCTGTTCACTTGTCACGACGCAATGTTCTGCCCTCTCTCGATTTTCAAAATGCAGATCTGATTTTCAAAATGCAGATCTGAATTCCATGTCAAATCGGGGTATTGACTTTGCCAATCTCATTTTTTTTAAAAATTCATATAATACCATGCAAATTGTTTAATATATATCCGCGTAACATCTTGTTTTTTTTTAATCTCTGTAACCCCTTACAAATACATGTTAAATCCATATAAGCCCTTCTATCAGTCAAACTAAACCTTGGACTAGTTCTTTTAACCCCATATGCAAAATAACATTTTCACCCCCACCCACATAAAATATCTATAATAACTCTTTTTCCCCTCTCAGCATTGTTGATGCTTTGGAAGCTCTTGCCCCCTCCCTTCTTTTCTCTCTCTCTCTCTATCTCTCTCTTCAATAATTGCAATGAAGATTGGAAGCCCTCACAGCGGCGGTGGTGGTTTTTGTGGCATAACAAGGGGGTGAGGTGGCGGTGGGGAGGTCTGAGGAGGTAAGGGGTAGTAGGTGTATAGTGATTTGGGATTGGTGGTGATTAGGAGGAGGGGGTGGTGGTGGAGAGGGGCGATTGGGAGGAGATGAGGGGTGGTGGTGGCGGTGATGAGGGAGGGGCAGTGAGGTTTGGATGGTGGAGGGGGGAGGGGAGGATGGAATAATGGTGGAGGGAGGGGGTGATAAAATGGTGGTTCAGGTGGTGGGATGGTGGTAGTGTGGGGAAATGGTGAATGTCATTTTGAGAAGAAGAAAATAAAGGGGTAAAATAGTCATTTGGAGGAATGTATTTATATTTTTCTTAAATTATAAGGGTTTAATTGCATAAAATTTTTGAAATCTGGGTTAATATAACATGATATTCAAAGAATATTCTAATTATATTAACATTTTTTTAACTCGGGTATTTATTTGAAATTTTCTGTGTTTGCAAAGGGTTATAAGGATTTCACAAAAAACATGGTGACAAGTCCCTCGCCACTCAGGTCATTGGATTAACATTTCCATATGAAATAACAAAAATCTAACTTGGCGGATCACAATTGGAATAATAGTAACAAATTTCAATGTAATTCAGCTGATTTGGTGAGTAGACCTAGAATTTTGTTCGAGGACTTGGAAAAAATTTAAATGATATATGATGATACAAAAAAATTATTAATACACTTTGTATCAGCGGTATAAAATTAATTTAGATTTTGTAATTAATGAGTGTCTTAAAAATATTTATATCTTGTTTTAGGTGTAAAATGATTCAAGAATAAAAAATAATATGAGAGAATAGACTAGGGGGGAGGGCACCAAGGGTGAAGAGGGGTAACAAGTGGAGGAGGTCGGGAAGGGGGAGGAGAAAAACAGAGGGAGAGAAAGAGATTCCAAGGAGGGAGGTTGGGAAGGGCGCGACAAGCATAAGGAGGGTGGAGGAGAGAGAAAGTGGAACCCCTCCTCCTTGACCTTTCTTTCTCTTTTTCTCCTCCCCAGTCTCCCCCATCCACCGCTCTCCACCTTCCCCACCCTCACCCCTCTCTCTCTCACTCATTTTTTCTCATTTTGTTACCCCTCAACCTTTTTTTTGATGGGATGGGGACCCCAAAAATGGATGGGAATATTAGCTCCCCATTCATGAACAATAGAGCTCATCTTTGATTTTCATATGTCATCTAAAATCATTGGGAAATGTTAGATCCAAAATTTAAAGATGGGAGAGGGAGAGAGAAAGAGAATGAGATAGAGATTAAGAGAGATGAGAGAGAGACACACACAAGGAGAGAGAGAAAGAGAGGTGACCGGTCGTCATCCTCCACTACCCGCCACCACCGCCCATGGCCTCTCTCCAACTCCGAGCCCCTTCTCTCTTTTTCTCTCTTTCTTTCATTCCCTCCCTCTTCTTTTTTCTAGCGAAGGAGAACCCCATTCTTTTTTTGTCCTTTTATGTAGTAGGATTTCAAAAATGTTAGACAATCATTCTATCAAAAAAAAAACCCAGACTATATATATTTTTATTTTTTAAAAATAGTAAAAATCATCTAATGAAATATATGTTTTTATAAAATAAAATGTAAATTGTTCCGTTTCGAGTTGAATGAATTCATTTTTAATAAGTGTAAGAAAAAAATTAACAAAGTATATAAATAATTTCACTGGATTTCTAAGGAAGTATATAGAACTACACTTTAGTTGGTAAAAATGACTACGTGTAAACAACGCCCCTTGATTTATTTTTTTTGGTAACCAATCGGGTCGGGCTTCAAACTTTGGACTCGCCCGATTCATGGATCGAAAACCCTTACACACCCACAATGGTATGCTCGCTCTCTCTCTCTCTCTCTCTCTCTCTCTCTCTCAAAGACCTTACAATGAAAGGAGCAAGATATTGGGGATTACCAATGAACTATCAAAGGCCTTACAACAAAATGAGCAAGATATCGTGAATGTCATAAACTTAGTTCAAATATCTAAGATAAGATTGTAACAAATGAGAGGTGATAGATGAGATTCAATCGTTGAAGAAGTTTCTTTATTTTGTAGTAAGTATGATATCAATGTTCTTAATATGGATGATAAATATGTATCTGAAAGGTGATCAAGAAGAAGGGTCGAAGTGATCACAAATTTACATCATTATCGTGTTTGATTGTTTTATACAGTTATCGATATGCAACTTCAAGTGCATAATAGTTGTTTTATAAAAGTGAATACAGAGTTACTTCTTTGTATGTTATGTCTCTTTCCAAATGATTCTTTCACAAGCTTTAACAAGCAAAAATTGGTTCATGTAACTCAATTTTATCCACTTGAAATTTTTAAAATGGATCTCATATTTCTTGACAAAGAGCTTGAAAGATAATAATGAGTTTTCAGAAGTGAATGAGATTGATGATCCTGTTAAAAAGGTGGTTGAGATGAAACATATGCTTTGATAAAAAAAAATGTAAATCATTTCACAGATGAATAAACTCATTTTTAATAAATGTAAGAAAAAAATTAACAAAATATATAAATCATTTCACTGGATTTTTAAGAAGTATATAGAACTACACTTTAGTTGGTAAAAATGACTGCATGTAAACAGCACCCCTTGATTTATTTATTTTTTATATTTTGTTTTGGTAACCAATCGGGTCGGTCTTCAATGTTCGGACTCGCCCGATTCATGGACCGAAAACCCTTTTCACATAAAACCCTAATCGATCGGAGGGGGTTTAAGCAGCGACGCCGACGCCTCCATTTTTGGCCACTCTTAAAAACCCTAAAAGTTCAATCTTCCCCTCCATGAAAAACCCTACCCCTATTTAAATGGGCGCCTCTTCTCTTTCCATGAAATCCTATGACGGCCCCCGAAAACCCACCCCCGTCAGAGATGAACGACCCCTCCATTAACGACGATTTCTCTCCCTCCATCGACGACGCCTTCATCGATTTCGACTGCATAGAGGATTGGTTTCAACAGCTCGACATGTCAGTCCCGAATTCGGGTGGTTTCAATCCGAACACCGTCGAAGCAGAAGCTCTGATGGTGGAAGGGGTTGTCACGGATGGGTCCGATCGGATGAGCGGAAAGACTGGACCTTTTGATGATTCCATGCGAAAATCGGACGGCTTGGATATGTCCGTCTCTCAAATTGACAGTATGGAAGCTCCTGAAGTGATTCGGATTGCAGGTTTTGAGGAGAAGTTGGGGAGTGTTAGTTTAGACGAATCTCCCATTCAAGATGGGGTGATTGGGGATGTGAAGGAGGAGGTCGGCGTTTCTTTGTTGACTTCCGAGGTGAAATTGGAGAAGGAAGAACCTTCATTGATTGGAGATGCTGGTTCGATTGGAGTTACTTTGGCGGCGTCTGAGGTCAAAGTGGAAAAGAGTGACTCCTCTGAGAGCGACGAGAGTGAAAGTGATGGGGATGATAGTGATAGTGATGCTTCGGAGTCGGAGAGCGGCAATGATTCTTCTTCTTCTTCTTCTTCTTCAAGCAGTGAGGAGGAGGAGGAGGAGGGAAGTACTGACAAGCAAGTAGAATTAGAGGAGGGTGAAATTACGTACTTTGATAAGGAATTGGATCATATGTGTAGCGATGATGAAGAGGTCATCAAGGGCCCCATCAAGTCCAAGAATGAGATTGAGGTAGTAATGGTTCTTCATAATCATATGTGAGTAGTGATATCTTATTGAGTTATGGTGATTAAGGAATTCCTGATTTTATGTTGTACAAGATTTCAAGTGTCTCATCATTCATGAATGGAAGAATTGAGGATGGTAGTTGGCAATTCGTGTCGTATTGTTAATCATGCATTACTGTGTTTTATCTGATCGTGCAAATGGTTAATCTTGTTTTCCAATTATTAGTAATTTAGTATGGTTAATATGCAGACAGATTTAATTTTTAAGTTGATCTGTATAATTTGTAACGGTATATTGTAGACAGTAATTGCATAAAATATCTTAATTTTGTTTGTACAATCTCTTCTCTGCCAATTATTCTTGTGCATGCAATTCATGCTTCGTTTATACTCACTCTTTCAGTAGTTGATTGGGTGATGATATTAGTTATTTTTGTTCTTTTGCAATTTTTTATAGTTTGTGCAAAGTATGCACTGGATTCTGGGTCATTTTTTCTTCTCTTTTGTTCAATTACACTAATATGTTAATTGTTACACAGAGTGACATTTTTTATGTATTGGTTACATGGTTTCAATATTTCCAGTTATGCCTAATAATTTCTTTGGGTGGGGAACGTTTCTGTTCTTCATTGTGTGATTGTTCTCGCAGAATCTACCTCCAGTTCCAAAAGTGGATGCTTCTTTGGAACCACATCATGAGATGCTTCCTGTTGGAGTTATTTTATCTGTAAGTTCGTTGGAGTTATCAACAACAGCAGATTAGCGTTTATATACTTCTTGCCCTCTTTTTATTAAGAATGCTATATTTTTGCATTTTGGTGATCCAGTATAGCGGAAATCAGAAATCCCTCATTTTGATTTGTTCATGTAATATAGTTTCAACTGTCAATGAGAAGGAAGATTCAATGTGTGAAAAATCTGATCTGAAGAATTGTCAATGTCTTGTATTAGGTCTCAAAGGAAACTTCAATCAGTGTTCAACCTTATGTGGCAACTTTTGTAATACCATGGTTCTTTCAAACATTTCCTTTCATATGTTTTTCTCTGTATTAGTGAGAGTTTAGCAGTTAACCATTATTGAATTGAATTAGGATGGGTTGTGGATTATTTGTTAAAATAATGTGTAGAGCCAATGAGCCATGCATATAAATTTAAAATTTCATGCTCACGTCTGTTTGTCTCTGCATCAGAATGCTAATTATTAGGAAAGGTAATTATTTTGTTTTTGATATTGATGCATCATTAGAGTTGAGATATAGTTCAAGCAACACTTGCTGTTATCTCCTGCAATCCCTGGATACTTTACAAAGATATTTCATTCATTCTTTCTTTTTATCTTTTAATGACCATGGCTGTTGCATTATTTTTTCATGTAGATGCTGGATACTAAAGTGATTGTGGAGGGTTTGGAGAAGCATAACCCAATCAATGAGGGATCTATTCTTTGGATAACAAAAAACAGGTCCCCTCTAGGTTTTGTAGATGAAATCTTTGGCCCTGTAAAGTGTCCTTATTATATCGTGAGGTACAACTCCGAAGATGAAATTCCTTCAGAGATTACTGAAGGTACTTCCATTTCTTTCGTTAAGGAGTTTGCACATCACGTGCTCAATGACCAATCGCTCTACAAGAAGGGTTATGATGCATCCGGCGACAATGATGAAGAGGTATCTGATGAGGCAGAGTTCTCTGATGATGAGAAGGAAGCAGAATACAGGAGGTCTCTGAAGATGAAGACAAAGAGGGGTAAAGATAACATGAAACAGAGAAACCAAGAATCCAATAATCAGAAAAGAGCTCAATTCAATGGAAAATATCGGAAGGACTCGCAATCCCAACCTCCTCATGTACCTATAGGCACAGGTCGGCAACCTCGTGTTCCATTCCAGAAACAAGAGCCACCAGCAAATGGTTATGGAAGTGGCTCTTTTTCTGGTGAACTCGCCCAAGGTAGCATGACTCCAGGTAGTTCCCCAATGACATCTGTAGTCCAACGCCCAAGCTGTCCCGGAGGTCCCTTTCAGCAATCACCAACTCTGCCTAATATGCAATGGATGAGTGGGATGTTACCAACCCAGCAGCATATTGGCACACTTGGTGGATTTCCAATGAATGGGATACCTTACCAGCAATACCACCAGAATCAGTTCCCGGCATTACAACCTGTTGGTATGCCTGTCAACTCCAATGCCCAACCTTCTGGTTGTTTGGAAAATACACTTCAACAATCATCGATGCAACCTAATATGATTTGGGCGAATGGGATGGTGACACCCCAGCAGCAGCAAATGGGTGCATTTGGTGGTTTTCCAAATGCAATGGCATTCCAGCATGGTGTAAATTCTAATCAGATGCTGGTTCCCGGTCTTCAGTGGCAAAATATGCAACCACCTAATCTTATAGTTGGTCCCATGTATCAGTTGCCGATGGGGCAGGGGAACTTTGGAATGGTAGCTTCTAGGCCAACTGGTGTGGGGTTGCAAGGACTTGAAGCCATGGGACCAAACACAGCAGTTCCTCAAGCTGGGTTTTTACCTCCTATGCAATTTAACCAGGGATCTTCAGCTGTCCGGGGGAGGATGCCAAACCGTCGTGGTGGTGGTGGGAGAGGCCGACAACACTCTCGGTAGCATTTTCTTTTATATTGAGTTACCTTGATGTTTGTGTGAGAAGTTTTGATACTACAGAAATTCTATGTTTAGAATCATATGTAGCTCTGAATACATCTCAGTGTATTTGGTTTTAAATGAAATATTGTTGTTCGAAGGATCATGTATCATGCATATATGTTTCCATCATATTTGTTGTGGTACTGTAACCTGAGACGACATGCTTTTATATGGGTACATGTCGTACGCATTGAACAAACTGTGTATGCCTTTAAGTTGCAGGGAATTGATATCATGGAGGCAAATTGTTTTCTTATTTACCCTCTGAACATCTCATATTCTCATGTACTACTAGTCTTCCCATCGGTGTGTGCTACTTTTTATGGTTGATTGGAATGCATTTATTTTTCACAAGGTGCATCAGTAGCGAGTTTCATTGGCAACCAATATTTTTGTGCATTTAGGTAATATTGTATTTTTGTGCATTAAGGTAACATTGTATATCTATGTTATGCTTCTTTAAATGAATCATTCTGTCTTATTAGAAATTTATATTGGTTTACTCTAACTGGGGTTGCCACCATGAGCTTTTAGATTCTTAACTTACCAAACCTCTTAGTAGCCTCCTTTTAGTTGGCTTATTTTCTAATTTAATGCATTCTTTCGAAGAAAAAACCATGTCCCCTCATTTCTGATCATCTCTTCATGGTAGTTTAATAGAGTAATTCTTACTGATAGAATACCAGTTCCCACAAACACTTGTGGTGTAAATGGGCAGGTTGGTCTAGTGATATCTTGAGAGTGATTCCCCAATGGGCAGGTTTTGTTTTGGTGGACTTTTTTTTTTTTGGCTATTGCCACCATTTTGGGTTGTTATCCCCACCTCAATGGGGGATAAGGTGTACACTGCTCTTTGGAGGGTGGAGGGCAACCATGTTGTCTGCCAAGTCATAGACTCATACATGTCAACAGATTCTCGTCTTCATCTGTTCATTCATATTCATGATTTGACCGAGCTCATTCAAATTTTTCTCATCTCCTATTGAACTTTAGATTTTTCCGATGTACTTCTAGACAGCCAAATATTCATTCAGGGGACATCTAAATTTTGAAGTGTCAAGTGCCATCGAGAAGCAATCACCCGTTGACAGATATACTCCTTTTCAATATTCACAGAGCCATAGAATAAGATTTGAACAGAAGGAAAAAAAAAAAAAACTCAACTCACCCAAAATATGTAATTGTAAAGCAGTGGATCAAATTTGGGATTTTTGCATATATATACCCTATTAAATTTCAATTTTAATAAAATACCTTTGAAAAAACCACAGTACAAAAATACCCAATTTTGTGGTTGCAAAATTCATCATGTAATCCTCGCGTTTTTCACTTTTGAAATTCACTATTCTTTCTTTGTACTTATATTTTCACCTCTTACAAGAGAGTCAAACAATGCAGAAGGTCCCAAAACTTGATCTTATTTTTAAGCTGAACAACTCAGAGTCCTCCTATTGTACACCAATGTTAGATTCTACAATTGATCATAGTTATCTCTTACCCTCTCGTTTGAAATGTACGAAAAATAAATTTTGAATAAAGTGATTTAAATAAACTTGATTACTAGAAAATAAATTTTTTTTGTTTTTTAAATAAACTTTTTTGCACTAAAAGATAAAAATAACTTTTTAATTAAGTCAACTTTTTAGAATGCGTTTGACAACACTTTTTAACTTTTTGCTTAATTAAAAACGGAATCGCTTTAATTAAATGCAACCAAACGGGGCATAGATTCTTACAATGGTTTAACACTACTCAGCTAAACTAGCATGTTAGGAGTTTGGAAGAAATTTCATATTTTTTTAATAACTTATTTACTTTCACAAAAAAATAAAACCCATATTTGAACAAATTGAAGGCATATTTTTTTTACAATATTCTATTAAGAAATACACTCACAATTAAATACATGTTCTAATAGAGATTTTATATATTGAGTTAGAACTGAATGAAAGATTGAGTGTATCAAACATTTGTATCCTACCGTGAAAGTTCTCGGGCAAAAGAAAAATCAAATCAAACAGAAACAGCTTCAAAACAAGCTCAAATCACCCATTTCATCTCTACTCTGCTATCTATGTTCTTATTCAGAGATTGTTATAAGCATATACAGTACAAAATTAGTCCATCATGTCACACTGCAGGTGATTTTCCTTATTAGCTTTAGTTATGTACAACTACAAGGAGTTGGATAGTTCTTTCAGTACAACACTTGCTATGGAGTCAGTGGATTTCAAGAGTTTGTTTTTTTTGTACAAGGAACCTTAGACAGATGAACTTGATAACAAAATGCGCTTAAAACAGGAAACGATATCACAAATGATTTTTCCTGAAGGCTTTTGAGAAAGTAATGGAGCAATGACTGGTTGCATGAGTCATTCATGTTGTTGAGATGGTTGTTGGGGAGGTGAATATGCGGTTTAGTGTCGCAGCCAGGCGAACCCCGCCTTGGGCCAGCCTCTTCTCCACTATCGGTAGGCGATCCAGGAAATATTCATCTACACCCATACAACACGAAGAATAAGAGAGGATGAGAAAAAGAATGCACAGATTGGATGAAGCAAAACTGCATGTTATTGGTGGCAAAATATAATCACAATGACACTTCAGTGGTTATCCCATCCACCCATCTAATGAAATATGGGTATTGGGTTTGAGCAGTTACAGACATCACCAGCATAACCCTTTTACTAATGGTTTGTGTTTTGTTAATCCCATTTTGGGATCCAAGTCAAATATGAATAAATTGCACACAAGAAGCTGATACGAATTTGCTGGTAATATGTGAATGATTTACATGATGTAATTAATTATTTAACTAAGCATACACAATAAGCACATGTATTTGTATATGCATTAGTAAGTGCTGATTTGGTACTATGTTTAACATTTCGACATACAATGAGCTGTTTGGTCATTTTAAGGGTTGGAATGGTCCATTGATTTTAATCATTGGATTGTTTTGGGTCAAATCAATTAATTAGCTATTAAACCATGAATCCAAAGCTGCCTTTTTTTTATCGCTATCAAAAAAGAAATTTTTACAGGTACTCGTTCTCTTGGTTGGTCAAATTGCCAAAGGAACAGAAGAGATAAATTTGTTTTACCTCCCAAAGTGCTTCCTGGAGTGGCATTCCGATATGCATATTTGCAGGCCAAGCCAATGCTCTCTGAAGCATACCTGCAAATGTCAAAATCTTACATTGGTGAATCAACACAGTAAACCATAATACTTAGTGCACACCATCAATACGGCATATAACAAAAACTAGTGTGTGTTTCCAAACACTCCAGGAAAGGGGAAAAAAATTGACAACAAAAGCACCCATCTTCCGGGGGGAAGCAGGCAAGAATTTTTTCTCTTCTTTTGTTTTTTGGCCGGGTCATGTTAGGAATGAATTGAGAGTGCTTCGACAACAAAACTACAAGAAGTTAAGGGCAAGGGGCGACGTAGAACAAAATCCAAGAACTCACAGTCCTTCGTGCCAGCCGTTGCTTGGGCCCTTTGGCTATTGCAAAATCATCTCATCTTCCAAGGGATGAAGATCTACGCTGAAATTATTTGGGAGATGGTGATTCACTTCATCAAAGATTGGGGTCATTGTTGCGCTGGGGTTAGCAGGGTGTTGTAAATTAGGGATAAACTCATTATTGAGGAGGACTTGTGTGTGTTTTGGGGCCGCTTGGGTTTGGCTTGGTAGATATCTCTTCTACTATGACACCCCCTCTCGATTTGTTGGGCCCCCTTATTCATGTACTCTTAACTATATGTTGTGCCCCTTGGGCACTGTCTTTGTTTTGAATAAAATCAATAAAGGATGACTACCTTTGCTCCCAAAAAAAAAAAAGTGCACCCATCACACACATGACACAGGGTTAAAAGCCTTTGGCTCTACTAACTGAGCTGGACGGGCTCACTCACTCCAGAGTTGTTTACCAAACAAAATATATATATATATATATATATATATATATATATATATATATATATAAAATAATAAAATTATAATAGGAATAGAGGATGACTGTTATGGGTAATTTGTAAGAACATTTAAGAATTTGTCTGGCTTGAGTACAAACATACTTACGGATTGGGACAGACGGTATGATTGGATTTGCAGTTTCCCCATGGAGGAATATCAGCAGACTTGCCCTCCTGTTTGGAGCATAATAAGAGAATATGAGATTAAAATAGCACCAACAAACCACTTTCTGAATTTGATTTTTTAAATCGCCTCATTATTATGTACGAGAGCAAATTTCAGTTCTTCAGAAGATAATTGATTGCTGCAGTTCATTTAATGATCAATGATCAGTGACTTCCCAATATTACCTGAATATCTTGTTGGATAGCTTTTATCATCACCGAGATATCAGAGTCATAGAACTTTTTTAATGCAGACTCAATTATCATGTTGTCCCATACCTGAAAAAGAAACCCGAAAAATATGTGTCATGAATGAAAATAAGTTGACCTTTAAAAACCATTTCCATTCTCTATAATCACATTTTATTTTTCATTCATTTTCCATGAATGCAACAGAAGGATACAATGTTGAGAAGAGGATCTTGTTGGCACCTACATGGTGTAAATTTGTCTTTCGACGGTACCAGCGAACAATGATTGTGTTTCCGCCTTCATCTCCAGTAAAACCAACATGTAGAGGCTGATTTCAGAAAAAAAAGGACATACATAAACGCATAGTTTACACAAATGCCTAATTTGAAACATCTTCATCTTCTATTTCAATATTATGTTCATAATCATGCAAATTCCTTTCATGATCCATTCTATTTCATTTTATGCAATGAATGAATCTATTTTCGAACACGTCCCCTCTTGATGAAATTAGTTATAGTCATCATTGCATTATAATATACCTACTTAGAAACCTACCCTCTAGATTGCAAATTATGCAATCCATCTCATACCCAGTTCTACTATGTTTATTTCCTCCACTAGCTTTAGATGGATGGGTATCCAGATCGAAAGCAGACCTGGTGAATATCCCCCATGAAATGCGACAAGAAAAGAAGAGCCTCTGTCAAATTATCTGAAGCAAAACAACATGGGCTCCCATATAATTCCAACTGGATTGAACATTATTAAATATATCATATAAAATTGGGTTTCGGCAAAGATGAAAAAACAGGAAGGATCAATGTGATGAGGCCCTTACAATTTTGCAGACGCTCAGGATCATTGTAAGCTGTAAGCTGTGTTGAATAATTGTAGATTGCTCCAGCAACACATCTATCCTTGTGATGGTGCGAGTCATGACAGTCTCCTGTTGATGTATCAGCTTCATACATCAGTAAAAAAAAGTGGAATAGATTGGCTGATCCAAGAATGATTCAGTTTAGAACAATCAATAAACCAGACAAAGAGGAGGAAATACAAAAAGACAGGACTCACTGCAGCAGTCATAGTTGCACTTGAAATCTGGTGTATCGATGTAGTGAAGAGGTCCAGTCCACCTCCATTTGTATTGATGTCGGATTTCATCAGGCCAGGAACACAAGCCAGCAAGATCACCCTCAGCGTGGCCTGGAAGCAGCTTTTTTACAGCAGCATCTGCATCCTCAGTGAAAAGCTCCTGCAATCATGCAATGCTCCCCACCACTATGTTATCCCACAAATAATCAGGTCTCCCAGTCATATTTTTATATAAAGAAATTTGGCTTTGTTACATCTATTCAATAACCTCCTTCAACTGAAGGATTTTTCTCTGAAGAATATGCAAAATGTCGGATGGTGGCATATTGCATTAACATCAATCAAAATAAAGCATCCTAGGTGTCCACCTAGGCGATTTACCTGCTCTCCACCCTGCTTGGATCCTAGGCGGCTACCCATGCAGATTTGTGTCTAACACACCTGCCTATATCTTAATCATTAGTTTCTTATTCTTAAATAGGCCCTTAAGCCAAAGCATCATCCCCTTCCCTTCCTCCAGAGCAATATGATCGTCTAGTCATTATCTTTTTTCTCATTCTCGTTGGCTCTTCCTAATTCATCCCCATTTCCTTCTTACGCTTCTCCACCTGACCAATCCCATCTACCCTTTCTCCTACTCTGATCAACCGGAACTATCAACCTCTTCTCCCCTCCATTTAACAATCTAACCACTTCTGGTCTGAATTCTGGACACCCAAAACCATCTTTCCCAATTTGTTCACCCATGCATAGCGCCCAGGTGTTATAGCACTCCCTGATACCTCGAGGCCACCTAGGGCCTTCTGAAACACTGCCAGACAAAACCCAGAAAATGTACCCCCTCTAGAGATAGTTTCCTGACAAGTCAAACCAGGCACGGCTGGTTGTCGCATCAATTACTCATTATCAAGTGCTCCCAACATCAATCAATAACACACGCTCACAAATGTGCATTGCCACCAATAACTCCTAAACAAATTTAAAAGGATCTGATATCAATAATAACTTTAAAAAAGGGATAAAGTTTATCAAATCTTAAACATTGGGCATGAATAATAAATGCATACAAAGACAAGATCAAATTTTTGATAAGCAAACATTGAAACAAGTCAGTGCTTCATAAATTCAACCATTCTATTTGTACCCCAAAAACAAAGTGAGAGAAAAATTGATACCTGGGCAATCTTGCAAGTGACATAGTGACCTTCCTTTCCCCAACAAACAACCCCTGGAAGGATCTGAAGAAAAAGCAGACAACACACGAATCCCAATCGAGCCCCCATTTTTTTTTTAAAATGAAAGATTAGAATGAACCAATGATCAAATGAATTCGATCGAATGATAGCTCTCACAAACCCTAATAAGAGGAGGGTTATGAAGAGAATTACGAAAAGTTACCATTTTGCGGTGTCCGGAGCACATGAAAGAGGAGCAGACGTTTATTTGGTGGGTATTGTGAGAGGTGGTGTTTGGATGCGTGGATATGTACTGAAAAAGATACATATACAGTTATGGAAAATGTTATACTCAATTTTTTTTTTTACAGTTTAAAATACAAATGATATATGTTTTTTATTTTTTTAAATAGTAAAAATGGCATATGCTTTAATAAAATGTGTACATCACAGTTGAGGGAGAGATGACGAGAATAGCAAGATAATTCATGTAATTCACTGCTGTAAAAAATAAATAAACAAGATTAAATTAAAAAATTTAAATAAAAAATAAAATATCAAAGAGAAAATGACCAAAAAAATCTCACAAGAGTTTGAAATACCCAAATCAGCCATTTTTTTAAATTATATCTAAAAAAGTCTCATTTACGGTTTTGAAAACTCAAAGACTAATTTGTACTTATATAATTAAATTTTTAATATCTATCTTTATTCCATACTAAAAACTTATTTTTCCTACAAAACAACAATACCTCTATACATGATGAAAATCAATCATGAGATTTTGTTATTATATATCATACTGTTTGTTTCTTATATATATCTTACATGATATTGTTTATCATTTTTCATTGTTTATAATCATAATATGTAATTTAAATCTGTGTTGTGTCCAACAGATGATATTTTAATATTATAAATATTTATTCACATTTTTTTAGTTATTTACATATTTTTATATCATTAATACATATCTATTTTTTTTAAAAAAAACATCAATATTTAATGGAGTTCATCATAAAAATTTAAATTATATTGGTATATATTTCACAAAATCCACCTAATCACAAAAAATTACAATAAAAAAATTGATCTACATGAAAATGTGTGAAATATATTTATAAAATTAAGAGAGTGAAATATTTTAACAAAGTATTAAGGATTGTATTAAGGATTTAATTGCATAAGGGTAGATTAGTCTTTTGTGTTTTTAAAATTGTAATATGAGACTTTTTTAGGTACAATTTTAAAAAATAGCTGATTTGAGTATTTTTAACTTTTAAAATACTTTTTTAATCATTTTCCCAATATCAAATAACATCAGGAATGATCAGAATGCCAGTCTTCTTAATTAAATTACTTTTTAATCCCTTCATCTATTGCTAGTGGTTGACATGAATTAAACTTCACATTGAGTCTTAATCCAATATTTTTTTTGATAAATAACACAGAAGAAAATTGATATAGTAAATATACATTGTGATGAATCATTTAGTGTCATTTAGTATCATTTAGTGTGATGAATCTAATCTTCTCATGTTAGTATCATTTAGTGTGATGAATCAAATCTTCTTATGTTAGTATCATTTAGTAAAGAGAAGGTACATCTACTGATTGTCGGACAATGCAATATTTGAATAACTTTTTTCATTATCAATTAATTTAGTATGGGGGGCACCATTTAGAAGGACTCCTGAAGTGGAACAGTTTCGGGAATGGATGGAGATGAATCAGTTACAGCAAGTAGCTTTTCGTGGTCCAAGATTTACTTGGTGTAACAATCGGCAAGGAGCGCAACGTACTTGGGAACAGTTGGATCGGGCATTGGCTACACTGAATTGGTGTGAGTTGTTCCCTGATGCATTTATACATGTCCTCCCAAGACATCTATCAGACCATGCACCTTTATTGTTGATCACTGAAATACCACTTCAAAGAGGTTTCAAGCCTTTTTGACTGGAAAGACTTTCGTTTGAGTACCCAGATTTTCATCTTACAGTCGTTAATAATTGGGAAAACAGGGGAACTTCCTCCCCGATGGGAAATGTCCACCACAAGTTATGTAGACTTCAAGGTACCCTTCGAAGATGGCAACGTATATCAGTGGGAAATATTCAAAGCCGAATCACTGAGGCTCATCAGCAGTTAGATGAGTTCCTCAAATGTGAACAAAGTGCTTCAGCTCCGGAGAACATCATTCATCTGATTCGCTCGGCTTCAAATAAGGTTGCAGCTTTGCAGCGTCAGTCACAGACTTTCTGGGCTCAAAGGGCTCGTACAAAATGGATAAAAGAGGGTGATGCAAACACTCGGTATTTTCAAGCCAAGGTAAGGGGACGACGTTCATGTAACGAATAAGTACAATTCATACTCCGGATGGTAGGGTGCTCAGCTCTGCAGTTGAGGTGCGGTCGTTTATCTTTGATCACTTCCAGAACCATTGGAAGTCCACACTACTGGAGGAGGACACTTTTCCACATGACTTAAGTCTTAATTCTATTATGGAGATGATGGCGTCGGAGCTGATTAAACCTTTTTCTGAGGAGGAAGTGGAAAGGGTGGTGAGACATCTTCCGTCTAATAAATCACCCGGACCTGATGGATTCCCTGTGGAATTTTACAAAAAATTTTGGCCAACATTAAAGGATGATATTATGAGGGCTCTTATTTATTTTCAGCAGGAAGCTGAATTACCCATATCTTGGGGTTCTACTCATGTGATCCTAGTTCCAAAAGTTCAGAATCCCGAGTTTATTAAAGATTACAGGCCGATTAGTGTTTGTGACACTAAATACAAAATCCTGTCCCAATTATTGGTTCGGAGGCTAAAAGTGGTGTTGACACAACTAGTGGGCAAAGAACAGGGGGCTTTTGTACCCTCTCATTCTATATATGAACACCTGCTGTTAGTGCAAGACATGATGCACTCTTTAAAACATCGAAAAGGGCGGAATGCTTTATGGCTGCTAAGATAGATTTGGCTAGTGCATATGATTCAGTGGAGTGGAGATGTCTATTTTTGGTATTGCAGAAATTTGGCTTCCCTCAAGTTTGGATCAGGTGGATAGAGCAGTGTGTTACGAAGGTTAGATATGCGGTATTAATTAACGGGGCACCGACCTCTTGGATAACTCCTAGTCGAGGTCTAAGATAAGGGGATCCATTATCACCTTATTTATTTGTTCTCATGACTGAGGTTTTATCAGAATTATTTCGTAAGGAACAAAGAGAGGGAAGGTTTGTGGGATATCAACCAGATGTTAGATTAAATACACATGTTGAACCTCCAGCTATTACTCATGTATTATATGCAGATGATTTAGTGGTCATGAGTATAGCAAAACCCTCACAATGTATCATCATGAGGGAGGTCCTACAGAAAGCTCAGAAGATAACGGGACTACAGATTAATTGGAATAAAAGTTCTATCAGATTTTCTCCATCAGTTCAGCCTAGACATCAGCGATGGCTTTGCAGGCTACTTAGAATACAGAAGGCTTCTCCTCGATGGCGATATTTAGGAGTTCAAGTATATGGTAACAGAATACCTCGTGCCCAAAAGTCTGATGTGCAGTCTCGAGTTGAACAAAAGTTTCAACAATGGAAAGCTACTCTTCTTACAATGCCAGGTCGCATAGTACTGATTAAATCGGTGCTAAATGCGTTGCCTATCCACATGTTGTTTGCAGCAAGTCTGAATGTTGGGGATGCTAATTTTATAGAAAAGGCAGCCCGAAGTTTTTTATGGAAAAATGTCTCGCAGTAGATCGATACATGCAGTATGTTGGGAGAGAGTCACTGCATCGAAGGAAGCAGGGGGGTTAGGAATACGACGAGTTAGTCGTATGAGATTGGCTGTCTTGGCTGTATTAGCATTTAAGTTCCTACTGCGGAAATCTACTCTTCATCATTTTATCTCTCTCAAATATCGTTGGTCTGGTAATCCGTGGGAATTAAACTCACATTCATCATCGCCAGTTTGGAAAGCTTTATGTTTTGGGCTTCAAGCGGTGCGAATGTTTGTTTTAAAAGTTCCAGGTTCTCTATCAGATATTGATTTGATTAGAGACCCTTGGTTTACTCCTGTGCCGTTCTCAAGAATCCCAATGATGATTAATATGGAGGCAGTCAATCTTGGATATCGGCTGTCGGATGTCATATCTGGGGGAGAATAGCGAGTTGATGTTCTACATCACATATTTCCATCATATTGGGCTGAATTGATTTCTGATTCCCCTCTTCCAATTTGTTCTCCGGATGGTATTACTAGGTGGCAATGGGATGGTTCTATTGCGGACATTCCTCGCACTAGAGATATATATCAATCTCTATTTCCAGATCCTCCAACTGCTGAAGCTAATAAGTGGAAGCGTATTTGGGTGTTACCAGTGGTTCCTAAGATCAAGACTTTTTTATGGAAACTAATGTGGGATCGCTTGCCAACACGTGTACACTTGGATGCGATTGGAATGAGCATGGATACTCAATGTGCTCTTTGTTCCTACAATCCAGAAACAACGTGGCACTTATTTGGAGAATGTGACTTCACTGCAGCATGTTGGAATTTTATTCCAAGTGAATGGAGGCCTCCACTTGATATATGGACAGCCACAAATTGGCTGGATTTATTCACAATGCAAAGTTGGGGTGTTGATTACAAAAGAGATGCATTATAGGTATTATTTGCTTCTATGCTTTGGTCAATTTGGAAGGCTAGGAATTGTATCATTTTTCGTAATGAACAAGTTACCCCCCTACTTACTTCAAATAGAGCAGTGATACTTGCAAAGGAATATATGAAGCTCTTAATCAAGAGGTGTTTAATAGAATTCCACCACTACACCTTCAAAAAGATCTAGATTTTACACCAATGGAGTTAACTGTTCTTCATCCCCAGGTAAGTTCAAATACTACCTTTATTATTACGGATGGGAGTGTTGACCCATCTTCTCGGGGTGCTGGAGCAGCATTTGTAATTGTACAAGATACTCCGAGGTGTGTTATTGCAGCTGGATATAGTAGCTGGCCTTGGGCCAATGCAGCTCGTGCAGAGACTGCAGCTATTTGGATGGCAGTAAGAAAAGCACGGAGTCTCGGACTTAAAGGACTCTGCATTTGTTCTGATGCCGAGGCCATTCTTCGTTTGTTACAGATTGCTAATCCTGGCCCATATCCAATTCAGGGTTTCGTGGATCAAATTCACTTATGCAATGTCCCAGGGGATCCAATTGTTTTATGCAAGGTTTCTAAAGAAGCAGTACGAGCCCCTGAAGTTTTAGCTAAAATTGCTCGAAAAATGCAATCTAAAGGTTTTACTATGTTTCTTCAGGATGATCAAATTCGGAGTAGTTTAACTCCAGTTATATCTTCTGTATCTTTATGTATAGAGCATGCAAGAATGCCTACATCTTATATAGGGGATCATACTGTATAATTTTGTTGAAGTTGGAATAGAAGTTTGGCCCAATGGGCTATCTACCCAAAAAAAAAAAAATTAATGTTGTCGGAATTCTATACATGGTAAATAAATTAAATGCAACATCAATGTATACATCACGAGATACCGCAGAAATGATGTTTTATATGAACACAGTAATTACAACTAATCGCATTGAATCAAATGAGTTATTAGAGTGAGGGTAAGCTTGATATTTTGATTTTCACGTGTTATTTTCTTAAAATAAAATGTCTTCACCAATAAATTGTTTAAATTTATTTTTTATAAAAAAATGATTTAAGCAGCATTCATGAAAATTGCTTTTCATTGGGTCCAATATTAAAGGTAAAATTAGGGTCTGTTTAATGTTTATTCCCACTCAATCTGCTGAAACAGTAAAAAAAATTGCATTTAAAATCATCAATTTCTTTATTCATTTATTTTAGTTTATTTTTTTATATTGGAGGGATCCCCGTGACTGACCTTACAGTGAAGTTGGGAAGGCTACATCTGCATGTTTGCCTCTCACAGAAAATTCTTTTGAATAATCGCCAACAAACATGTAGATAAGTCAACGACAAGGCTCAAATGCATGACCTATCGATAACACCGTTAAGCCTAAACCATTGTGCTATGACCACCGGAGACTTGTAGATCAATTTTTCTTTCACATAGTCTACCAGAACTTGATACTTCGAAAGAAAGAATTCTTATTCTGAACCATTCGCTACCAAACTGTCTATTCTCTTTCGAAAGAGTGTTTTGGAAGAACACAATATGATGTTCTTCTCGATTTCACCTTGATGTGGTTTTTATGTTTTGAGATACATTCATATGTGACGACACACTGTATGCATTCGAAACACAACACTGCATATGATGCTTTGTATATCACACAGAAGCACCAATCCCACTCCATATATATTATTCTTAAAACTTCACTTAAATTTTCATTTATCCACTTAATTATATACTTTAAAACAAGATATATTGCAAGTTCTCATACAATGATAATTGCTTCTATTCATCATCAACTTGGGAACTCTCCAGGGCTTCAGGACCGCCTGAACCGAAGACGCACGCGCGACAGTCCGACGAAACCAGCGAAGAAGTCATATATTTATCTTCACCTCCAACAACAGGCACCATCACTCCTCTCTTCGCCGGGTTCTCAAAGTCCGGTCTGTATGTCCTTCCAATAACGCCTTCCACTTCTTTAGATAGTTTGGAGAACCTGAACTGGACTTCCAAGTGGGTGTAACAGTCATCGGAAGGTATTTGATAGTTGTGGATCCTGTCGTCCTCCTCTGTCACCGGGACAACCTGAATGTGCATGCATGTCAATTATCTAAAAAAATTTGAACCTGTAGATTCATTTAATATTCATAAATTTGTATCCTTTTTAAGAAATAAAATATCCATATTGATTACAGATATGATAATTGATCCAAAAGATATTCCTATCTGATCGACAGTCACCGGACAACCTGAACGCAAGTCTGTTGATTATCTTAAAAATATTTGTGTACAAAATTTTTAAGAATTATCTAATATACAAAAAATTGTATGCATTTTGGAAAATAAAATATCAATAATTGAAATATTATGAAGCAAATTAGAAATACACATGACGGTATTCCATACAAGAAAAATCTGACACAGTATTATATTATTATTTGTAATAAAATGTATCATGATAAGTATGAGCCATTTGTTATTGATCTATATATATTTTAAGCCATATAATGTTTCATTTATATATTATAAATTTACATTGAGTAATTTTTAAATTTTTCTACATATATTAAATATTAGATAGATGGTTTTTATTTTTGAATATCAAATCATAAGATATTTGAGTTACATCCGTATCCATTTAAATGTTTTAGGTATTTTAAAATCAATTATTTTTTCTTATAGTTCAAATATGGATACAGGATATATACACAAGTTATATCTGTTTCATATCTACTCCATTGACATGCTTACTTGAACGCAAATTTCCGCGAATCCGTTAATCGAGATCGCGATACTGTTCGCCCTCCCCGTTCTTTCAACGGTCAGCCCATCGTTGGGGGACTTCCACTCGGAAAGGTGGCCTTTGGGGATGAACAGAGGCTCCCCATTGTAGGAGAACACGAGGTGGTCGACGTTTTCGTCCCACTTTTCGGCTTTGGTGGCTTCGACGGTGAAGGTGTCACGCGGTCCGAACGCGAGGCCGAGCGCCTGCATTTAAGCTTGTGAATTATTTGAAAAAAAATCGTATATGATCTGAATCCATATCTGAAAAATAAAAAATATCTGATATTCGAAGATCCAGAGTGCAGATATGAATATCAATATATCCGATTAGAAAAATATTCGAATCTAACATATTTTATAAAATCATATATGTTTGCATTATATATTATTGAAAATTATTACGTGCGGTGAACAGCGGGTGCAGCCGCGACGTGGGTCGTTCGATCGCGGGTCCATCGCATCCGACGGTCGATGTGAATTGCACCCGACCGTCCGATGCGATGGATCCGTGATCGACGGCCCGTAGTCGCTGCCGCACCCGCCGTTCGCCGCACGTAATAACTTCCCTATATATTATTCATATTTACTCTCTTGTATAATTAATCACAATAATGATATATTATATTGCCATTAAATTTTCAATTCATGATTTCTAAAAGACAGAATAAGCCTTAAATTCTCAATTTTAATTTTTCCTCTTTAATATATATATGACTTGATTATCTAAATTAATGTTAATATTTAAACATGTCAATTATCCAAAAAATATATGTTTATCAATGTGTAGCTGAAGTGATATAAATCTAAAAATTAATATCCCTATCCCAATTATTAAAATAGGATATGGATATCGTATCCGATCCGTTGATAGGCTTACCTGCATCCACGTGAAGTCGCGAGGGCGTCCGGCGGGACGGAGGCCAATGAAGCGGGCGTTGATTTGGAAGTTGGGGTCGGAGACGAGACTGAAGTGTTGGTCCCTCGCGCCGTGGAAGTAGAAGACGCCGCCGTCGCCTCCGATGAAGCGCGGGTCGTAGCATCCCGAGCCTTTCCCGTTGCAGTTTGGTTTCCGATCTGTGTAGGAGATTCAAATGGTGGTTTAGTTCATGTACCAAAAAATTGAACTAAGGTGTTGTTTGAATAAACACATAAGTTGTTATAAAGTTAATGGTTATTCTAGATATAAATTAATATACCAGTTGAATAAGTAATTTTTTGTTTGATTGTGTTTTTAGTTATTATCGTTGGTAAATGTAGTGATGATTCTGTTGTGGTTAACCATGGATAAGTTGTGGATAAAATGTGAATAAGATATGAATAAGAATTTATAAAAGATGAAAAATAATTTGATAGGTAAGTCTCTTGATTTATAAGAGATGATGACAGTTGATTTAATAGTGAAACACATTTATTCTATTGCTTAGAATAGTTTAATTCCAATAGAAGGTGGAATAGTTATACCACATAATTTCAACTTATAGTGGCATCTAAAACACCAGCTTATTCCATTAATCCATTATTTCAACACTAACCCTCTATCCAAACAAGGCACAAGAGCATCTCCAATCCAGTGTACCCAAAATTAGATTTGTGTAAAAATCATCCAAAAATCTCTCCAATTCTTTATTCATATTCGTATTAAATCAACAAAAAAACTTAAATTTTTCCTCAAATAAAAAAAATCAAGTATTAACCCAAATTTCCAATGTATTTTTTTTGTTTTACACAAGTTTTTTTAGACCAAATAAGTGGATCACCGTGTCTTCAACAACTATTTTTTACGCCACATCAATGTTAAAATCATCTTAACTGTATTCCCAGAGAATTTATAAAACCCATGTTGCTCGTCTTCTTCTTCTTCTTCTTCTTCTTCTTCTTTATTCTACAGTCATTTTATTTTATTTTAACTTTTTATTTTTACAAGAGATTTATTGGAGAAAAGAAAATATGAGTGACAAAAATTCTCGGAGAAAAAGACTTTAAACATGTTTTATATTAAATAATTGGGAGAAGATGAAATAAATAAATAAAAAGTAAAACACAAGTAGACACAATAAATCAAATATAATTTTTACTCAAATTTTCAGTAAATTTTTAATATATATAAATTGAGTAAGGACAGGAAATTATTAAAGATATGTGCTCATGTATAGTTATTATTAGACATCTTCCATCTTCAATGAAGAGAGACACCTATAACAATACCTCTACCAATCTTCTCCCATCAACAAAAACATCCTTAGCTTTGTCAAAGATTAACTTCTTTTAATCCGGTAATTATTTTATTTGAAATCAATTTGAACTCAAATTCAAATCAAAACCAAATTCGATGGGTTGGGCTTAAACTGACAAATCCAAATCTAGTCAGATTTGTTATCATCAGTATCATTAATATCAAATTTCAGTGTCAATCAATCAAATTATACAATCTAATGAATGGATTATAGTTCAATTTTGATGGTACTCAAGCCTGACCAGACAGGGGATCGGACTTCATAGTTGGGTTGCTTTGAATTTGGGTTAAACTCCTCTATTTTTGGATTGGTATGAGCATATAAAAGAACATAACCATGAAGAGAAACAGAGATAGCTTTTGTGATGGCTTACGGCGACAGACTGCTTCGCAGGTTGGAGAGACACAATCAAGGAAGCAGCCTTTGGAGTTTGGGTCCAATGGCTTCGCGAGAGGGCACTCGTTTGGGCACCTTATCCGTCTCCGAAAGCATGGACTCCATCGATACGGGCATGTCATCACCTGCTGCGCCGCCGCCGTCGTCAGGAAGAGAAGGACCAAAATTGCCAGCCATTCCAACCCAACTTTCTTCATCTTCTCTCTTTCAGTAAGCTAGGACTTCAAAGTTTGTAAGTGAATATATAAAAGCTTTAGTAGCAAAGGAAGCTATGGAAAGTTCAAAGTATGTCATGTCAACTTTTTGCCTTAATGAATACACATTGAGTTTGAACTTTGGGTGTTGAAGCTCTTTGTGTTGAAGTTGACTTTTCATTGCATGTGATGGGTTGGGATCTCAAGATATTTATCTGCTTTTAAAAAATATGAGAGTCAGAACTAATGTTTATAATGGGTTATGAACTTCTCAGTGTGATTGGGTTGGAACTAACTTTTTTTGGTTCCTAGTTTTGGAGCATGAGATGTTGGTTTGTTTTGAAGTGGAAGAAAAGGTGGTGGTGTGTATGGATGGACTATGGACTGCTCAAGTGTAACTTTTTAATTAAGAGAAGCCACATTATAATTATGGGATAAGTTGAAGCAACTCCCTGCAAACTTCCTTAGACAGTGACAATTCACTTTATAATTATTAAATCGATTGAGTTTCAACAAATTCTCATGCCTCCCATAAATTTTTTTTTTTTTTACTATATCATGGTTAAAAATTGACACTGTGTAGAAAATTTTCTATCTAATAAAGGTTTGGACGTAATATTGTAATCCAAGTCTTCTATATGAATTTTTGTATTTTTTAATGGATTTTTAGAATATTAATAACTATTATTAGATAGAATATTTTTAATATACAGTTTAATGAATGATAAGGTAACTGCAAGGACACAGAGCTTAATTGGACAACTTTGTAGGAGATTATCTTGATTTGGTAATTAAACACAGAGTTATTGCAATTTCAAGGAGTTTGCATGGTGTTAGATTAATTATGTTTATAACTATTTAAGAATAACTTTTCACTAAGCACAGTTGTATACATATGCACTAACTTTGTTATGCGGGAATTTACAAACAGTACACGTGATTAGGAAATTCATTCTTGTTGTAAGTTGTGAAGTCCTTTTGACATTGCATTAAATTAAGTTTGTATGATAAATAAACTATATCATCAGCCTGTCTTTTTAAAACTTTTAAATTTAAACCATCAAATGACAAAATTTGACTTTTGTTTGCTTCCAGAGCTCAAATGCTTGAGAACATTTTTTGGTCTTCACATGGCATCACCGCAATTGCAGATTTAATTTACTTTTATAACCTTTAGTTTGTTCTTACTTCTTCATTAAAAACTATAGACAACCGGAAAATCATTTAATTCTCTGCTATCTTTGTATAACTATTTTATTCCCAGATAAGCTATTCGTGAACTAAACGAGAGGTAAATGAATAATAATACAACATGTAAATTTTTTAATTTAATAGATACAACAGTCAGTTCAACATAGCCATTATAAACTGCAAATTGCTTCCACTGCCAGACTTTTTAGCATTCCAGGGCAAGGATCACCAAATTTATGTACCGAAACCGGAACTGAACATCTCCTCCTACCAATGCATGCCTGCATTTCAACCAAAACAAACTGTAAGAACTGATGTTTCTGGAAGTTTTACAAGTTACAATGAAGAAATAACTTAGATCCATACATACCTCTTGAATGATCTGTATCGCATTGTGGGCGCTGCAGTTGCCATGGCTGAACTTCCCACACTGTCCTGTGGGAGTGCCGAAGCTCACAAAGTTGATTGAAATGATTTTCCATTCATTGTCGCAGCTCAATTGCACCTCAGGACTTGCTTGGTTGAAACCTGACCCTGGTTCCCATAGATCAATGGGTGGGTGATCTGATTCTGATATATGGGCACACACACCATGGCCAGATTTGGTTGAGACTGTGATTTTAGAAGGGTCACCACCAAGTTCTTCATGGAGAACCAGCAAGTTCTCACCAGAATCTTCCACCCAAGAACGGGGGACATGGTACCTAGAACACCATCATCTCTTCATGATCAAACACAAAACACATCTGACCATACAAGCATGTTCTTATTATAATAGTTGTATGACAAATATTCAGTAAGGGTTTTGTTGAGTACGTTAAATGTGCATTTGTAAATTATACAAGATAAGTATGATAATAGTATGTATATGATTAAACTTTCTCATATATTCTGATTGTTAGTATGAGAAATATATTGGAGGTATCAAACCATCGAACCTATTCAAACAATCAGAAAATTTTGAATACTTTGCGATTATGCTTATTATAAGTTCAATATCAAAAGACTAATTGGAAGAACTATATATGAGCTTACAGTGTTTGAGCAGGTTGTCCACAGTTCTTGAGGCATTTATTTGAATCATAGGATCCTCTATAGTCACAGTGATCTGAGCATCCTTCTTTTGGTGAGAGATATGCTGACCAGTATCTTCCAATACCCTGTCCATTAACCCAAGCTTGACCCTTCCCCATGCTTGCAAGATTCAGAGACAATGGACCATCACCTTCTGGAGCTGTAAATGTTGTCTGGGATGAACAGAAGGAACAGCAAAATCAACTTCATGTGCAGCAATGCTAAACAATGATAAAAGTAACTCATGGAACACATACCTTGTACCATATTAGACTCTGATTAATTGGCAGATTTATTCCTGATTTCCAGATCGAATTATTTGCGAGACTTTTTATCGAGTCCAAGGTATTCACCTTCTGTACCTACCTGATTATGGAAATTCTCATAGTATTTTAGTTAGATCATAAATAAGAATTCATGAGTATTTTATCTACGGAGAGATCATTGTGGGTATAGAAACATCTTTAATCAAATTGTTTGGAAACGTAGAATGATTTTGATCATTATATGCCCAAAACAATAGGACATGTTTGCCATATTAAATTAATATGTCATGACATGTATATGAAGAATGATAAATGTTCATTTACGGTATTGTGTCATTTTTTAATATTAACATTTCATTTTTCATTCCACAGAAGATTATTTCTGTTTTTGATCCCTCTAATTATGAATATTAACATTTGTTAGAGACATGAGGCCTACTTTGAATTAAAATAGTTTCTTGTTGCTATATGAGAGGAAGAACAAAGTCCCAGATGTTTGGTCTTCAAAAGTAAATTCAATGAAGCATCAGAACATACTTAAATGATGCATGTCATATGAAATCCTTGGAGATTTATGCAAATAAGAGAAATATCAGTGAAGAAAATTTTATTTTAGAGTACTGATGCATTAATATGGATTTTCAGAAATGTTTGTATATTCCAACCTGATAAGTCCATTCTCGAGTGGATAGATCTACCTTGCCCTTCACCAAATCACTTATCGCAACAGAATAAATTCCAGCTCCAGCAACATCAAACCATGGTCCATAGTTCTTGTACAAGATATTGTGTTAACACAAGAAAATTAACCCAAGTTAAGGAAACTCATGCTACCATAAATTAAAGGGTTATATATGGCTAAAGTATTAATAGAATCTGTATACCTGGAGACCAATCATCATACTCAACAAATCTATTGTGTTATGTCCTCTTTGCAATGTGATTGGCGTATTGATGGAAAAGCTTGCATCATCATGAATACCATACCCAATGCCTGCAGAAATTCAAATGTTAAGAGTTATGCATCCCACCCACCTTGAAATTATTATTATTTTTCTTGCTTTCATTTTTTATCAAACTAAGATATGTTTCATGCAAGCTATATGAGACTGGTAAAATATCATGTAACAAATGCATGCAATACTCAACAAATCCTGTTTTTTCCATCACTGGTTTAAGTTTCTAATTCTTAGTTTATGTTCTTGAGACATTCCTTCCCTTTTAGAAGAAGTTCAGGAATCAGCAACACAGAATCCATGATATCTTGAGAAGAAAAAAATGTTCAGATTTTAGAATAACAGCGTTTTTTGAAATATAGCCCAGACTGTTATACAAACCTGCAAGCCTTTTGTTAACAAAGACAAATGCTGCATGACCAAGCTTTCAATGTGAAGAACTGCCTCTTCCTTTCCTTGGGGAAGTTCATCATTCACATCAATACTGCCAAATAAGACATTACAAATGCTATAAACAAATTAACGGAGGACCTTGTAAATAAGTGGCATGATTGAATATTACTCTAAGGAAGTAAGATCGATTATACATATATACACGCAATGGTGATGCATCATGATGATTCTTCAATGAATTCTGGCGTTAATCATATTTACTTATGACTTGTGGGGCAACCAATTCAATTAAATCACACATTTATTCTTTTCTTTTGGTTTCTATCAATTTTTATTAAATTAAATTCCACACATACTTCTTTTGGACTCACTTGCCCCATAATTTAAGTTCTTTCACCAATCAGTATTAGATTTTAAAAAATGATAAACAACCAATCTTAAGAAAATCCCAAGCCTTCTCCATACCTTTGACTATACCACAAATAATCACTGGCATCCTTTGTAGTATTTATCTGCTCCAACAGACCTGGTTGTGTGAATGAACTGTCACTCCTAAATCCAACATGTTCTTCATACCAATACCATGCTGATGATGCTATGTTGTATTCCACATTCATTTTATTTTTGTACGAAGAACCTCCAAAAGCTTTCTGTGATACAACCTTGAATGAAGATTGAAGAACACGAATTAGCCACTCCAATATATAATGAGATATTCCATTCTAAAACATATTGATTACTGACATACCTTAGCAGTGTTAAAGATGACATTCTTGCAGTCTGGAAGTATGCTCACAGACCAAGCAGGAAGCCTGTACAGATTTCCATGAAATGATACATTTGCGTCAGAATTGTTGTCGATGTTAGCAAGAAATGCTGCGCATCCTTCAGAGTTGTTATATACATGTGCCTAGAATGAAAAGTAAGTATTGTGAAAACATTGTGGCCAATAATTGCAGTAACTCTAGTGATAGATCTCTGTTAAACATCTGATCAATTTAATTACCTCTAAGTTTGCTCCCAATGACATGTAAGTTGGATCAGAAGCAACCAAGGGTCTTTCGCAGTTTTTTATCGCCTTGTGTAGATCGCGAAGGTGACTCCATTTTGGCTCTCTAATGAAACCTGCAGGGATCTATTTTGATCAAGAAATATGTATTCAAACAAATGAGCAACTGTTTTGGGTAATATAATGATCTCTAAATTTTTCCTGTTTTAAAAAATACTAGTATTGGATCACACATATAAAACTAATTCTTGGATTATTAACCATGATTGGTAAACATGCACCTGATCAATAGAATTAGAGAAATTATTCTAATTTCTAAATTAACATTTGGCAACTATTTCATATGATATCATGAACACTTCAACCAGTCTCATTAGCTTTGTTAAATTACCATATTCATCAATTGGAGCATCGTAATCATAACTTGTCGCAACCAAAGGACCACCAGCTGTGCGCCCAAAATTAGTACCTCCGAAGTACTGCAATGTGATACCAACATGTCATTTATTAACTCATTATGTTACATCACAACTACTAAAAGTTCATTAAATTATATAAACTGATATGATTAGAATTTACCATGTAATAATTCTGGAAAGTTCCACCCCTTTCAAAAAATCGTGCAACTGAAAATGCGAGGTCCTCGACAGGTCTGTATGGGACTGCATATCCAAATGCCAAGAACCTGTATAGACCATATAATATGGGAATATTGAGTAACAAATTTATTTTGCTACACCAATCACATTTGTCATGCATTTTTTAAACATGCTTTAGAAGCTAAATAATGTGTTACCATCCACAATAGTTCTCTGTCCACATTGCTGGTTTAGAAGGAGAATTTGGAGTAAATCCATCACAGTAGAAACCATTGCATGTGTTTATCTGCACAAATTAATGTTCCATTGATGGGAAAAAACAAAGGTTGAATTTAAATATTAAAAGTAGGAAACACTAAATTGTGCAATTTTATGTCATACTATTGAGAAGAGAGGATAAGTTTCCTTAAATTTTAACACGTATGTGCTATTGATGATGTATAGTGTATCATATTAAATTTACATAAACTTTTTAACCTTTGATGAGTGCTATGAACTTGTATATCCTTTTATGTAGTATTTTCTTTAGATAAGTGTAACAATATCTGAAATTATCACTTCCCATTGTCATGTTTTTTTTTTTCATCACATATTGACATTTAAAATTGGCACATTAAAACTGCATAAGTGAAATCAAACCTCTAAGCGCGTTAACACTTACCACTGGATCTGGTGCATCTGCTTGTTGGCACATAATCCAAGGTACAGTAGTATTAAGAGAAACGGCCATTGATGCAGCCCAGGTGACATACAATTCTCCACCAACTCCATATGCCCATTCAACATTTCCATATTCATTTTCAACCTGTAGAACGTAAAATTCGTACTGAAGAAGGAGATCTCTCATTTCTATCATATAAGTAAAACAAGCAGCAGTATGTATAGGAGAACCATTGCTCAGCTACTTTGGGTATCACAATTGGAACCATAAAAAAAAAAAAAACAAACAAACTTGTGACATGGTCTCCTCAATCAGAAGGAATACACGAATATATAGTAGTATAGTTACACTGGGCTTATTTTTATTGCTCCATTCTTAATGAAAGTAATAGTTACAGTTAGATAATCGACACAGAGATATCTTGGATTTGAAATGATTTAAAAAAGAACAATGAGAGCATGTCTAGTACAAACTTAAAGAGAAATCATGAAACTATAGCACAAAATTACTTGAGAGCAATCATGAAACTATCTTTAATATTTTCTGGTAAAAAAGTGCTAGGAGAAAATGTTTGCTCTCTAGAAATGATAAACCAAGGATTGTAAAAGAATCACCTGTGCAAGAATTATAGGTCCACCTTGTGATGCAAAAAGCTTCTCCTCCTTCATCATGTCCACTATCATGGTAAGAAATCGCTCCATTTCATTCTGTGATTCCGAAGGTACAAGGTTTATATGAAGCAGTGGAGAAGCAAAAATTCTAAAAGAAGTTCTCATGATAAAATTAAAGATGACATTAAGACAAGGATGAATGGTAGAGGTTTTATACCTTAAATGGTGTATTAGATGTTCGAAATTGAATTCCAGGGATAAAGTGCAACCAGAGAGGGAAACCTCTACAATAGATTAAGACCAAGTGGTTTAGTTATTGAGTGCTGTGGTAAAAATTCAAATGATGTTAGGGAGCAAAAAATAGTTTTTTTTTAAAAAATTATTTATTATCATTATCAAATTGGAAGGCAAATACATGACAGTATCTTATACAATTCGAGAATTCGAGGTTAATCTCAAAGATATATAATTTCATGGATGCATATGGAACAACGTGTTGATAAATGGATGCTCAATTTGAACCAAAGATGCCAATTAAATTTCCCCAAGTAAACCAATTTAAAGGAATGGATGTTCAATTTGAATCAACAAGTCAATAATGTATCCAATTAAAAAAATTAACATTAATGGATGTCAAATTGAAATAACAAGTCAATAATTTGCCATGTGTTAACAAATTAACCAGTCAATAAAAAAAAGGATGTTCAATAGAAACCAAGTCAATAAACAAGTAAATTAATTAACATGAATGGGTGTTCAATTTGAATAATAAAGTCAATAGTCCAAAATAAACTAGTTAACATGAATGGAAGGTCTATATGAACCAACAAGTCAAGAATTTGTCCCAATTACACCAATTATCACAGAACGGGTGTTTAATTTAAGCAAAAAAACAAATAATTCTCTCAAAGTGAATCAAAATGCTGTGTGATTTTTTACAATGTCAGTATTATGTGACAAATAAGGAAGGAATAGCAAGCAGTCAAATTGTGGGAGACGTACCCGTAATTCCATTCAGCACAGGCATAAGGTCCAATCCTCAGATGCACAAAGAGGCCTGCCTTTTGAACCACCTTCACAAACCTCACCAGATCAAACCTTCCCTCAAAGTAGTACTGTAGGCATCACATAATTCAACCACATAAAATAAATCAGCTAAACTCTAGTCAGAAAAAAAAGGCATGCCGCTGCTACATTTACTCCTTTTTGCAATGCAAAGGCCACATCATTAATGTTGTATATACTCACTAAATAAGTATACTCTATCATGGAAAATGAAAAAATATATAGGTTCAATTCACATGGGTACATATTTAGTCAATGATATAATTTTTTAAAAATCAACGTATATGCAATATGTACAAAAATGACCGAGCATAACACTCTCCAAAAAAGTAAACAAAGTTATGGCTTTGATACCTGTCCTCTCACAGGCTCATGGTAATTCCAAAAGACATACGTCTCGATCACATCCAATCCCCCCTCCTTCGATTTCCTGATGATATCTGACCAAACCTAGTGACACATTCCAAATAAGGCATCAAAACTTTGTGGAAATAAAGTATTTCTTCCTACGAATAAAAGGAACTCATATCAAATTACTTCGGGTGTTGTCCGAGGATAATGAATCGATCCTGAAAGCAAAACGTGCCTCTGTCCATCGATGACCAGCGCTCTGTGATCATATGTCACTGTAGTAGCAAATCCACTTTCAAATTCAAAAGCTCCAATTACTAAAAAGGCGAGGAGGATCATGATGGAAGAACACCCACTTCGCATTTTCATCGAACAAAGAGTTCCAAGAGTTGAAAGATTACTCAAGACTAAGAGGGGCTAATCATTCAACATGGACAGTGAAACCTACTGATGGGTATTGATATTTAGCTTGGTTTTGCCTTCTGATGTAAAAATCAACAAAGAAGTCATGGTTTCATATATTGAAAATTAAAAAAAATGAAAGCTTTCAAACAAGTGGTTGTCCAAGAGAAAAGCCATGAATGATATTTTCTATAAAGACAAGTAGAAGAGACGAAATAAAACAGTGGAGGGCGGATTTAACTAGAGAGAGAGAGAGAGTCAATCGTTAATAAAGAAAAACAGAAATTCAAAATTTTGGCGCGAGATCAACGGTTTTTTGTGACATGTCAGTGTTTGGACCGCCCGGTGCATTTAACCACGTTAAACGCTCTATGTGCAAAGATGATCCAAGAGGACCAACTTAGACCAAAAAAATTTAAAATTTTTGAAAAAAATAAATATGCATTTATAAAGAATATGTTAGGGAGAGCTTCATGTAGCTCCCCAGTGTGCTCTGATTTTTTTAAAAATGTAGAATTGTATAAACATATATAAATTGTTAGTGAAATGTAAGACTACATATAAGATTGTGTATTCACGTCCTAAATAATATGATGTCAACCAAGAATTCCTCAAACTGGTGTGGTTGTGTGGTGCCCTGTACTAATGTCCAAAGATACTCCTCTTTGTTTTTTATTTTATTTTATGAGTAAAATGTTTTAAAGCATATCTTGTATAAGAACAATATTAATAATATTCATGTATAAACATAGATTATCTTCTTTTAAGTGATTTGATGTGACTAAATGATAGTACAAGCACTCAAACATGGTGTTTGGCTAGTCTGATCCACCACACTCAACAAGTCATTCCAGAATCCAGAAATCACATGTACTATTGTGGGTTATAAACTTTAATGTTAATTTAACACATCAGGCTTGTATACACTCATAAATATCATATATTTATAATAAATATGTATATATTTTATTAAAAACATGATCGTAAATAGGACTATGTAAGGTGTTGATACACTTGTCGATCATACATCGTTTCCACTGTCCTAATCTTGATAATGTTTCCTCTAATTTGATAATGCAAACTTGATTAAAATTAATACAAAAAAAACATATACTTTTCGTGAAAGTATACACATGTAAGAGCATCTCCAACCACCTTTTAAATTTTCAAAATAGAGTGTGGTTTGCTCCCATCACTCCTTAAATGAACCTCCAAATTTGAATATTTGGATTTTGACTCCCAAATTTAAAGGTCACCTTTAAAATACATTTTTACTTTTTAAATATTTAAAATATCTTCCAAACACATTTAAAATTTCTTTTATGTCATTTTTCATTTTATATACTAATTTAGATTCGTTAATCCATTTTTTAACAAAAATTAATATTAATAATATTTATTAATGAGTTTTGATATAATATTAAAAATAATATTAATGATTAGGAAAAAATGGAGGGGGAGGTTGGAGTATATCCCCCTCCAAAAAAGAATCTCCTCAATGCATGAGAGATACTCTAAAACATGTATATACCTTTAAAGAAATTTATTAAATGTTACACTAGGTTCCTTTTATAGATACAAACACAATCCTTACATGTTTTTATTTTTAAAAAAATTATATATATCATGGTTTTGTGATATAAAAAAACACAGTCTAATGTAGTATATAAAAGATAAATGGTGTCACTTTTTAAAAAATATAAAATTTTCTAATATACTCGTTATGATAAATATATTGTGCTAAGACATTAGACTGTGTTTTAAACTGTAACAAAGACAGTGAAACATGGTTTTGTGATCCTTCTCGGTAACCAAAACCCAACAAAAAAAAGCAAAAAAGCCCAAAGCCATAAAAAGCTTGAATTTGTACTCTCAATCCGCCTCGATCCGGATCAGATAACCGCCCACTCTCCCTCCTCCGCCCCCACTAGGAAACCATGGACACCACCACCCCCTCCTCCTCCTCCTCTGCCTCCTCCACCGCCGCCACCCTCAACGGAGCTCACCATCAACGCCGCTCCTCCCGCCGGACTTCCCAGAAGCGCAAGAACTACGACGAGTCCCTGATGGACGACCTCATGGAGGAGCAACTCGGCCGAGCCTCCAAGAAGCGGACCCGCACCCGCGAAGAGATGCAGAGGGAGACCGAGAAGGAGGCCCTCATCGCCCTCTCTCTCGGCTTCCCCATCGACGACCTCCTCGAAGAGGAGGTCGCCGCCGCCGTCATCTCCTCCTCCGGCGACCCCTCCGAGCAGAACGACTACATCGTCGTCCGGAACCACATCCTCTCCCGGTGGAGGCACAATGTGAAGACCTGGCTCTCGAAGGAGGACCTCAGAGAGACCCTCAGCAGGGACCACGACCGCCTGATCTCCTCCGCCTACGACTTCCTCTCATTGAACGGCCACATCAACTTCGGAATCTCCGCCGCCATCAAGAACCGCCTCCCGCCGGACCCCAACGAGGGGTCCGTCATCGTCGTCGGGTCCGGACTCGCCGGGCTCGCCGCGGCCCGGCAATTGCTCGCTTTCGGGTTCAAGGTCGCCGTTCTGGAGGGGCGGGGCCGGCCCGGCGGGAGGGTTTACTCGAAGGGGATGTCGTCGGAGGACGGGAGGGTCGTCGCGGCCGTCGATCTTGGCGGGAGCGTCATCACGGGGATACACGCGAACCCGCTCGGGGTGCTCGCGAGGCAGCTCTCGATCCCCCTCCACAAGATCCGGGAGAATTGCCCGCTCTACGGCCCGGACGGTGCTCCCGTCGATCCGGGGCTTGATGCGAGGGTCGATTCGGTGTTCAATACACTGCTCGAGAAGGCGTCACGGGCAAGGGAGGTGTTGGGGGAGTCGGCGAGGGGGATTTCGCTCGGCGAGGTTTTGGAGAAGCTGAGGATGCTTCATGCAGCGGCAAGGACGGCCGAGGAGCGGAGGCTTCTCGATTGGCACCTCGCAAATCTCGAGTACGCGAATGCGGGGTGTCTGTCGGAGCTCTCCGCCGCTTATTGGGATCAGGACGACCCTTATGAGATGGACGGTGATCATTGCTTCCTCGTCGGGGGGAATTGGAGGTTGGTCATGCATTGTGCGAGGGCATCCCGATAATTTATGAGAAGATTGTGAGATCGATCAAGTACGGTGACCAGGGCGTCGAGGTGGTGACCGTGGATGGGCAGGTGTTCGCGGCTGACATGGTGCTCTGCACAGTGTCACTGGGCGTGTTGAAGAAGAAGTGCATACAATTTGTGCCTGAATTGCCTGTTAGAAAGCTCGAGGCGATTCAAAGATTGGGGTTTGGGCTGCTTAACAAGGTGGCGATGCTCTTCCCTCGCGTGTTTTGGGGGGAGGATTTGGACACTTTTGGGCACCTTAATGAGGAGGAGAGCAGGCGCGGGGAGTTCTTCTTGTTCTTTGGATACCAATCTGTGTCAGGGGGTCCTGTTCTCATCGCACTTGTGGCGGGGGAGGCTGCGGTGGATTTTGAGACAAGTGACCCGGCGGTCGTGCTTCATCGAGTCTTGAGCATACTCAGAGGTACCATCCAAGGTTCTAAACTGGTTACATCTATTGATGTTGATGATTATGATTATGAAATACTAGCATTTATCAATGAAAACAGAACCAAAACACAAATAGCGATTTGATGTGTCATGTGTGCTTTGTGATCTGTGGTTAACAAAATTTAAAGATGAATATTTCCTCTTATGCTGCCATCATATATGATTATGCTAGAAATTGAAACTTTACTTCTGTTTGGTTAGAGTCCATTCATTGGGGTTTATGGTTTACATCACCCATAGGATTGATCATTATTCACTTCTAATTGGGACAGGGGTGATTAGAAAATTTAGTAGAGGCGGAGAGGAGATACATTCAAGTTGTCAGAAATATGTTGACCTTCTAAACCTAGTTCCATCCATCACTCCTCTGAATTTTGAATCAGAAGTAGAGGTCTGGTTTGGAGAAGGAGAGGTGCATCTCATCCTAAATTGGCAATGTTTAAGCTATACAAGTTGCAAGAATTCCCGTCTTTTTTTATTTATTTCCTTTTTAGCTGCCCCTCCATCTTCTTCAGTGATAATTGGAAAAAAAAATATTTTTCAGTTCTACCTTTTCTTTTTCTTTCCCAACTTACATTACCCCCATCCTAATTTAACCTAGTTGAACTCAGCTACAAAAACATTTCGCTTTCCTTTGAACAGCTATGGTGCATGTACATGGGCTGTGCTTCAACAATTTCCCTTGTTGAAATGAGCTTGCCTCCAATAAGATCTGATCCACATAAAGCTGAGTCAGCACTTTGTAAGGAATCACATGATGACCTCATATTTTTTGAACCTTCTCATTTGAGTGCCTTTTCTTCTATTCTATATGCGTTTATTCCCACATGAGAATGCACTAGATTTACAATAAGAAAAACAGACCAGCAATAAATTGATGATAGGTGGACTGTGTTGCATCGAAATAGTTATTGGGTTCTGAATAATTAGGGGGCCAAGTAATACTGATGATGAAGAGATGGTGAAGGTGGAGTGCTTGGGAAAGGTGCAAGATATCGATACTGACATGGCCAAGGAAGACAAGGCAGAACAAAAATGTAGAAAAAGTAAAAAGCTTTTTCACAAGATTCTTTTATGGTGCTCTGTTTGAGTCAACTACTGAGATTCGGTTCAATGAGAATCACCGCAAAATTCAAAAAGGTATGGAGCAGGTATTCATCGAGCTGATGTACCTCAATACAACTCTTACGAAAAAATAGGGAGACTTGGATTGAAGAGGAAAATATACAATGCAGGATACTGAACCTACTGATTGTCTTATTTTTTAGGCTTTCTTTGGCAGAATACGGGGGACAATAATAAAAGAATGGTCGTTTATACTGCATGCAGTGTGCTGCTGCATTTGGTCAATAAAAAATGAGAATATTTTACAGGGACGAGCATATTATATGGAGAGAGAACTGTTAACAAACATTTTTCAACTAATTTCCAAAAATTTGGCGTCATGAAACTCTTGCAGCCATGCGGTCAAATTCACTGGATAAATGGAGCATATCATTTTTTTAAAGCATCTGTATTGATGCCACGTAACTGAATCATTGGAAATAATTTACAGACTGTTTGTTTAGCATTTTAGATGTGAAAAATACATGGAAATCTATTTTAGGCTTTCTTAAAGGGTAGGGACAACATATTCACATGACAAAAGTGTTTTGATTTGAACAAGGGCTCTCAGTTAAACAAATAAAATTATATTGGAAAATATTGCTTCTTGATAAGTTTTTATTAGTGAATATATCAGATAACAAGGAAAGCAGAAATGGGCCTCATTCAGTGAAATTGAACCTAATTTTGTCGAGTCAAGAAGGAAAACAGATTGGTAGTTGAGTAGTTCGCAATCTCCTTAACAAGAATGAAATTTATTTGGAAAGTGGCTATGGAGATTCTAGCATATCCAAACTCTCTTTGGGTTAAAATCATTCAGGAGAAATGCTACTCAGGGAGTACCAGGCTTTTGTTGGATCCACAGCCTAGAGTTCCTCTCTTGACAATTTGGAAGAAAATATTGATTTGGCCTTCATAATTAAAGAAGAGATCCAATTCCTTCCCAGAATTGGGGTCCTCGTTTTTGGAAGGATAGATGGTTCCAAGGCACTTCTCTGGCATCAACTTAATTTTTTTGGGTGTCATTGGACAGGAACGACCTTCTTTATGATTCTTTCATGTGTGATCACAACACCATCATTTGTAACCCACGGTTCCAGCGGTCTCTAAATGATGTAGAATTGGTGGAGACGGTTTCTCTACTCGCGGCTCTCCAAAACATGGATTTGAATCTGAAAGAAGAAGATATAGTTCATTACAAGTTGTCCTCCGTGAAGACCATCTACCAGAAGCTTAACATGTATCCCCCTGAGACGTTCCCACTGTTTGGCTTGAATGTCTAATTTAAGGCGTGCTTGCTCCTTTGTAGATATGTTGCTTTAGGTGGATTCCCACCCTCAATAAGGCCTTATTGAGGGTGGGAATCCACCTAAAGCAACATATCTACAAAGGAGCAAGCACGCCTTAAATTAGACATTCAAGCCAAACAGTGGGAACGTCTCAGGGGGATACATGTTAAGCTTCTGGTAGATGGTCTTCACGGATAATCCGAAACATGAGGACAACTTGTAATGAACTATATCTTCTTCTTTCAGATTCAAATCCATGTTTTGGGAACTGGTTTGTATGAGTAAAAAGCAGGGTGGGGCGGGGGTACTAGATTTGGGGGACATGAATACAGCGTTGTTGCATAAGTGGCTATGGAGGTGGCTGCGATATCCACGATTATTGTGGTGTGAGGTGATCCGGGAGTGATATGGGGCACCGGAACGCTTTAGGGGCATATTCCCACGTGAGACTGGAAGTATATCGAGGATATGAGAGACATCACACAGGGGCAGGAGAACTTCTCGAGGGCAGTACGGTGGGCGGTAGGCTCTGGATCGTCGATTAGATTTTGGGACGATGTTTGGCTTGGCGAGGTGCCTTTGAGGGAGAGCTTTCCACGTATCTTCCAGATTGCTAGGGTGCCTGAGGGGATGGTGTGTGAGTTTTGGAGGACTGGGGGGGGGGGGGGGATACTCGGAGGTCCTGGTGCGGAGAAACCTACATGATTACGAGGTGGATAGCTATCTCGGTCTTCTTGAGCTACTACAAACAGTGTCGGTGGTTCCGAGTTCGGGGGATAATCCAGTGTGGATCCCGGGGAGATCGGTGGGTTTCACGGTGAAGAGTTGCTATGAGTGGGTGCGAAGAGAGAAGCCTACGGAGCAAGCAACAGCAGAAAAATATAAGGAAATTTGGGGATGCAAGGTTCCGTTGAAGGTAAAAATGTTCATGTGGAGGGTCTATTTGCGCAAGGTTCTCACAAAGCCATATGTTGCTAGATGGACTCCGGAGATGGATATGATGTGCGGTTTGTGTGGTCTGGAGACGGAGACGGTAGATCACTTATTTGTGAGTTGCCCGATGGTCAGACAAGTGTGGAGTTGGTTGGGCTTGACTACGGGAATGGGGGTTAGTTTTGCTGACGTAGAGGGGATGTGGGAGGTTGGCAGGAGGTTGCGAACACCCGGAGATCGATCTTTGCAAGCGAAGATTTCACAATCCTATATCCCAGCTGTGTTATGGGCGGTGTGGCTGACAAGGAACGCCAAAACCTTCAGAGGTCAAACCGCTTATGCCGAAAATATTTGGGAGATGGCGATGGGCTTCATTCAGGACTGGGGCAAATTCTGTGGTGGGGCACAGTCGGTGAGGGTATTAGTGGGGGAGGTGCGCATCACGTGATGTTTTTCCAGAAGGGGGAGGACCGGGGGGCTCTTTCTAGCATTTCAAGAGTAGAGCTCTCTTCTACTAATGTTTATACTAGATGTGGCTCCTCTTATTTCCTCATGTCCCCCTTTTTTTTGGGATCTTTGTTTTTGTCAGTTTTGGTTTGTATTTACTTTTTGGGCTGTGGCTTTTCTAATACAAGGGCGATCGCCTACCATTTCCATCAAAAAAAAAAAAAGGCCCTAACTAAAGTCAATCAGTTGAAATGGTTGCATGATGGTACTAGCTTATATGAGTTTTGTGGAGAAAAAAAAAAGAGGAAACAAGGGAATACATCTTCTTTGTTGGTTCTTTGAGTGCTCAGATTTGGGAGAATGTGATTATGGCTCTAGGATCTCAATATTTTAGTAGGGAACTTGAAGGCATGTGAAGATGGTTCTGGAAAAGGCACAAATGAAGTAGTCGAAGTAATCTTGCAAAGTTTCAATGGCTCATTTATCATCCATTATGTTGGAGTATATATATCACAGACAATGATTATATTTCAACACATGTTGACCTATGTGGAGATTGCTTGGATGGCAATCATCTCCCTTTGTAGAACCTAGGTTGTCGTGCTCCTAGGAGTGGAGACGTAATCCACCGTTATGGCAACATAGAGTTCGAGTTGTGAGGAATAGGGGTTATCCATTGCTAGGATTGTTCTGTTAGATTTTTTTGTCTTTCCTCAACATTTTTCACGGAGATCCCTCATCTCCCTTTTTTTTTTCAAGGGCATCTTTATATAGTATATTTTTTTTTTTGGAAAAGAAATCTGTATATAATATGATTGCTCTTCTTAAAAAAGATAATTCTATTGGAATCATTCATGTATGCAATGTCATACCCATAAAAGCATTCTTTTTTTGTCTTTTTGCATGAAAAGAGAGAGAGAGGGTTTAGATGATTCTCTATGAGCATCAATATTTTCTAACTTGCTCATTGGAGTCTCTATGGCAAACACTCCATTGGTGTCAATACAAGATAATCGAACAGCGATTTCATCTTCCTTAACTAGGATCTACTTCGCGAAACTCGGACCCAGCCCAAATCTCACCTTTTGAAATTTGACTGCCAATAATGGTATTTTAGTATTTAAACTAAATGTAAGTGAATCAAACGTGTAAACGGATCTAGGTAGGAATTTAGGACTAAACAGTTTGATGGAATCTAAAATTTTGGTAGGATGATTCTAGGAAAAATGATTATCGTTTAAGTAAATCATCAATTGACAAGGGCGTAAGAGAAAATGTCGTTCACTTATAAAAGAAGATCTCAGTAGAAGAAAAAAAAACCATATCTTACCATAGTTCAAAGTGCGGTCGCACATGCGACCGGTATGTGTGGCCGCACATGCGGATTTGCACCCATATGCGCACATCCGCCCCTGTATGCGAAAATATACCGCACATGGCGCCAACGGCTAGTTTAAAAAACTAGCCATTGACACTTTAATTTTAGGCCAATTTTAGGGGATTTCCACTGAGGAAATTCAACGCCTCGTTTAGGACGTTTAGCCTTTTTTTTTAACCATCAAGAAAACAAAGCAAAAAAAAGCTTGGTGATATGCATGGTTGTAACTTTGGGATCTAGGGTTTAAGGTTGGGAGATGAGAAATGTTTTAAAATAAAAAAAAGTTAAAGATTGACGCTGCAAAACAATTAAATGTAGAATAATGAACATCATTATCATATATTACTTAAACATTACACAAAAAATTAAGAATCATTGAAAAAGGGATGAAGAAGGGTAGTATACTTACCTTCAATAGTGTTTGCAAGGGTGTGGAGATGATTTAGGAGGATTTGTGAAGATTTGAAAGAGAATTTGAAGGAAAAATGGTGTTTGGAAGGGTTTGGAGGAAGGCCGCTCAAATGGAAGGGGAGAGAGGAGAAATGTGAGAAATTGGTAGGGTTTCGGACTGAATCCTGGATGTCAGTCCGAGTTCGTTTGAACGGTCTCGGGCATTTTTGTTTTTTTTTAAAAGACAGGGCAGCCATTCGAATCCCAATTCGAACGGCTGCCTACCTTATGTGTGTGGCTGCATGTTCCATGTGAAGATTCCACCGCATATGCGGTCGGCACATGATTTTAAACTATGTATAGTACCTTTTTTGAGAACATTAATCAGATCCAAACAAATGTTCTCAACTTAGATTCCTAAAATCAAAATTTTTGTTTTCCCATGTGAAATGTTGTTTAAGGTTGCATTTGAGAATACTTTCTATATTTTAAATTTTGAAAAAGTAAATGTTGAAAGCGACCTAAAAGTAAACAATTTCTTTTAATTATATAATTTTTTATTATTATTTAGATTTCTTGCAAAAGTTAATTTTTTAGCTAAATCACATTTCAATTTTGCCTTCAAAAGTAGTTCATAAGAGATTCATAGGTGTTGGATTGATGTCTTGTATTCTGGTGACTAGGCATCGAAGAACTACACACAAAGATTGGGTTGTACACTTGTACCAAAATTTCTTGTATGTAATTAATGTCGGTTTTGTAATTTTTAGAGGCATTATGTCAATGTACCTGAATTTTATATATTTTGTTTTTTTATGATTAAGGGGCTGTTATATTATTGAGAAAGGATGTACGATTGATTTTCTAACAGTGAAAGGGAGTCTAGTTTGTGACACTAACAGGGTTTGTAATCCATAAAAGAAAGAAAATAAATCTCTCTTATCTTTTTGTGGACATAAACAATCTTTTGTTGAGTTATATAAATCTCGTTTGTGTGATTGTTTTTTTGTTCTTCACTATTTCAATTTAGAATCTATTTGAACACCAAGGATCTCATAATTCAGGTATCTAAACAATAACAAGACAAATTTGGGGTCAATATCATGAATCCGTTATCCAAAAAATGTAGTCGTCATTTCCACCTTATTATTGTCATTCAAATTTGTTCTGGTTTATTTTTCATAATTCGTCACCCACTGGTCTCCCCCACACATCTCGAAGCTACGTCAAATCAATTTTTTCATCTTTTTCTTAAAGCTAATATCATTCATTAATTTTATCCTTTTTTTATTATCCTTCCATTTCAACATTTTATCTCAGCTATACTCATTTTTTTTAACATTCTCTTATAAAAAATTCTTTTGGTTTTTTAAGAATAGAAATTTATTTTTCTCTATTTCACACTTTTTTTCTCTTATTTACCTCATTCTTTATTCACATATCATTATTCGCTATTTTTTGAGTTTGAATTTAGTGTTCATTTTCTTTATTGCTGATGTCTTGAAGAGCCCTCTAGAGATAAGACTTTGCCATCTCTTGAGTTGGTTGGTCTTTTGTGAATTGTAATTATTATGTCAGAGACATGCCTCAAAAGGCCTTGTTTGAATCCATTTTTTGTTCAAATAATATGAACACAAATTTCTCTTATTAGATGATGACTATAAAAAAATCAAAAGAGAGTGTGACATTTATTGATGCACAATCTTTCATTTCTTTAATTTCAAGCATTTTCAGGTATATACACTCCAAGAGGAATCGAAGTCCCGGACCCAATCCAAACAGTCTGCACTCGATGGGGCTCCGACCCGCTCTGCCACGGCTCCTACTCCCACGTCAGCGTCGGCTCCTCCGGCGCCGACTATGACATCCTCGCCGAGAACGTCGAGGGCCGTCTCTTCTTCGCCGGTGAAGCCACCACACGAAAGCACCCAGCGACGATGCACGGCGCCTTCTTAAGTGGCCTCAGAGCAGCCTCTTCCATCCTCTCCACCTCTCGCACGCGCGCGAACAACAACAATTGTGCGCGCAAGGAAATCAGACAATGCGAGGAGACAATAGAGAGGCTGTTTAAGGACCCCGATGTCGTCGTGGGGGACTTCGTGTTTGTTTTCGACTGTTCGGACGAGGAGGAGATGGGGTTGGTGAGGGTGGCTTTTGAGGAGGGGATGGAGAGGGAGGTGTGTTTGTATGGGATAGTGAGTAGAGAAGGAGCAAGAGAGGTTGAGAGGGGAGGAGATAAGGGTGGTGATAAAGTGGGGTTGTTGGGGGTGTTGTTTGAGAAATATGGGTTGAGGTTGATGGGAATTGGTGGGTTGGGTGAGGTGGGGAGGGGTTTGGTTGGTAGGATTGCTGGTGCTAGGAAGAAGAGGAAGAAGTACTTTTGCAGGCGCCATTCATGACATCTGACTAACGGTAGAGGTGATGAAAAAGAAAAAAAAAAGTTTGGACGATGTTTTAAAAATCGAACTTGAATCAGAAAAATTGAATCACTCGTCCAACAGTTGAGTTTATCAGAGTAATTATTATTCTTAAATAATAAATTTTTAAGAAATATAATATTTTTAAAAAAAAGTTGTATAATTATGAAGTCTTTATTATAATGTGACAGCCCATGCTCAAAATTCTCTTAGCTTCTCCTCCTATCCAAAATGTGCTCTGTGTATAACTCTATACTTCAAATCCTAACCTATTAATTTATTGAACTTCCGTTTAAATCTTCAATTAACTCAATGAGACGACTTAACTTATGCTCTGATATCAACTATGAAGGCTCGTGTTTAAAACTCTAGCATGCACATGTCACTTGTCTCAAAATTATTTTAATCATGCATTTCATTTTTTGGGGTGGTTATTTCAACCCCATCAACTCCTCTACCCACTTTTTTTTTTGTGTGATCCTAACCCACCCCTTCGCCCGCCTCCTTCGCCCACCTCTGCGACCCTCTCATCATCCTCGACCGCATGTCCCGTGACAACCTCCCCGCCTCCCCCTCCTTTTACTCCGCCCTCTTCTGCCAATGCATCTGCCATCATGACCTCCTCCACGGCCATGCCCTCCACCACCACCGCGCCCTCATCCGCCACCGCGACCTCCTCCACAGCCGCGCCCTCCTCCGCGGCGGAGGAGGGGGAGACGGGGAGGTTGTCGCGGGACATGCGGTGGAGGATGATAAGGGTTTCGCGGAGGCGAGCGAAGGAGGCAGGCGGAGGAGTGGGTTAGGATCACACAAAAAAAAATGACAAAAAAAGGGGTGGGTGGAGGAGTTGGTGGGTTGAAATAACCGCCCCCTCATTTTTTTTTGGGGTTAGACTATCCCATCAACTTTATACTTTGATTATTGTTATAGTGCTAACTGTAATGGTAGATATGATAGAAAAAGAATTAGAAAATTAGAGTAAATAGATTCATCAAATTTTGAGTTCCTCGATCTGAATTTTCTTTTTTTTTAAAAAAAAATTCATCTTTTATTAGAGGCTGGGGTTGACGTGCCTTCTTTTTTTTGGGAGGGGGGATCCAAATAACCCCGGCTTGAAATCCATATAACCCCCTGAAAACACATGTAAATCTGAATAGCTTCCTGAGTTAAAATTTTCGTTGACAGATTAAGATTATTTTGTGAATATTCGTATATTTAACCTGGTTGAAAACATAATATATCAAAACCCTTACAATGTGTCATCCGTAAATGATGATTTTACCCCTCCAAATAGGGTTTTGCAATCTATTTCAAGAGGTAAAATTATCATGTACATAAGATTTTTTATTTTTTTAACAAAATGAAAGGGGGTTTTTAGTATACTGTATTTTTAATCATGATTAATAAAGCAGAATATTCATCTGTCAATGAAAGTTTAACTCATGGGATTATTTGGATTTACAAAAATATTTTTAGAGGATTATATAAATTTTAGAAAAAGTCAAGATTATATGGATGTAGAAAGATATATTTTTTTTCTTCAGTAAATCTAATTCTGTTACTAGATATTCTAATAGAACGGGAATAAAAATGAAAGTCAAACTAATCCTAAATTTTTATATATTCGTGCATAAATGTAAATGCATTATCAAACCACATTTGCATACCTCGATAGCAACCAGCTCTAAATGGATGCATTTATGGTATTTCCAACCTAACTCTATATTTCTCACTATCTGGCTCATTTGTTTCAGGTCAGTCATTTTTTTTGAGTCATCCAACCCTCCTTAAATTTTCTTTCCTTATAAATATTCATTAAAAATTTTGAAATTTTGGGATTTACAAAACAAAAATAATAATATTTGTATTGGTAACTCAGTGATTGACGAGAACATTTACACTCAAGACGTCATGGTTCGAGTCTTAACATTTATATATTAAAAATTTTAAAATTTTCTAAACATCCATAGCCATCTTTTTGTTAGAAATGGTCATTGCGTAGAAAATGAATTGATACACATAAAAAAAACACTGTTTTTTAATTTTATTTTATTGAGATGCTCCCCAGGATTTGATTACGTGATCTCTTCCATAGAGGTGAGAGCTGCGGCTCGCAACAAAAAAAAAAACTATTTGAATCTGTATTTGATGTTTAAACCTCGAAGAAGAAATAGAAACACTGTTTGGATTTACATTTGATGTTCAAATCTAAGAATCTATCTAAACAAAAATCCAAACGGTGCCTAAGCAACTTAAATTAGTGGTAAAAAAACACACTATTTTTCCCTCAAAAGTTCCTATTATATCGACCATGCTTTGAAGATGAAACCTAACTAAAACGTAACACCAAAGGAGCCCTCTAAACAAATAAAAAGAAACATATTATTCACCCATTATTCATGTTATATGCTAGTGTATAAATGTTGAGACTCGAACCATGACCTCTTGAGTACCTCAGTCGTCCAACCATGCAAGTGTAGGGGTGGCCATGGGCTGGGCTTTGACCGGGCGGGCCTCCACCGGACTTGAGGGGATTCAGGCCTGGGCCGGGCTTGAAGTCCAAAATCAGGCCTGAGCCCGCCGGTAGGCCTGGCCCGAATGGGACAAATCCGGGCCGGGTCGGACTTAAGGTCCGGGCCGGGCTTGGTGGCCCGGACAATTTTTTCCATGTTATTTTATTTTTTTATTGTTTTTTTTGCTTAGTTTAAATTAATAGAATTTATTTGAGAATCTCACACATTAGAAATCTCACCTCATTGAGAATCTCATTATAGTTGTTAAAGAATATTAAAAAATTAATTTTTAATTTGAATTTTGAATTTGATGTTTAATTGAAATTATTAGGAACCCCACATTGAAAACCTTGTCACAAGAAGAATCTCATTATTGTTGTTGGAGATAAAAAATCATTTTACAATTTGAATTTTGAATTTAATGTTTGATTATAATTTATTGAGAACCCTGCAAATTAAAAACATCACCACATTGAAAATATTCCAATATAACCGTAGATGAAATCCATCAAATTTCAAACAAAAGCCAATAGCCATTGGGGTTGGGTTTCAAATAATACACTTAGGGCCCATGATCCGGGCCAGGCCGTGGGCCGGGCTTGGGGTTTTCCACCAAGGCCCAGGCCCGGCCCTATGGGGGTCCGGGCTCACGGGCCGTTTGGTCACCCTTATGATAGTGACAACTATGAACCAGTCATTATTGTTTGCATGTTTCTAGTTTCCAACAAGAATCTGAAATCTTGAACCAAAATATTTTATTTTGGCTCTTGCATGGATAGAATAAAATAGAAATTATAACATTCAAAACTATGTGTGTAGAACTCATTAATTAACAAATGCATTAAGAGCAAAGGCCAGCAACTCGGAATATTTCAAAATACCTTTCAATTGTACCTGTCACTATATGTTCCCAAGAAACAATGCAGCAAGAACATCCAATGAATTATCATCAATGAAGAAAAATATTCTCTCAAAATTCGGTATCGGGTGAAATCCGCAATAGAGAGCGAAACAAGGATCAGAATGGTGTAAATTTGGGGTGCAAAGTCCCACTCAGAAGAGAGAATACTCTCATCGGATCAAACTAAGCTGAGGAGGAGTTGCTAGTGAAGTCAACACAGGTTTGGCAGCTGCAGTCAGAGAAGCGGCAGAAGTCACACCCGAAACATACGCAAGAGGTGCACCCCCCGCACGATGGAGAACGGGAGCATCCTCGGTAAACTTTGCGGCTCGCTCGCTCGCCATCATCATCACATGTCACCCTGATATTCAAAAGTAGGACAATCAGACTTCAATGAATGCAAAATGTTCTATCTAATATCATGGTGTTGAGGGTCTCAAATTATGCTTTCAAAGTCTATATAAGTCATAAGATTTTATTGTGAATAATTGATAAGATTCTGACGTGCTTGTATTTCAACAACAATGTGCTATGTACAAAACATTCAATCCTAACCAAGATACATGACTAAAGAAAATTCATTCACATTAAACCTCAAGCCCAAATAATAAAGGTGCATTCCAATTATTGCGATGAAGATATATATACATGTTAATTAAGGAGATAAACTCCTCCATTCCCAATTCCAAAAACCTGCATAACCTCATAATTACACTGCTGCATGTATACACTCAATTTTCTGCCCATGGCACGCAGAAGAGAGCACATATAATACAGAATAAGACAACTTGACGTCTCGAATACACTCTACAACTTCCAACTAACAAACAGTTAAGATGATTTGTACAGTAAAATAAGATTTTAACATTTATTATAGCTCAGTGAGAAAAACATACCTTTCCAGTTTTAAGTCGGAACATTTCCAATTGCGATCAAGAGAAGCATCATGATAAATGTGGCATTCTTCTTTGGTTCTGAGTCGAAACCTGCGAACTTTGTTGCACTTCGTGCATCGAAGAAACTCATCACGATGACAGGTTTTCCCATTATGAGATTTATGAGAACCATTGCCATTTTTTAAAGCTTGGTTGTAATATTTGAGCAGAGCAGTCTTCAACAATGGAACCTTCTCACCTTTAACAATGACCCAAACATTGCTCTTCCACTTCCTAGCAGTTTCTCGCTCGGAATGTTTTTCAAAAGCAGCAGGAGTCAATTTGTCTAGTCATCACAGTAAAAGAAATTTTAAAAAATCACATAACAGATGGTGAATTTGATTTTTATCTAGATTCTTGTAGAAATGACATGACATTAGACAAGAGTTTATAGTTTAACATGGTTATATATCTGACCAAACACAACATCTTAGTGTTGGTGGATGTACAGCAAACCATACAGAATCATGAAAAGAAACAATATCATTATTCATCATCACATATTTTAAGTCTGGGAAGTTGGAACCTATTGTCCAAGATTTGGAACCATCTAGCTTGTACTATTCATTTTATTTTAATAATCACAACCAAATTGGAAAAAAAAATGTAAGATGTCTTGAGAACCTCAATAGCATCTCAATCAAGCTTTCAACAAAATCAACATTAGCCAATGGCACATACCATTTTTTCCAACCTTCTCTTGCAAGCAGATAGTTTAGCTTCACGATTAAACCTACATCATTTTTTTCTTAGGAAAGGTGGGAGTGCGCCTAAATCATGATTATCTGTTGATTGAATCTAGACTCCAGCATCAATCCTTGGACCACTTCCATTTTTTCTCTTGCAATCCTCTCATAGCTTCCTAACCTCAACTATCTAATCATAACATTACTGACATAAAGCATCCAAATGGACATACAGTAATTAGATTTAACTTGCATACATATAATCTGAATTTTGTTCTTCAACTAGCATCTTACGTACATGAAGAAAGGATAATGTTAAATTTCTGAAGAATTTTGATTGATAATTGATGGGCTTTCCAGCTAGCTGTTCTACACATTATTGTCCAGAAAACAGTTAAGTTATACAGTTAGGCTTAAGATTTCTACTTCAACTGAACTTTTTTTCTCCAACACATTTGTTGCATTAAGCAACATGGTGTCAACAACTCCTTTGATTGGATTATTTTAAGAAGCACTAAGAAAAGCTTTTTCTAGGCTTTCACTTGCTATTAATCTAAAATAAAAAGGGAAATTGTGAACTTCCTTATAAAGCACAGATTCTTTGTTTTGTTTACTCTTGCAAGTGGGTTTCCTCATCACACACCACACAATATGGATTCAGTAAAGTTTAACATGTCTGGATGGGTTACAGGTTTATACCCTTTATACACTCAAAAGTTCAATAAGAGCAGGAATGTTTACAAAACAATTAATTCATCTCCCTCAATCAACTCTAGTATTCTGCTAACAAGTGCCTATAATACAAATGATATATGCATAGTTTCATGTTGAACCAATCAACATTTTACATTGGCTTCTTTCACAATTCCACAAAATTCTAGTTCAGGAAGCCAACAGGATTCTTCATATGGACATGCTAATTATCTTAGCATATATTTGCAGTCCAAATTTTTTTTACACAATTCAAAGCCACCTATAAGACAGAATTTTGCCTAAACCCTTTACACCATAACATTATTCCCAAACAGGAATAGCTCTACTTTCACTTTATGTGAAACTCTGAAGCCATAAAAAGTAAAAACAGAGACACACAGCAGCTCTTGAGATTTTACAATGTGATTCTGTGAAAATATTAAATGAAGGCTGTGATCAAAAGATGCATCCGCTCACACTCACAAAGGTTCCAACCTTTGTTCCATAACGGTCTCCTAATCAGAAATAGGGATACAATGTAAAATTGTATATCCGAAGCATCTTCAGGTTCCAATACACAACTAATTAAAACCAAACTTGCAAGGTGAAAGATTGTCCATGCTAAACCTAGTATGTGTCATTTTAATTTATCAATTACAAGTTGTATCACATTAAAATCACTTGATTCGCATACCCCCATTCTGTATATTTAGTCATGATGGATCAATATCACATGTATAATTTGAAGCCCGGGTATAAAAAATACATCATTGTGGCCTTATAAAACCAACATGAAATAAAAACTAAGGCCAGAATATGAATTTTAAGCAAAAACCGACCCGAGTTAACTTAGATACATAGATATGAACAAGACTTCAAGGTGCTATAAGACATACACATAACAATATAAACAATAACGTGCTATAAGACATACACATAACAATATAAACAATAACACCCACATGAAATGACAGAGAAGTTTCATGACAACATGAATCCACATACAAAGTACATGCATGGAAACAGAAAGTATGCCATTAAAAAACAAATTTTTTTTTAACAAGAAACACAAAAAAAAAAGATCTTGTACTGAACAGAAGCCGATCTTTTATTAAGAAGAAAACAAGAGAAGAACTACATTGAATGACCTAACATTGGCTAGAAACTGATCTCATACAAACAAAACATCAAACATGCATGCAAGTCAAAAACCTTCACCAAGACACCAAATTTCATTGAACCCAACATTTTTCGCATCCATGGAAAACACACACCACATGCACACAAGAATGACAAAACCCAAAAAACAATCCAAAAAAAAAAATCAGAAGTTAGTATAAGATGGAAAGGATGACAGACCAACCTTCCTGACAACCAGGAGTGCATTCACAGGTGATCTCGAGATCTCCATTGCCGAAGATCCTCAGCCTTCCAACAGCATCTCCAATCTGTGGCTTGTGCATCCACAAGTGACCTCCACAAAATCAGAACCTCTCCTCAACCCACTTATCTCCTCCAACTCCTCCTCGCTGAACAGCTCCTCCAAGTCCTTCTCACCACCACTCGCCATCTCCCCTACAAGACCCAGATTTCAAAAACTCCAAAACAAAGCACAGATTTTTTTTATAGAACAAGTGAATCAAACGAAGACCCAGTGAAGGAATCACACACAAGAATCGATTTTTTTAATCTGGGCATCTATAAAATTGTTTTTGTTTTATCTGGGTATCTAAAAATAGCGATGAAGGACGAACTGGGATTGGTTTCTTTAATGTTCTGAGCAGCTAAAGAAACCCTTTAAAAGGGGACCCATTTTTAAAATAAAAACCTCTGAAATCGAAATCTGATATATAGAATGCTTTGATGAAACGAAAAGATAAAAACTGGGTTTTGCTTCAAAAGAACAAAATCCAAACAAACCAACCAAAAGCCAACACCTTTTTGTATAAGCTCAGATTTCACTCAATAAACGACTCCAACCACTCAATAAACGACTCCAACCCACAAAAGAAAAACTCATCAAAAACGCCTTCCCCGTCGATAGAGAGATATATATAAACCGTTGAAGGAAGCGTAGAATAAGTCGAGGAGAGTGCCATATATAAAACCAAAAATTTATTCCCAAAAAGGCCCCCCCCCCCCCCCCGACTATTCTCTCACATATATCACAAAAGAACGTCTCGCTGGATCCCTTCAGAGAGGAGGACCCATCACTGGAGAGCGAGGAGTCCCATCAAAAGAGATTTCTCGGAAAATCCGGCGTGGAGAGAGGGAGTTTCCCAAGCCCTCACCTCAAAAGGAGGACCTTTTGTTTTTCATTCCCATAAAGGGCTCGTCCTTTCTGAGCCAGACATCCGTTGTTTGCATGACATGACTTTGGTTAGAGTTAAATCGTTCCATGTAGAGGGTAAGAATAAATAGATGTAAAATGAGTCTCGTCCGGGTCATATCATCATGAACCAAGTACACAGTAACATATAAATTGAACTATACAGTTTTTTATCTAATAATTAACTGTACAGTTTAATTTTTTTTCATGAGAAAAATTTAAACCATTTTATAGCTATACAAACTTGAGTTACAAAATGTCCGATACTGATAGTATCTAGGTATGACTGGATTTAGACTCATATAAAATATATATAAGTGATTTTTTCAAAAAACAATTGTTTTAGTATATATAATTATATAAGTGGAATAAATCGTTTATGTTTAGTTATGTTTTTAGTCACATTCTCGTTTGAAAACATAATAATTAAGTTTTACCATTAATAAGTTACGGATAATGATTTATAAAAAATAAAAAATGATTTAACTTTTTTTTTAAACCAGTAGACCAGAGCTACCCTGATTGTATTCATCGATTAGCAATGGACTGAAGGTGATACAAAGAAGTGAAGACATAAGAACAAGGAAACAAAATAGTAAAGGAGAGCAAAAAAGGCGGACGGGGAGCAAGGAGAGTCGAAGAGTAGTCGAGTCTCGCATGCTCCTCAGGCTCCTCCCATCCTCATAGTCCGATGTTTATGCCATGCATGGTGATGTCAACCCTCTTTGCTCCACTGAGGAACCGACCCCATTCGCAATCAAGTCCGGTAAACACGTCCCATAGGTTCTCAAAATAGTACCTTTGTCCACGGAAAATAGCCGCGTTCCGCATCACCCATATGGCCCAAAGGCCTACCGAACTAGGCACCTTCTCACCTCAGCCATTGTAGACTTGTCCTTTCGCCTCGTGATCCTTGATGCCGACCGCCACAACTGTTCAATGGTCTGATGCTCTAGGTTGATTAGTGCAGCCCGCGCAAGCGTCTCCCAAAGCTCGTTGGCCGCTACGCATGTACAAAACAGGTGCTCGCTGTTTCATCTCCGGCCAAGCACAAGGCACACAGTGTGGACGAGTTGGGGGACCACTTCGCCCTATATACCCTCGTGAGCACTCTGGTTTGATATACTATCCACATGAATATTTTAATCTTGTGAGGGACCTTAGGTCTCCAAATCTCCACCTGTCTAGCCACCAACTCAAATTGATACTTGCATTACGTATAAGCCAGTCGTACCCCCGATTCGCAGAGTAGCCTCGGGAAGGGTCGTGAATCCATGTGACCATATCTTTCTCATTGGACGATGCACTCAGGTCTCTAAGAATCACTTCAAGCCTTTGGACAAGGAACATCTCCTCGCCTGAAGACCACCGTGAAGCGAACCGTCCAACCGCTCGACCCGTGCCGGACTTCCCAATGGGTGTCGACTGTGCCATCCTTATCTGTAGCAGCTTGGTATAGAGTGGGGAACTTAACCATCAGCGCTACCTCATCGCACCAAGCGTCTTTCCAAAACAGCACCGATCGTCTATTTTTCACCGTCCACCGTATCTGTGAGTCCCAGGCCGCCACCTCATTAAACCAACCTTTACACAAGATGATAGATTAGGAGAATGGGAGCCCCGAATCATTGCATATTCTCATGGAGAGTACGCACCCAAAAGGCCTCCGGATCCGCAAGCCACTTCCAATACCATTTGGCTAACAGGGATTGGTTCATCTCATCTAGCCTGTGAATGCCGAGTCCACCTTTGTGGCGAGGAAGACAGACCTTGTCCCAGCTAACCAAGTGCGGCTTGCGCACCTCTCTGTCTGGACCACTCCACAAGAACCTCCTGCGAATGATGTCGATCTTCTGAATAAACCCTTTGGCATTCTGAATATCGTCATGTAGAATACCGGGATACTCGATAAAACCGCTTGCAGGAGCGTAAGCTTGCCGCCTAGACTGAGCAACCGCCTGCTCCATCCTTGAAGACATTTCTCCATCCGTTCTATAAGGGGGCACCAATCTGACCTGACCATTTTCTTTGCCACAAGTGGTAACCTAAGATGCTTGATTGGGAATTGACTCACTTCACACCCCATCGTCCTCGATATTGCTTCCACCGTCGGCGGGTCCACATTGATTGGAAGGATCGCGCTCTTAGCAAAGTTAATATGCAGTCCAGAAAGAAAGCCGAAGCATTTGAGAATGAATCTGTACCCTTCAAACACTTCCACCCTCGGCGCTCCAAATAGGATGGTGTTGTCCGCATATTGGGAGATGTTAAACATATTGGGAAAGTTAAATGATTTAACATGGACTTTTGTAAAGAGATGATGATAGATGATTTAATATGTAGGTGATAATAGATAATTTGACATGTGAGTCTTTTATATATACTAGTGGAATAGATTTGATGGAATTACACAATTCTAGAGGGACTTGAAAAACTAGCACAAGTTTATTCTCACATTTTTTTCTTTTTTCTTTTTTTATAAAGAGAAGTTTTTGTTGTTTATTTTACCCCATTTCAATATTATTCTTTTACCCAAATATAAAAATAGTCCTTTTTTAGGATACAAATGTACTATATTTATAAACAAGCAGAGATAATCTTCCTAGTTTGCCCCAAAGATATGTCATAGTTCAATATAAAAAAAAATTATACTATATTTGACCATGTCTCTCTCTCTCTTTCAAACCGTATGTGCTCATCTATTTCTCAGTGTATCTTATTTGTTGTGTTGTAGAGAAATCAAACTTTAATTATGAGCACCACTTGACCATAGAATGTACGTTTTAACTGTTTCGCAGAAAACAACCTTCAATGGCTTATTCAACATTGACAGTGTAGGTTCATGTATAGAAAGGAAGAATGGTTTGGTTTACAATTAAATTATTGAGAGATACATTTTACATTGATTTTGTCTCAGCAGATTGAGATTGTCTTGATGCAATGTACCAGATATCCAAATGCATTTTGTTTGCATGAATCTTCAGAGGATACTGTAAGTACAGAAACACAAGATTCTTCAGATTTTGATAGGTTTAATTATTAATGTCATACTGTGAATATGAAACACAAGATGATTTTACACAAAATGTTCAGGGCCTTATAAAGTACTTGTACAGTTCCTCCACTGGTGTGCAAGTCTTATTATAGCATGACCTCAATCTCTTTGAAGTACATTTGTCATCCATCCAAATAAATGCTGACTGAATTTCTATTGTTTTCATAAAAATGAATGCAATTTGTTGAAATCAATTTTTAAACTGTTGTTTTCATAGAAGAGTTTACTAATACAGTTTCAATTATTTTTTTAAATACTTTCAATTTTAGTTTTGGATTTTGAATTTTTGTGTTAAAAGCCAACGGAACAATTTTATAGAAAAATCAGTTGAGAATACATTTTATGAAGAAACTGTTTTTTGAAAATTGGATTCCAATGGAAGCCAAGTTTTCAACTCTTGTAAGCAATTTGGTTCTTCCAAATCATCTAATGTGGAGATCCTTTGTTATTTTTAAAAGTTAAAGTGGGTTACATTTGGACAATTTGCTGAATCTAGTGTTTCCATTTTTTAAACCACATGGTTCACATTTAGTTGCTTTCACAGTGAAAGAAAGTGAACCAATTTCACTTCTCATCCACAGAGTACAAAAAATTCAACAATCCTTTACAGTTGAAACTGATTCTGAAATATCTCTAAAGATGAAGGGTTCTTTTTTGCTCTTGATGACTCTTTTGATATAAAATCATATGTAGAAAAACTATAACAGTCTCTTCAATATGTAAACATGCATGTCCTGTTTTGTCTCAAAATACAACCAGGAGCCAACTTTCTTTGGACTAATTACTTTCAATGATTGAGTTGATGATTTAAAGTTAGAGAGGACAAAATAAATGAAGGGAAAAAAAATAGTGGTTGGACCACCATGAATGGTCTAGAAAATCTGGACACGTGAAAAGGCCATTGATTTGAAAAATTGGGCTTCAGTCATTCCTGCTGTCATTATTGAAATTATGGGATCTTTGATAAAATATATAAATATAAGTATATATGCATTTAATCATCTTAAATGGTTGAATATTAAAATTTTATGTTATTTAAATAAAATTATTTTAATGACCATATAATTCAATAGAAAACTGATAAATAGCTTTGATCTATATCATGATAAAACAACCACAACTAGATCTCGTAAGAGAACAAACACCTATTAAGTGATGATGATTTGATGAGGATCCATACTCAAAATTTGATCAACTTGGTGATTCAAAATTGATTTTAGATTAGTGATAAAGGATTTGGTGTCTTGTAATTTTTTAGAAAGTTGGGTACATTTTTATCAGTAATACATATCAGTTTAAATCACCAAATTAATTACAACTATAGCTCTAATTGTATGAATATTCATCCAAAACTATAATTTGATGAATCATGGAAAAAATAAAAAAAAACACATGTTAGTGTGGATAAATAGTTATATTCTGGAAAATCAAAATGAGCATTGTTATCTTTAGTTTATTATTAATTATTCATCAAAAATTACAATTGTATTTTATTAATATAAACACAAAAGCTATTAAACATAAAATTTACATGATCAGAAGAATCTCAGTTTTTCAATCTTATAATCAAACAAGCATATCCATTATATTTATGCTAGTTTAATGAGATTTGCCTTTCATGAAGAAGATGTACCATGAAGATTAATTTTAATTAAAGATAATGAGGTTGAGGCCAATATGGTCAATGATACTGTGGGAAGTATGGCGTGACTAGTTTAATTATAAGCCTAATATCCGTGTGATTTTATTTTGATACAGTTGTTTCTTGCAAGCTTAGATAATTTAAAAAGTAAGGTCAATTAAGGTGGGTCTAATGTAATAATTGTATCCTCTCCTCTTTAAAAGTCTCATTCGTTGTCTAGTATACTTCGATAGCTGCCCATCAAAACATATACATCGCCTAAATTTTTTTTTTATATTTTTTAAAATAAGTTCATACAATTCAATGAAATATAAATTCCATTTTTTATAAAAATTTTACATCATCAAATGATGCATATTATTTTTTCAAAAAATAAAAGTTAAGGTTATAAACTGAATGGGATTGTAATTAACATTTTCTTTTGAGTGTTGTAACACACAATCCTTTTTACAACCTAAAATGTAGTCTTATATATTTCTTAGATGAGGTATACACCTCGTAAATTTTTTTATATTTGTTAAAAAAATATATTTAATTCAAAATTAAACAATATACACATTTTATAAAAGGGATTTTTAGTTTTAAATCCCCGTAAACTATAGGATTTAGCTATCGATCTCTCACTTCTTCATATTTAGGTTTTAGTCCCTACATTTAAATGATAATTTAGGAATATGTCCCTACTAGGGACTAAAAAACAAACATGATAGTTTAGGAATAGGTCCCTCCCAGTAGGGTTGCAACTTGGGTCGGGTTGAACCCGATTTTTACATGGGTTCGGGTTTGGGTTGGCCTCACTCCGAACCCGACCCAACCCGAACCCGTAAACTAATTGTTAAAAAAAAATTATGATCGTTCATTCTGTAGCTTCTAATATGGGTAGTCCAAATTTTAGATAAACCTATTTAATCTTACGGGTTGAGTCGGGTTAATTTATTTAATTTACACATTATGTTAGAAAATTCGAGTTGGGTCGAGTTGGTCTAATTCGGGTTGAAAATCGGGTTAGGGTCGGGTTAGGTCGGGTCGGGTCGGATTGGGTCGGGTTGGTTTATTTAATTTCGGATTGGATTCGGATTGGTCCAATTCGGGTTGAAAATCGGGTTGGATCGGATTAGGATTGAGTAATTTAAATTCGGGTTGGGTTCGGGTTGGGGTCAACCCGAACCCAACCCGCCTGAGTTGCAGCATTACCTTCCAGGGACTAAAAGAAACATATCATTTAAATGTAGGGATTAAAACCTAAATATGAAGAAGTGAGGGATCGATAGCTAAATCCTATAGTTTATAGGGACTTAAAACTAAAAATCCTTTTATAAAAATATATATCTCATATATTTAGTATTTTTTTTAAAATATAGCATGTGAGTATTGTGTTCAAAGTAGCATTTATTATTTTCCATTGGTTTAATTTACACGTAACGTAACCCCCCAACATGATTAGTGTGACTGCCAACTTGCATGGGAAATGAAAAACAAGCTAAAGTTATGATTGCTATTACAACAACTGATTACTATTGCAACAACTGTTTGGGTTACAAACCTGACTGATTGAACTTGATTTTACATGAATTGGATTGTAAAAATCCAGTTCACACTCATATTGATCAATTTGAGTTGAGTCAAAAATTGAGTTGAGTTCGAATTGATCTCATAAACAACCCGATTCACCCGAATACGTAGTAGACACTTATACGATATTCTAAATGAATCATGGATATTTCATTCTTTACTTTAAATTTCTACATTTGAATCACAATCATTTTTTTTTTGTGTACTTAGATTGTTGTATTGGGGGATTAAAATTTATGAAATATACGTATTTTTTTTAATTAAAAATTAGACTTGAAAATTGAGTTATGTGGGTTGGTGCAGGTTAGAGTCAATCGGATTAAAATTCTGATTAGATCAGGTTAGAATTAAACACATTAAACTTTGGGTTATGTTCAAATTAGGGACAACTCGAATCCAATCCGTCTGAGTTGCAGCCCTCCGAATTGGCCGCTTTCATGGGCTGATTGACTGATTTGTTGACCAACTCGGGCCAGTTCAGGCTACGACAGTTGGGCCGGAAACCCGGGCACAGCCCACTGATGTAGCGGTAGAGATGTCTGTCTGGCATGGCACAGAATATTAAACTTGTTTATTGGGCTGTAGAAGGTGCTGTGTCAAATAAAGAATATCGAGCTTACTTTCTAGCATGACATGTTAACACATCTAGCATTTTTAAAATTTTTTTGTATAGAAAAAAATCCATATAACCCCCCCAGACTATCTGAAATCCATATAACTCCTTGAAAACACTTATATAAATCATCTTAGTTAAATTTTCATTGACAGATGAGTAATATTATGCATATATTTTATTTAGTTAACTCTGACCGAAAACACAATAAACTAAAAATCATCTACAATATGTTAAAAATGTAAAACATCATCTATAAATGATGATCATATCTCTCTAGATAGGATTTATAATCTATTCAAATTGATAAAATCATTATTTTACGAAGGAATTTTAGTTTTTTAACAAATTGTAGGGGGTTTCAGAATATTTTATTTTCAGTCAGAATTAGCCAAATAGAATATTCGTGCAATATTCATCATCTGTCAACAAAAATTTAATTAAGGAAGTTATTTGGATTTACATAGGTGTTTTCAAGGGGTTATATGGGTTTTAAAAAAAATCGGTCTGGCATGGCACATAATATTAAGAGCGCTGATACATGCAGTCTGTTTTGCAGCCCGTTTTGCAACCCGTTATACTATGATAAGGTAGTATATACTACGTTATCATAGTATATAGATCATATTATAGTATATAACTTTTTTTTTCTTCATTTTTTTATTCTGAAAAAAAATACACTAATGTATCTTAATATATACTTCATTTCATATAATAGTATGTACTTCAAAAGGTGAGTATATGATTTTTAAAAAATTATGAACTGCAAAACATACTGAAATTGGTGTTGTGTATATCTTTTTCCTAATATTAAACTTGTTTATTGGGCTGTAGAAGGTGCTGAGTCAAATAAAGAATATCGAGCTTACTTTCTAGCATGACATGTTAACAGATCCAGCATTTTTAAATCTTTTTTGTATAGAAAAAAAATCCATATAATCTCCCTAGATTATCTGAAATCCATATAACTCCTTAAAAACACACATGTAAATCCAAATAAACCCCTGAGTTAAATTTTCGTTGACAGATGAGGAATATTCTACGTATATTCTATTTAGTTAACTTTGACTGAAAACACAATATACTAAAAATCGTCTCCAATGTGTTAAAAATGTAAAAAATTATCTATAAATGATGATTTTATCTCTCCAGATAGGATTTATAATATATTCAAAGTGATAAAATCATTATTTTATGAAGGAATTTTAGTTTTTTAATAAATTGTAGGGGTTTCAGAATATTTTATTTTCAGTCAGAATTAACCAAATAGAATATTCGTGTAATATTTCTCATCTGTCAACAAATGTTTAATTAAGGGAGTTCTTTGGATTTACATAGGTATTTTCAATGAATTATATGGGCTTTAGAAAAAGTCAGCTGGGAGATATAGATTTACGACAGTTTGGGGGGGGGGGGGGGTTTATTTGGATATTTCCCTTTTTTTCTTTTTTTTTTAGCTTTCTCTCATGAGGTGTTGAATAGGTCATTCTTGTGTTCTTAACCTAATATATATTTTTAATCTAATAATTTATATGTTCGGCTATGCTAATGTGCATGTGAAAGAAATATACATCAATTCATTAAGTGTATATTTTAAAAAATAATTGGAAAATGATATAATTCAACACTAAAATATATGTTCATAAAAAAACCCAAAACGCCTTAAGATTATAAAAGTGAACATGAACGATTTTTTCAACATTTTTTTTCCTTTCCCATTGGTTGCTTTTGAGGGATGGTGTCTCACTAAAGGAAGTCATGGCAATGATGGCATCAATAATATTGAGTACTGTTTGTTCTCATTAATCAGATTTTTAATTGAGTTTGATTATTGAATCTTTATATGAAAGGACGTATTCATCTTTTAGTTTTGATCAATAATACTGAATGTTTGTTTTCTTTATAAGAGTTATAATTTATTTTCATAATCTTCACATAAATCAGATTCTTTATTATTCTTCTACTGTCAATGGTAAGCATAACACTGTTACGCACCTTGGTTGTTTCTCATGCATACGTAACATCAAGGAAAGCAATATCTTAATTTGGTAATTGAGGAGACTTAGGGTGCGTTTGGTTGCGCGATTGTAAAACTGATTCTGCAGGAATCTGCGATTGCAAACCTGATTCTGCAGGAAGCTCACTTTCTCAGCTTTTTGAAATCGCAGCTTTTGGACACTATTTGCCTGCAATCGCTGGGTTTAAAACTGCGATTACAAAACTGTTTGGTTGCACGATTGCAAACGCAGCTTCCTGCAATCGCCATCACAGCACAATCGCGCAACCAAACGCACCCTTATACAAGTTTACTTTATGCAATTCAGTGAATTGATTGATATGACCCGAAAGGGTCTTGGGTAAACATGGGAAACATAATATCATGAAGCACATACCCTTCATTCACGACACAATACTGTATTTTATATGAAACATGCCAACGGAGGGAGCCTTCATTAATGGAATTGGAGAAGAGCTTTCTTGTGATGAGCCATTGAGAGAGATTCCTGAAGTTGAGGCATGCATGAAAACTTTTTGCGCATGCTTTTTCACATATATTAGAGTATTAGACCATTAGTGGAGTTTCAATCTTTTCTGGTGTAGGGTGGGACGGTGGGACACCCTTGGTCCAATAGCCCTTTGTTTTATGAGAGTTTCTGATATGGAAAAAAATAATTCAATAACCATAATTATAATCAATTTGATGATCCAAACCGATGTATAACCAGCATTAGAAGAATAATTAATCTCCTTTCAAAAAGTGATGAAGATATCACATTTTTTTATGATTGGTTTAAAAATCAGTTTGATAGCCCATTGACCAATGCCCTGTGTGGGTGTGAGAATAAAAAACAGTGATTCTTATGATCTTATATTTTAAATTTAATTTTTAAAAAACTTGTTTGTAAAGCTTTTCAAACTTTGGTTTCTTTATACCGAAAAAATGAATACATGATTTTGGGACACAATTATAAAAGTGTTTGGAACAATGTTTATTTTTTTGGGATTCTAAAATGCAGAATCAACTCAAATGCAGATATATACACCCCTAGGTATGTGATCAAGAGGTTTTTTATTTTTTTGAAGATTGGAGTTTGGCCTAACTAAAATGGATGGTGATAAATAGTTTGCTGACATTGTGAGTCATCATGTGTTAGCCAGCTACTTTGTTGATATGTCATTGTTTAGGATGGGGACTGCATACTAATGTGACCTGCAAGAATGTGAAATATGTTATGCTCATTTCAGCCAAAGATTTACTTGGGGAGGATATGGCATCAAGCCCTTCAAGGCTGATTTTGTAAAATTTATAAATGAAGCATTGTCTAATATGGTGCATGTATATAACAATAATAAAATAAGGTACTAAGCAATAATAATGATAGTAATAAAGATAAGAATGAGTTACTTTGAACTATTTCCAATCAATAGCAAGTTGATAGCTTGCCAGAAATAATACTTGATCTTATTATATATATATAACATATGCTTGTGACAACTGACACAGCACATACAACGTGTGAAAATGCACACCATACATCTTTTTTATAAAAACAATGGGGTTCCATATATATATTCACAGGGACATTAGTATTAATCATTTGTTAGCATTTGTTTTTCACGAATCGACTATAATACTTGTTTTTACAATAAATTTTTAACGTAAGATGGTTTAATTTTTTTAAAGTCCAAAATTACATTTTTTAACTTCAAAATCAATATTTTTATTAATCAAAATTATTTATTCTCGAGTATATGATATTTTGGTCTTCATATTTCAAATTATCTTTCACAGTTTTTTCATAAAGTTTTTTTTTTATGTAAATGGTAAACACAAGCCTTAAATTTTATTGCAAAACTCAAAGCAAAATATGTCGAAAAGTAAAAAATGGTAAATGAAGACTCTACCTACATGAAGTTTTCTCATAAAGTTTTTGAAAAAAGGTTCATGTATAACATAATTATCTAACATTTATATTTAATTATCATAGATGCAATATCTTTTATCTTACTATTTTGAATAAAATATTTCTGTATAATGTTTCATACATTTTAAAAAGAGTAGTTAAGAGAGGTAGTTTTAGAACTTAGTCAATATTAAAGTATCTTAAGTTAAACATTTAATACACAAAAATGTAAGTATGATTGATTTGTGACAATGTTAATAAATGAAGGGCAGTTGTTAACAAACCCAGTTAAGAAAGAAAAGCAATCCAATTGAGTACTATATATTCAACAACCACCCTCAAAACGCATCATTAAGGTGTTATCATGTTACACCTATGCTTTATATTATTTAATTTAATTAATTAATATATAATTTCCCAATACAAAAGGAGTGATTATGTGATATAATGATCTCACTCCATTCATTCTCAGGTTGCCTGTGACTGGCTGAATGGGCTATCTTATAATAAACGAATACAATTAATTAAAATTTGGGTAAAATGCAATTTGGCCCCTCAAATTTGCAAAACCTGAAAACTCATCCCTGTATTTTCAAAATATGCACTTATACCCCCATCATTAAATCACATGGTAATATGAAAATGATAACATGAAAAATATCATTATTTGAAATGTGCCGATGATTTATATTAGTTTTTAAGATACATGAATGATCAAATTGAGTTGTAAGGATTTTTTTGTTACCTAAAATATGTGGATGATAATTCCAAGTTATCATTTTTTTTCTATTTTAACAAGGACTATACAATAAAGGATATAAAACAAGCATGTCAACAGGATGAATACATATTGGATAAGCTCATATCCATATCTATATTCAAACTGAATATCTAAAAAATATCTTTATCGGATATCCGACGGGTATTAAAAAAATAAGTATCTCTGTCACATCTGAACATTCGGTTTCGGATTCGGATAATTATTCAAAATTTTCAAAAATATTAATTGGATATGAATATGATTCAAATATCTGAAAATCCAATTTTTAAAATTAAAAATCATATATCTAATATGTAAAATATGTAAAAAAAATCTAATAATACCTAATATAAATCATAAAATTATAAATAAACACACAAAGTATTACATGTTTTAAAGTAAAAAAAAATTCTATCACTAAAATATAAATATATTAATATAATAAATAATAATATAATATTATTTTAAATCCATATATTTTTGGATCAGATATCATCATATACGTATCTGATATAAAATATTTTAGATACAAATATTATATTACGGACAAATATTTTTGGATATCAGATAATTTTAAAAAAAAATAGATACTGATTTGGATCAGATATGAATATTTTTTGAATAATTGACGGATTTAGTTATAAATGCATATTTTAAAATTATAATAGAGGGTGTACGTGCAAATTTATAAAATATAAGAGGTGTTTTTGTGAGTTTCACAAACTTCAGGGTTGCTAATGCATTTTGCCCTTAAATTTTAATTAACCCCACCAAAATCCGTTTCAGAGAAATAAATAACGCATGGAATTCAAACATATTTAAAACCCATGTCGGATCCTCTCCGTACGCCCCTCTCTCTCTCTCTCAAATTTTATAGCTGTCTCTCTCTCCGGGAGCTCAATTAGTTCATCAGTGAATCGGTGGTAAAGTCTCTTTGTCAATCTTTATGTGTATTTTTTCTTGTGGATTGATGAGTTCGTACGGAAATGATTCAATTTGTGAAAAAAAGATCGGATTTTTTTATATTCAGATCGGTTGATTTTTCCTTTATTTTGGGTTTTCCAGAGGCTCTGTTGCAAGAAAGCTAGGTTTTTTTAGCATTTGAAATCCATGAAATCTTTATCAGTTTTACAAATCAACTCTACATCGCTTTATTAAACTGATGCTCCAATCTTTTCTTCTAATTTCAGAACTACTTGTTGATTTTAATGGTGAATCTATGGTTTCCGCTAATCCATTAGAGATCGTGGTGCGTAAATGATATTCGCCCTTCGAAAGAGGCGGCTTTGGTTCCGTTGCCGGAGCTCGTTTGCTCTCTTCGTGTTCCACTTGGGTCTATTGGCTGCCCAGGAGACTTGGACAGTCCATTTAGAAGGCGAGAATCGAAGAAAGACTCGATCTTTCCCGAGAAATTGTTGATTTGTAGTTTCACTGGAAGGGATTATGAGGAAATTTGGGGCTCCCCACATGGGGAGGCCGTTTAGCGACCGGAGATGGCTTCTTCCTTTCCTTGCGAGCCTCCTTGTGTCGATGACACTACTTCTTGGGGTGGTTTTTGGGCTTTTCTCCTCTCCTGATGTCGGAGTATCAGAAACTTTCGAGTTCACCCCCCGTGCAAGAATAAAAGATCCCATGGATTACTTTGCAGAATCGGATTTCAAGAATCTTTTTGACCCATCTAAAAATGCGACTTTGGAAGCACCACGTATAGCTTATCTCATCACGGGGACGAAAGGGGACAGCCAGAGGATGAGGAGGACCCTCCAGGCTCTGTATCATCCGAGGAACCAGTATATACTGCATTTGGATTTTGAGGCCCCTCCCCGGGAAAGGATTGAACTAGCTATGTATGTGAAAGGCGATCCCACATTTAGTGAGGTTCGGAATGTGCATGTGATTGCTAAGGCCAATCTGGTGACCTACAAAGGCCCCACAATGATCGCTTGTACTCTCCATGCCGTGGCTGTTCTCTTAAAGGAGAGTGCAAAGTGGGACTGGTTCATAAATCTCAGTGCTTCAGATTATCCTCTTGTTACGCAAGACGGTCTGCTCTAAACCGGTCTTTTTCTTCTTTATTTTTCAGTGCTTCTTTGTGATATTGTTTATCATGCTCGGTTTAGTTCTGCAGTCAAATGATTGGATATGTATGCTCTATTAAACGGTTCCTGTTGGTTTATTATTTGCTAAGTTCATCATTATACCATCGACAGTCAATGGATTATCCTTTAATTTGGTCGGATGGGGTGTTAGAATAGAATCCTTATTTTCATAAACAGCTCTTTCAGTTGCCCGTATTCTGATCTATTTCTTACAACCATTTTCAGTTTCTTATTTGGTGAAATAATTGACCACTGTTACCAATCATCAATGAGTTAACACTATGACAGAGAGTTGTATAATTCTTGAAATCAGTTATTAGAAGATGATTATGGTATCAGTTTTGCAGATGACATATTATATATCATCATGAACAAGTTTAATTTCAGAGAAAGGCCAACATGAAATGTAGGAACAAGACTTGATGTGCCATTTCTTGATACCAATACATGATTCAGCCAGCTACAGCAGTTTAGATAAATGATTGATTTATTTATTTCTTCTTCTGCAACTCTTTGAGCTACCAGGGACCAACAATGAGTATTCTTCTAAATTTCAGTCCATGTACGCTTCCTTTGAATTCTCCACTTTCATTTTGTGTGGATGGCTTCTTATATAACATAGGCTGATTATACAAGTGGAAGGAAATATAAATGTCAGATGTGGTGCTCATGTACTGTTACTTATATAAAATCTTTCATTGGTCTGACATATCATTTCCTTGCTCTTGTTTATCGGATGTCCAACCTAGTATGCCTTATCTATTCTTCCTCTTAAGAAAAATGTAACTCTATGGTGTTGTTTTCAGTGTTGGAAGCATAACGTAGCCATGTAGCACCTAACTTTTAATATGAAATATAAGTTTTTTTTCTGTTTCATTTTTCCTCTGCAGTGTCCTGAACTTTGTATGGATCATCATATATTTTCCATCATCTATAATTCATCTGCTATTAGTCTCCTCGTTGTTTGAAATATTTTGCTACACACACACACTTTCTCTCTCTTATACATGGATAAAAAATGATAGTTTACAATAGTTATTTTACCATATAATAGCATGAGGAAAAGTGATTACATTTGAAAACTGACGGCATGTTTATCATGCAGATCTACTTTTTGTCCTTTCTTCTTTGCCAAGGGATCTCAATTTTATTGAACTCATGAAGATTTTTGGCTGGAAATTGTAAGCCCAATGTATATATAGTTTAATTTCCATTTCCTCATCAGCACTGTTGTTTCTTATATCTCCATGTGAATGGTCAATTAACAGAAACCAGAGAGCAAGACCTATTATTGTTGATCCAGGCCTTTACTTGTCCAAAAAGTATGATATTGTCACAACGAGTCAACGCCGGGCACTTCCAACTGCTTTTAAGTTATTTACAGGTAAACTCCATCTCATGGATTTCACTTATCATGTATCCTTGAACTGGCTTATTTGTCATTTAAAAAAAATTATGATCTTTAGGAAAAAAGGTTAAACATGATTGACTTGTGTGTGTGTGTGTGTGGGGGGGGGGGGGGGGGGGGGGGGATTGGAATAGCTATCCATGCCATATAAAACCCCCAAAAAACACTATAAGACAAAAATGTTGATGACGGAATAAGGAAAATGTAATCAAACAGAAACTTAGTTATCTATCCCAGAATATCAATCTATCCTAGATAAGCTTATGTGGCCACCCCAAAGGGGGATTAGGAAGTTCAATCTGATTCTGGAGGCTTCAATCCTGTTTTACTTCAATTATATCCTTCCTATTGTGGTAGGTTTTCTTCAGAGATACAGATGTCTATTGCTTTTCATATTGCTTGGGGTGCATCTTTTCTTCCAGTGGTCTGCAAACCAATTCCAGCAGATATGAAAGACTTTCAGTTTAGTGATAATCATTAACTAGAATTATCACCTGATGCATTCTATAATTCTTTAAATGCTTTTGCTGAACTTCCCAATAAAATGTCACTTATTGTCAGTTTCTTTTACATTCCTCAAGGTTCTGCATGGGTGATGCTCACTCGATCCTTCCTCGAGTACTGTTTATGGGGTTGGGAAAACCTCCCTCGTACTGTCCTCATGTACTATGTCAACTTCGTTTCCTCACCGGAAGGCTATTTCCACACCGTCATCTGCAACTCCGAACGATTCCGAAACTCCACCATAAGCCACGACCTTCACTACATCGCCTGGGACTCCCCTCCCAAACAGCATCCCCTATCTCTGTCCACCAAGGACTTCAAAAAAATGGTGAACAGCAGCGCCCCATTCGCACGGAAGTTCGAAAAAGAAGATCCCGTCTTGGACAAGATCGACAGCGAACTCTTGGGTCGATCGGAGGGCCAATTCACTCCTGGTGCTTGGTGCATTGGAAGATCGGATGGTGGAGCTGACCCGTGCTCTCTAAGGGGTGAGGATGATGTGTTTCGGCCAGGTCCAGGTTCCGATAGGTTGCGTGAGCTTTTCCAGAAGTTATTGTCTCCCGATTATCGCAACAATAGCTGCCCTTCTTAAGGAAGTGATTCAACTAACACATACACGAAGATGTAAATTGTTGAGAATCCCAATTTTCCAAAGTAAAGGCCAATTTGGTAACTCTGATTCTCTTTCCACAAAAAATATAGACCCTGTGGAAAGGAGAAATCAAGAGAATTTTGACTGGAATGCCCAGAAATTATCTGGATGTTCTATTGAAGGAGAGAGTGATCTCCAAATGGTTCTCAAATTGTATTCTTATAGTTTATGTATCATAGTAGAGACACTTAACCAGTGAGATGCATTGGAATTCAGTCCCTTTGCAATGAAACTGCTGCATACATCCATCTTTTATTCTTCTTAAGATGTTTTGAGGATTTACAGATCATTTGCAATGCTATTTGCGATCGCCGGAGACCAGTTTCATGTACTTCTCGATGATCATCTCCTGCGAGAAATCTGTAAAGTAGCCCTTCTCGACCTCCAAGCCTTCATCCGCCGCGAGCATCTCCACCCGGCTATACACCCGGTCAGCGCTCACGCGACCCGGGTCCAACAGCATGCAAGCGATCTCCATCGCTTCGTCTCCATGAACTAGCGCCATTGTTTGGACGGTCGGGAGCCCGCCGCCCCGCGTGCTCACCGCCCGGGCAATCCTCCGTGCGATGGACACATCGGTGGACATGATCGGCACATTGTAGGTCTCGACCCACGGACTGGCCCCGATCATCGTGATTCCCTGGGCGCGCGTCACGTGGCTCGGGCCTTCGTCGGGCTTCTCGCGGAGGAGCTCAGGCAGCGCCCACCCCGACCACTGGTTGCCCGTGGAGTTGGGGCGGAAGAAGCCAAGCTCGCGCCTTATGGTATCGAGCGCCTTGCCTTCTGGATGCGCGGCTTCATACAGATAAACTGGAACTGTAGAGTTTCAGATAATTTGTTATGGTGCGTTTGAAACGAGTTTGAATATGAACTTTTCACTTGGATTAGCTTCCAAAAAAACACACTTTTATTAGATTTTTGAAAAGTCGTTTTCTTTACAGGGAAAAGATCAAATAACCCCCTGTGATCTATCTGAAATTCATATAACCTCTTGACTTTTCCTAAAGTCCATATAACCTCATATAACCTCTTAAAAACACTTGTATAAATCCAAATAAGTCTTTGAGTTAAATTTTAGTTGATAGATTAATCAGACATAATATTGTAGGAGAGTTTTGGTATACTATGTTCTCAATCAGGATTAATCCAAATAAGTCTCATTTAACATATTGTAGGAGAGTTTTGGTATACTATGTTCTCAATCAGGATTAATCAGACATAATATTTGCATAATAATTATAATATGTCAACGAAAATTTATCTCATGGGGTTATTTAGATTTACATATGTGTTTTCAGAGGGTTATATGAACTTAAAAAAAGCCATTGAGTTATTTGGATTTTTTTTTTTTTTTTGTAACTAATAAGAGTCGTTTCATGCTTTTGTTAGAAGTTAAGACGCGTAGAAAAACTAAAGTTTAAATTAAGTATGGTTCATTAAAAAATAGCATTTTGTTTAAACTTGTTTCCAAAATGTAAAAACTGCTTTAGGAAAAAATCTTTTCAATTAAAGCAGTTTTTAAAAACATTTTTTAAGGAAACAAACTTTTTATAATTAGTTTTTTTTTTAAATAATAAAGGGACTCATGTGGCTGGCATTACGGCCAAGCTTGGTGGGCTACATTCACTTGTATACCTCAAACCCACATAAATACACAGGGGTTAAGTTAGCGTCAAGATTCAATACCAAGACCTACCCTTAGCATAATTTTTTTTTTTAATACATGAAAGTTGTTATTTGCTTTTATCAAAAGTTGAAGGTGTTTGGAAATGTATTTTGATTAAATATGATTCCTGTAAAAGTAAAATCTCTAAAAACTATCCAAATCTATTTTCAAACATTGGCCATAGGTTACGTCAAGAAAAGAGTTTGAAAAGAAAGTTGACCAATTAAAACAAGTTTTAAAAATAACTTTTCAGAAAACATAATTTTATTTAGTTTTCTGAAAAACTATTTTCTGTAACTAAAAACAGTTAATTTCTTCAAAAACTCATTGTTTCGGAGTGTTAAAATAAATTTGGATTAAGGAACCATTTGGATATGCTTTTGGATAGATTTTGCTTTTAAAAAAACTAAAGATTATCAAACGCAAATCCAAACACATTTTGAACATTTAGCTTTTCAAACCACGTCTTACTTTTTCGGGTCAGCGATTAAAAAACTAACAAAACAACGTTTTTTACAAGCTGAGTTCAAAACGCAAGATTTTAAAATCTTAGTATTTCAATCGCACATCCAACCACAAAATTAATTTTGCGTTTGGATGTGAGGTTAAAAGTTAAAATGCTAAGATTATTATAATCTTGTGTTTCGAACTCAGCTTTTGAAAAACTATGTTTTATTATATTTTCAACCGTAAGACTTTTTTGCTTAAAAATAGAAGATGGTGGTTTGAAAAGTTAAATGTTGAAAATGTGTTTGAATATAAGTTTGTGAATTTTTACATTTTTAAACATAGAATCTACCTAAACTCGTATCCAAACATAACTTAAGTATGATTCATGCAAAAACAGTACCTCAAACGATGTTCAATCAACAGATTTGAGCTGGAGAGTATTTTTACCTACCTCAAACGATGTTCAATCAACAGATTTGAGCTGGAGAGTATTTTTACCTTGCAGACCATTGCCAATATCAGCAGCCACAAGCTTCGCGAGGTGCGCGGCGTCCTCCAACGACGCGCGCGCCAAAGGGTGGAAGCCGACGTGATCGACGGCGCCCAAGCGCGGATGCGTGCCCGAGTGCTGCTCGAGGTTTATGGACTCGAAAGCCGCCTCAGCCATCGCGTACAGCGTGCGCTGCAGCGGGCTGTACACGAAACCCCCGCTGACGTCGTTCGCCACGTACGATACGAGGGTGTAGCGGACGCGGTTGTACACGCGGTCCTCGAACTTGTTCACGATGACGGCCTCCGGGTCGCGCCTCGCTGCCCGCTCGATCGCGTGGAGGGCGGCGGTGTTTCGGGACTCGGAGATGTAGAGCTTGCAGCAGACCAGGGTGGAGTTCTTCATGGCTTTGGCTGTCTTCATCTTATCTTCAGCTCATGCAAAAAAATTGGAGGATGTTATGAAGCAAGTGTTTGAGGAAATACAAGCCTAACATAAACTTGTCCAAACTTTGGTGAAGAGGACATGTTCACGGATGATGCGTGGCATGCAACACTCTTTTTTTTGAGTCCGGATTTAGTAATATTAGTATCAAACTGCACGGCCTATGAATCAAACTGTCCAAAGAGTGATACTTGTACCTGACACTTGACTATGCAGTTTGATTCATAGGATGTGCAGTTCGATAATGATAGTACCCAAGCCTATCTAGATCCGAACTCTTTTTTTGGTGCCTTTTAATTAGGCATGTCAATGGGTCGGGATAAACCCGGACCCGACCTGTTTGATTGTCGGATCCTTCGAATCGGGTCCATATCGGGTCTCAGGTCGGGTCGGGTCGGGTTGACTCATTAACAAGTCCAGGCCAGACAAAGAGAGGTTGATGAACTTTTCAAGGGCCTACAATGACATCATTTTTTTTTAATAGAATCTAGTATATTATAAATAGTTTTTCAATATTTTGATTTTTAAATGTTTTATGAGGGAACATTTGGAATACGGTTTGGATTATTATACTTTTACTTTGAGTTAAAAGGTTGTAAAAATATTTCAAATGTTTAAAATTTTAAATGATTATTCAATATTTAATTATAAATGTTTGATTGAATCATGAGTGTTAGGTTGAATCATAAATAAAAAAATTACATAATATTTGGGTAGAGTCAATCGGGTCCAACGGGTCCATAGGATCGGGTCGGGGTGGACCCAGACCCGACCCGTTTTGATTGTCGGGTCATTCAGGTCGGGTATTTACACCTTTTATCGGGTCGGGTCCAGGTCGACTCACGACCCGTTACATGCCTACTTTTAATTGTTGTTTGTGGTTGTTTTATGTTGTTTGAACACTAGCAAACGAACAGGGGTGCAACTTGGGTGGATTGAACGTGATTCAACCCAACCCAATCAAATTTTTGAATGAATCTGGGTTGATTTTGACTCAAACCATAATTGAATCTGATTCGGGTTCGGTTATTGGGATCCAATCTGAACCTTAATGACTCAATGGCATTTTATATTTTAATATATGAGATGAAATTTGAATAAGTTCATTTTCATTTCTATTTCTCAATTTATTTGCACGGACAATTCTATGTTGTGATTGTTATGGAGTTCAAATTGTTTATAATAAAATTGTTTTGATAACCCAAATCTAAGTCAAAACTAAACCTAAACCAAACTCGATAGGTTGGGTTTGGAACTTTGGGTTGATCTCCAAAGTTTGAGAGTTGGATTAGATGGGTTAGGGCTAACTTCCTCCACCTTCTAGTTGTCCAACCCATCCAAGTGGAAGCCCTAACAACAACAAACGAATGAAAAAAATAAATGATTCAGACATCTCTAGAAAATTTGGAGTATTTCATCTCCTCCTACCGCATTGGCATTTGGACACACTGAAGATGACTAAAAGACCACCATAGATTGGTAAGGGAAATCAAATATCCACACATAAATGCAGGAAAGAATAACCACAACAGAAATGTGGATGATCATCAGATTACATGAACATACATATTCTAATTTGTCATGTAGAAATGCTTGGCATCAAAAAAACTCTGGCTTGATGAACAGTGTCACAACAAAGTCACAGGATTTACAGATGTATTTGACTCTGTTGATTATGTTGGTCAATCAACTCTGATAAAGAATGATTTTGCAGTGGATTTGACAATATAGATAAAACTCACTCTTTTTTGGATGCACCCCATTGTGTGTGCCTATGTTTCTATTCTGTTAACTTTTTGAAGATCAGAGACTAGTGACACTGCAGAAACAAGATGACTAGAAAGATAAAAAACCAAGAATGTTTTGCAATGTATTAACAATATTCCATTGAAAAAAAAATTCAGACATTGCTGACAGCATATATTGTGAGCATGAAGTATAAACATTCAAGGAGAATGTAAACATGGAATCTGTTTTATGTATGGCCTGGTAAACAAGTAGTGGGGAAGGGAAACCCATACCTTGCAATCCTGGCTGAAATCCATCTCTTCTTCCCACAAGGCTCAAACTGAGATGAGTGTGAATCTGGGGAATAGACTAAGAGCTTGAAAAGTACATATATATCACATGGAAGGAAAATTAACATGCATTATCTTCCATGTGTACAAAGCATACAAACAGAAAGGGCCCCATGCTTACTTGGATGCCATTAGAATAAGGACTAATAACTTTGTGTCCCAGTGTGTGTTGCCCCCACACTTCAAAAATTGCTGAAAACTGATATCAAGAGAGGACAAACATGTGATGTTTTCCATAGTTTCTTATATATATATATATAGAGGAATGATACGGTGCGCGATGCGGGAACGTGCGCGAACGACCACGGGCCGTCGATCACGGGTCCATCGCATCGGACGGTCGGGTGCGATTCACATCGACCGTTGGATGCGATGGACCCGCGATCAGACGAACGACGTCGTTCCCGCACCGTGCGGGACGCCGCACGATATCACTCGACTATATATATATATATAATCTTAAATTAAATGTGTGTGCGCGTGAAGGGGAGAAGAGAGAGACTGCTGCAAATAAAATATTATAAAAGATTATTGGCCTCACCAACATGATAAGCATATGAACCAACTTGGGCAGGTTCAGAAAGGGACCGCAAGCTTTAAAAATGAGCCAAATATGAACCTGCTTTTTTTGTGAGTAGAAACTGTGAACTACATGACCTGTATGTATCTGTAGGAGTGCTCCATACATAGCATGACACGTGGCTGTACTGTGATGGGTGTTCCTGATATCACTCCTATGGAGGAGAATGAAACACCTAATAAGATAGACCATTCACCAATCAGATGCAGTTGAGCCCACACAAGCTCTCTCTATAATATCTTCAATGAATGTAGCTTGACTTCTTACCAGACATTCTTTTCACAGTATGCCTAAGGGTCCGTTTGGAAACACATATTGAAAAGTAGATTTTGGAATAAAGCTGCTTTTTAAGATGATTTTAGACCTTTGACTTTTTTGGGATGTTTTTTTTTAATTCAGGAATCAATATTTGGAAGGAATTTAATGTTTGGTAGAAAAAGTTGCTTTTCAATTCAAAAAATCGATTCCGACCAAAAAGCGTTCTTTTTGAGATTTTAAAAACACGGATTTCGAGAGAGAAATTAAAAGGAATCCAGCTTTTGATTCCGCCGGAATCCGACCCGTTTGGTTGCGCGTTTGGGTGGAATCCGCTTTTTAAAAAGCAGAATCGCCCCCAAACGCGCTACCAAACGGACCCTAAGATCACATATTGGAATCACGAAAGGCAGAATTCTGGAGCATTCAGTAACTCTTACTGAGCATCTCTTAACATGTATAAAGTCATGATGATGTGTTAGTTAACAATCAAATGAGATGGTTGAGGTGTCATTCCGGACTACAATGTCATCCAAACCAAAGCGGTAGGCACAAACAACATGTTCAATGTCAGCATGATTGGATTCACACTGAATTCTTCCTTGCAACTTGTTTATTTTTATTTTTTTTAATTCACAATTATGAAACCAAACTTTGTTTTCACTCTTAAGCTCTTCAATGATTCTTTTATATAAATGAAAATATATACAAGTTACCTTTTATTTATCTTATAAAAACATACAAACAAACAGATGGCCAGTAAACAGTAAAACCCATCTAAGCAGGACCACATCAAATTCATTTATTTAGAATAATATATTTATTTTTCCAATGCCACAAAAAACATGTGAAATAATATGAAGCTTTTATAATCAATTCTAATCAAAAGAATGCAACTTCAGATAGTTCTCAATTATCTTTTCCTGAGAGAAATCTGTGAAATAACCTTTCCCTACAGTCAACCCCTCTTCACTAGCGAGCCGCTCGACTTCAAGCTGCAACTGCTCAGCTCCCACCCTCTGTGGGTCCAGTAAGTTACAAGCCACTTCAGTTGAGTGTTCACCATGTGTCAATGCCATTGCCTGCACAGACTTGAGCCCTCCTCCCCGGCCGCTTACCCGTCTAGCAATCCTACGGACCGCTGATATGTCAGTTGATGCAACAGGCACATTGTAATTGTCTACCCATTGAGTGGCTCCAACAACTACCACCCCTTTGGCTCGGGCTGCTTGAGCTGGACCAAAATCCGGCTTTAGCCGCAACAGGTCATAATCAGCCCCGCCAGACCATTGGTTTCCTGAAGAATTAGGTTTAAAGTAGCCCAATTCTCTTCTGATTGCATCAAGGGTCCTTCTTTCTTCATGGACTGCTCCATATAGAAATATGGGTACTGCAAGCATTCACTTAAACTCATAAGCAAGACAATATGCACGGAACTAAAGGACTATGGAGGCATTAGCTAACAATTCATAAAGAGTTTGGCCATATACCATTATAACCCCCACAATTTATCTATGAAAACTTCCCTAACTTAAAATGTCATCAGAGAAAGAGATGCCTGACCTTGAAGCTTATCACTTATTTCAGCTCCCACAGATCTTGTGACCATTGCCACGTTCTCTAGAGATGTTCTGGACAGGGGGTGGAAGCATATGTGATCAACCACCCCAAGCCGAGGATGAGTTCCGTTATGTGATTCAAGATTGATTGCTTCAAAAGCGGCTTTTACCATTTCAACGACAGCCCTTCTCAAGGGAGTGGCATCTGAAGATGTGCTTGGAATCATATGAGAAACGAGTGTGTAACCAACCCGGTTGTAGGCCTCATCTTGAAACTTGTTAACAATGACAGCATCCGGGTACTGCTTTACAGCTCTCTCTATGGATTCCAATGCAGCATGGTTGCGACTCTCAGATATGTAGACCTTGCAGCAAGCAAGCATTTGCTTCAACATTTCGAACTTTTTCCTTTGTTGATATCTGCAACAAAGAGTTGGAAATTTCTAAAAGATTTTTTGAGTACAACTGTGTGGCTAAAATTGCTCTTTGCGCATCCATTCGCTGAGAAGTACTGGTACAACTAATCTATAGTCAAGGAATACAATCCACAGAAAAAGGAATACATCTGCTAAATTTAGAACAATGAATATCTCTAACAGATCCAACACTTCCAAGTCATATAACAAATCACAACAAGCACATTCTTCAACTATGAAAATTCACCTCAGATTATGAATAAAAAAATCAACTCAAGTCTCTGGTTGAAGTTATACTGCAAGAAATGACAGACACGGATGCCTTCATATTTTAATGCATGCATAATGTATTCAGAACTACTACAGAGGGATCCACAAAGTAAGATAGAATACTACACAAGCTTTAAATAAGCAAAATTTTCATTGATCCAAGCTTATAAATTTTCAAATCAAAAGACCTATACAATAGCAAGATGCTGACTATAAATCCTTGGAATTTTAAAATCTTTAAAAATGATGAATACATCATTTTTTTTGTTGAAAAAAGGTAGATCTTGCTACTCGCACTTTCATTAATTACTAAAAGTGGGTTACAAGTCTGAATTGGGGATGAGAGGATACAGAGAAAAAAAACAAGAAGAAAAAAAGGACAATCATGGCATATAAACAAAATACGCGGGGGTTTGGATGATTAGTAGGCGTGGAATCTACAAATTACTCCAATAACCTCCCCCCCCCCCCACGCAACTCTATGCTACTACAAGGTATGTCCAAATAGCCTCTGTCGAGAGAAATCCCCCTAACCCCTGCAATCCCTCGTCCCCACTCCGTGAGAGAGACACCATCTCCCACATGTTCTCCACATAGACCCGCGAGCCAGTGAAAATCGCCTCGTTCCTTGTTCTCCATATCGCCCATGTAATCACTGATCGGAGAATGATGTTGACAAGTCTCGAGTTCTCAGGTTTACAGAGAGACTTCCCCGCCTCCCACATGGACTCGGTGTCAACGAATGAAGGGCGCCAAGATGTGACCTCCCCCACAACGTCCTATAGGGCTCTCGAGACCTTGCACTGGCAGAAGAGGTGTGTAGTCGTCTCTGGTTCCTCTCCACAAAGGGCACAACTCACCGGTTCAGAAGGCCTCCATTTTGCGCGATATACTTTCGTTTTGAGACGTTCCTGATACAACAGCCACATGAAGATTTTTACCTTTAGTGGGATCTTCGGCCGCCAAATCTGCCCCAATTTTGTTGCGACATTTGCACGTGGACGATCCGCGCGCCACCAATTGTAGCATGCCTTGACCGAGAAACCCTTAGCCGTATTAGGAGCCCAACATGCGGTGTCCTCTACCTCCCCCGACTGGTCCTCCCATGTAGGTAGGCGCTCCGAAAGCAATGCCAGCTGAGTGATCTCCTCGATCAACCGGTTTTGCCGAAGACTGATCTCCCACCCATGAATTGCGCTTGTATCCGTCCAGAAGAAGGAGACGCTACCCTCCTACCGTACCGCGAGCCGAAAAAGATCTTGGACCTCCTCCCGAAGGGGTCTGGGGCCACACCACCGGTCGTGACAAAAATGTGTTCCCCGACCGTCCCCGACCTTCCAAAGGAGTGCCGATGAGAACTCGTGATGCAGCCCAAAAATGGCTTTGCAGACAAACGTTGTTCTTGTCGAGATCAAAGGCCACCGACGGTCTCCCACCCCGTGCCCTCCGTATCGGTCCGCTAACAATCGAGCCCACGTTCTGTGCGATCCCTCCACCCACCTCCACAGCCAACGAAATAGAAGAGCCTTGTTCATAGTTCTCAAGTCGAGCACCCCGAGGCCACCATCGCGCTTGCGCAAACAAACTGTGTCCCAGGCTACCAAGTGTGGTTTCTGTACTGAGTCATCTAAACCCTGCCATAAGAATCTTCGATGTATTACATCAATGCGGTCCAACACGCTCTCGGGAGCTCAGAACACGGAGAGGAAGAAGATTGGGATACTTGACAACATGGCCTGCAGGAGTGTGAGCTTGCCGCCCACGCTCAACATCCGCCTCTTCCACCTCGCAAGATATTTCTGAAACCGTTCAATCATCGGTTCCCAATCGTCCTTGGATAGCTTGGAGCGCACGAGAGGCAGACCTAGAGTCTTGGTCGGGATCGATTGAAATCCACATCCTACAATCCCCGTCAGCCTGTGCGCCTCCTCCTCCTCCACATTTATCGCGTAGAGGGCACTCTTGCGCCAGTTCAGGCTAAGGCCAGAGACCAAAGAGAAGCACCAGATGATGAACCGAATGCTTCTGACCGACCCTTCCGACGCCTCGCACAGGAGCATCGTGTCGTCGGCGTATTGGACGATCGGGACTTCTATTCCCCCAATGGAGCTTGTGAGTCCATGGAGCCATCTGTCCGAGTTTGCCACCTTGCACATCCTGCTCAAAGCGTTTGCATCCATCACGAAAAGGATGGGAGAGAGAGGGTCACCCTGTCGGAGTCCTCGGTGCAACGGGAAGTAGCCACTTTGAGAGCCATTAATCAAAAGAGAGCCGTAGGCCGTGCTTGTACATTGACGGATCATCCGTTGCCAGTTTTGATCAAAACCATGATTGTTCAAAATCTGGTAGAGGAAGTCGCGGTGGATGCTGTCGTATGCTTTTGCAAAGTCGAGTTTCAACGCCAAACCCTGTCGTTTATCTTTGTATAGGAGGAGATTATCTCTTGTGAGACAAAGTAGCCCTCCTGTAACAACCTCCCGGGAAGAAATGCATGTTGCGAATCGTCGATGATGGTGGAGCAAACTGCTTTCAAACGGTTCGCCATCACTTTCAAGATAATCATGTAGCATGCATTCATCATGCATATCGGCCGAAACTCATCTACACCCACCGCCCCATCGATCTTCGGGATCAGCGAAAACAGAGATGAGTTTATGCAACCTACACTTTGGGTGCCCTGAAAGAAATCGCCCACCATTTGAATGACATCCTCACGAATAATTTGCCAGTATGTTTGATAGAATCGCATGCAAAAACCATCCGGGCCGGGGGCCTTATCCCCATCAGAGTCAAAGATCGCTCGTCGAATTTCCCTTTCTAGGACAGGGGCAGCCAGTGCTTCCAGCTGAGTCGGGGTGACTCTCGGGAGTTCCTCGTCCCGCCACAGAGGGCGCCACCGGCGATCCTTGCTGAAGGAGTTGGAAAAATGGTTGATCAAGTGAGTAACAATGTCAGCCTGCTCGGTCCACCTCTCCCCTTCAATCTGAATGCATCCAATATGGTTCAAACGACGTCTCTGGCTTGCCGCTTTGTAAAAGAAATGGGTATTATTATCCCCTGATTTAAGCCAGAGTGCTTTTGACCTGCCTCCACTCTATCTCCTCCATTTTCAAAATGTTGGCTAGTTTGTCCTTTGCCAACTTTCGAGCTACATTAACAAAGATTTTTGAACGAATTACATGAACAAACATGAGGGGTATCCAAAAAGGCGAAATTGGAGGAACCAAGAAACAGAGCATCACCACATAAAGATTTTCCATTCAATCATCAAACTTCAGAAGACCCACCAAATATCCATGGATGTATGAACACATGACACAAAATATACATACTGTGACAATAAAATAAAATAAAAAACAAATTTTTAAATAATAATTCAACTAATATGATCTCCAAAATCTCACTCAAACGATTCCCATCCAAAAAAAACAAAAAAGTGCCCAACCCCACAAATTCAACACCTTCAGAAATCAATCCCCTTCGCTTCCGAGGATTTCGATCCCGGGTACCCTCCATACTCCAACCGAACCCCCATCGAAGCCGTCAAAGCCCTGAATTTGAGCCTGAGAGAGTCCATCACTTCCTGAACCCTCTCGTTCTCCGGCTCCATGACCGGGTAACTCCCGATCAGCTCCTCCATCTGTTTCACGCCCTTACGAACCCTCGCCGTGAACGCCTCGGAATCCGCGTCGATCGCGGAGTTCCAGACGTCCACGCAACCCCTGTAGAACCCCAGCTCCTCCCCGACCTGGAACCCCACCTTCAGCCCGACCTGCCTCCCCTCCTCGCGCCCGGAACCCAGTCCGTCGGCGTACCCGGCCCTGAAACCCTCGTCGACGTGGGCCTCCTCGAGTCGGAGGGAGGAGTCGAAGAGGTCATCCAGATTTCTAGGGTTTCCTTCCATTGTTGTGTGTGTGAGAGAGAGAGATACTGCTTTACCTGCGCACGTTAGGGAACGAATCCCCGCTTTTATTAAGATGCGCCGCGGCCGAGGAAATGGTTAGGAGACCCGCCGTTTGAACCGATTAATCTTTCATCCGTTTTGAATTGCGATTTAGTTTATCATTAAAATCCGATAATATAAATAACTCGTGAAACTCAATTAACTCACCAATTGAACCCATGATTTTTATGAACTGACTATGGATTGATTATGTTGAATTATTCTTTAAATATAAAATCTGATAAAATGTTTAGATTTTATATACTAAAATCATGTTGTAATGTTAAATAAAAGTTTTATGAAAATTTATATTTATTTAGTAATTAATATTTTTTTATATTATAATTACATCACGATTCATTTTGGTTAACCCAACGGTTGAACTAGTGATCATTGATTATTTAATTTTTCGGTTTATTGAACGGTTCGATTTTTAAGAATTTACTAATTTGAAGTGGAATTTGCTGGACTGAGATGTAAAAAGCAGACCGGGCCAGATTGAACCGATCGTGCCAACTTGTGATGCCGTCTTGGCTTGATGGGATGGCATGAGAGTTCAGTACAAGTCCAATGGGCCCAACCTAGTCATGCCTGGACGGGCGACTCATGTATCCTTCCCCCTAAATTCTGTTATGCTCTAGCAGTATTTAATTGCATGATTGAATAAATATAAGAAGCTACTTCTATAATCGTGTAATCAAATAATTTTACTGTAACAGTTTTCTATAGATATAATTTAAACAAATAGTGTCCAAAATGTACAATTTCCAAAAGTTGGGTGGAAGGAAGCAACTTCCTATAGACTTAGTTTTAAACGCAGCGTATAAAATCAGTTTTGTGATCCCCGCTGCTAAACATTACCTTAGTTTGTTTGCTACCTCAAATACAATCTTAGATACCTCGTTAGTAACTTAGTGCACTCCACTCACTATATCAAAAAATATATATCTTGTTGAAATTTTTTCAAATTTTTATAAATTATATCATTCAATGTATTTAAATATATACTTTATACTTTATTAATATATATACCTCATAACATGAGGTATCAAGGGTTTTTGTGTGCACATATCTAAAGGAAAAATAAAAGAATGTGAGGGAATTTGGGTCAAAAGAAAAATGATGAAAAATAAAATATTTTTTCATTCGACCAACTTTCATGGCATTTGAGCATGTGGTGAAAAGTGATAAAATAATTTTTCATCACTGCCTCTCAAATTCTCACCCACGAAAAAAAGGAATTTTTTTTTTTACATTTTCTACACTGGATTTTTAAATGATCAAAAGAATTTTTTTTTTCTTTGCATCACTTTTTCTCACTTTTCATGTGATACAAACACACCCTTAAACAAATAAAAATATGTGCAATGTGCATTTTGAATTATAAAATGTACTATGTGTAGGGTTGCAACTCGAAACTGAATTTTGTGCGGATTGAATTTTAAAAACTGGATTTGGGTTGATAGATTCGGGTTGCCTATAATAAAACGGGTTAGGTTTAGGTTGGTATCATAAACAACCTGACCCAACCCAAACCCGTAGTATGCACTCATATGATATACATGGGCCATTAATACTGATTATTTATTCTAAATACACACTGTTGAATCATAATTTGTGAAATTTGTGTTTTGTTAAAAATATATATCATTTATTTTATGATTTATTTTTATGAGCTAGGTTTAAAAATAGCCTCGGGTTGGTTTAAGTTGCCACAGTCATCGAGTTGGGTCGGGTTTGAGTTAAAGCACTTTGAACGCGGAGTTGTGTGTAACATTTTCCAATCAAGAAATCCGTGGTGGGCCCGCTGGGAACATGTGAAGTCTATCCATATACAGTGTATTCTTTGTCTATGTTCCTAACCGTCCGATTGATGGACCTTAAGAAACAAACGACTGATCTTTTTTTTAAAAAAAATTCTATTTTTTAAGCTTCGATTTTTTGGAGCTCCTGGTTTTGACATCAATCAATATAAAGCTAGTGAAGAAAAACCAAAAATTTTTTTTTCTGCCATGAATTCTCAATAGTCCCACAAAAAAAATGGCTGCTTTTCAAATTTCAACCAATCTTTCAGTGATAAACACCTTCTGCGTCGGCCCGAGCAACAAAAGAAGCTGTTCCGGCATCAAATCTGTCTCACCCACTTGTTGTTCTTCACTCAATTCTGGTTTCCTCAACAGGAATGGATCCAAAATCGGGTCTTTTGGAGCTGGAGTGGCGTTTCTGGGTGGGAAAGATTTGATTTTGAGGAGGGAGAAGGGAAGGAGAGGGTGCTTTGTTGTGGTGAGAGCTAACCAGGGGTTTGGTTTTAATGGGGGTGGTGATGGTGGGAGGGACAACAGCACGACTGCTAGGGTTATTGGAAACCTTGCCTTGGCGATTGGGCTGACTTATCTCTCCATGACTGGGCAACTTGGGTGGTATGTGTTGATTGATGCCATTGTATTAACCCTGAATCAATATGGGTATGTCAGCCTTTAAAATTTTGGATTCTCCTTCTTTTTGGCCTTTCAAATCAACTGGACGTTTGAATTTATTCACTTATCTGGTACCCTAGAATAAAATCATTAATAGTCATTGCTTATGAACATAGTCACAAGGTTTGTGTATGACAGATATTCGATAAGAGTTCTGTTCGACACAGTATGTCGTAAATCATACTTGATAGTTACAGGAATTGTACGAAGATAATTAAACTATTTTCTAGATATATTTTGTCATTAGCATGAAGAATGCATGCAAAAATTCCTATATAACTATATTGCGTGTGTAGCTGGCACAATTAGGATTGGCTTTTAAAATTATGAAGAATGTGATAAGTCATCCAAATGAAATGGATGCTCGGATTCTGAATGTACTAAATGCGATGCTTATGACCATGCTTGTGACATTATATGTCGATACAAAAGATAAGTGGGATTAGCAGGTGCCTTTCGAGGCAGTTGAAGTTCTTGTTGTTTATTTCAATTATTGAATTATGACATTATATGGTTCTTGTTTGAGTTTTTGTAAGGTCTGTTTTATTGTGAAAAAAAAGTTTGATGATCTCATTTGTTTGTGTTGGAAAATTTTGTTCACATTCATTTGATCCAATCAAACATGAAGAAATTTTTTTTTCATTGTCTGGTGTAGTACCTTATGGCGGTCTGCTCAGTTGATTTTTCTCATTTACTTGTTAACTTGTGCCTATATTTCTTTTTCTAGTCATGAATAACACGTTCCATTAGGTTTGCCTTATTGAAATCCTTACTATTGGTTGTGGTAGATCCACTTGCTTCTCTGAACTGACCACCTATGATTTATTGAGTAAATTCACCAAAGAACATAGAAAGGCACAGGCTAGGATATCCTCTTCATGACTAAATTTTTAATTGTCTCTATCATAAAATATGATATGTATGATAAATACGCTAAAGATTAAAAAAAGTCTGAATTAAAGAATTAAACCTTCTTCTTTTTCTTTTTCTTTTTCTTTTTTGTGGGTGGTGGGGGGGGGGGGGTGTTGGGATCACAATTAAATTTTTATTAAAGATCAAATGTCTGCTCTTAGGAAAAGACAAGGAAATGAGACATCTCATTATAAATGAGAAATTGATAACATAAAATGGCACTATTTCATGCATTCTTATACTATACAGCCCATCATGCTGTCATGTTCCTTCTAACTAGGTAAATCCTTCTTTAGATGAAGCATGTGATTTTCTTATCTTTTGTGTAAAGGAGCATATGTATTTATTAGAATATATAATTCATCTTTTATAAAAGTACATGTTACATTACATGAAGCACCACCTTCAAAAAATCAAAGCATGCCAGGATTGTAAAAATGATTGCATATAAGATTAACATTGTTCTACAGAAAATAAAGAAAAGGTCTCAACCAGACCCTCTCAACCCACAAAACAATACTAATAAATCTTTTAATATTTACAATCATATTATGGTCTGCAAGTGAGCTGCCACATGGAGGCCTCCTATGTATGAGAACAATGAAAATGATTGTATTCAGGGAGATGTAAATTTGGTTGGTGCACCTTAAGTATGAGTGGGAATCATGTCTCATATTCTTCATGTATTACTGAATAATTGTCAGGTTTTATCTTTTCAATTGGCTGTTTTATTATCTTGTCAACCGTAGGTAGAAATTTCAGATCTCATGTTCCCCAATTTGTTGTGTTCTTTTAACAGATAATTGCAGTACTCGTGCCCATTGTCGGGTTTGGTGCCTTTTTATGGTATGCAGGACGAGAAATAATACAAAGCAGTGTAAGAATTCTCTCACTTGCTCTGCATTTATTAATACAAAAATTTTATGTGACTGAATCCTGTTATATTTTATATCACATGATGTTGGTTGTCATTTAGATTCTACGTTATCTTTCATTGTGCCGATTGCAAATCATCAAGGATCATGCATTTTGAATTCATTATTTATGTAGGATCGAATTGTATCACGTCTCTGTTTTGTTTCTATTTCATTTAATTATTTGAATTGTGCTTCACATTTATTTGTCCAGTTTTCCTCAAAAAATGTTTGTTTTTGAAACATCACTTTCAATTTGCATGTTGTTAGTAGAAGTTTCCCTGGATAGAAGAGCCATGTGCGCATTTCACAAACGGTTGAAAAAGATAAATAGCAGGGTTGATTGATTACTTCTATACCATGTAACTCTGGCTGATACGTGCACGATTTTTTGTAACCTATGTCATGACTCAGAATTCTTTGAGAAGATAGTGGTGGTTTCTCTCATATGTAATTGTACATATTTAGAACCCCACATCAATCTTTTGACTTATCAAGGATGATGCAATTGTGAAAGAAATTTTGTTGAGTTTGGTTTTGGAGACTGATGATTTTTTTTCTTTTTTTATTGCTTCATTCTACATTTTCAGTGTCCCAACTGTGGAAATGACTTTCAGATTTTCAGGTCAAGCAGTAACATAGCCCAACTCATTGTGTGATTTTTTGTTTTTTGTTTTTCTATTCCCTTTTATTCTAATTTGTTGACTAAAAGTACAACAGTAATGTTTTTCCAGATCTTCCTTGAAGGATGGTGTGCAACTCTGCCCATTCTGCAGTCAGCCTTTCTCAGGTATCTGTGCTACTATTGTTGAGATATTCATTACCATAATCATCAACATGTGAACCTTCATTTTCCTCACAATCTGTTACGTTTTAGTGGTTACACATTTGACATATCAAATTGAATGCTTTAACAGAGAGAGTGCTTTATATTACAAACAGGGTATCAATCTCATATCCTGAAGTTCTAACATTCTGATGAAAAAATTCCAGTTCAGGGAAATGAATTTGTCAGGGAATCTTCAATATTCTCCTCCAAGCAATCAACAGGGTTTAGACAAGCCTTCAATGGTTTTTCACCCCGCTCAGAGAAGGGTATCCTCTGTATTTGATTCACTCCTCGCTTTTCTTTTCTAATTATATGTGTCAATTTTAGAGGACTCAATAAACACATTTGCAAAAATGATTACCAATAGTGGCATGGTAAATATCATAAAAGCCAAGTTTCTGTGCATTCTTTTCGTTGTCGCAATTTGCTCTACTAGATTCATCACTTGTTGACATTCTGATTTGTTCCACAGGAAAGACGTCCTCTACAGCAGTTGTTGACATTGAAGCCGAAGTGAAGGACATTGACTGAATTATATAGTGCTCACATACCATGGTAAGTATTTCCCAGACTTGTCATGTTGCCTGCCAATCTTCTTCAGCTTGGAAAAAATAAAAAAAACTGACAAATACTGACAGATCAACACTGTACATGTATCTCTTGACCCACTAAACAAATTTGAACTAGGTTTTCCACCAACCCTTTCAATTCCAATAACATAACATTAGTCTTGACATTTAAGAAACTGGTTGGACTGCATTTCACCCAACATTGAAATCATCACCTCCTTATTTCAAGATATGTTTGATGATTCATGACCCATATTTCAAAACTGCACATCACTGCCATGATTTTATACCCTTCTAGTGCAACTGGGAGGCAATGCTTGTTAACTTCAGCTTTAAATGTATTCAGAAAGGAAACCAACCAAATCACTTTCATATGACACAGAATTACTACAAGGAAAGGCAGTCAATCCACGCCAAAGCAAATATAGAGAGCAGCAAGGATTTGTGTTTCACCGCCTCATTTTCTGTCATCAACTGAAGAAAGATGCGCAAAGAGATCTGCTGTTAGAAAGGTACAATAATATGGACTCTCTCTCTCCCTCCCTCCCTCCCTCTCTCCCTCCCTCTCTCTCTCTCTCTCTCTCTCTCTCTGTGTGGCACAACAATGTATATTATTTGGTTACATTTTTGTCCCTAATCACACTTTGTCAATTACATTGAGCATGTACAAGACAAGATAAACTGTAATTAGCAGTATTTTTTAGTGTGTAGTGACTTTTTGCTTCTAAATTAGATCACAAGCAATTGTATTCTTACCAAACACAGGTTAATCAAAGTCTACTGTTGAATGTATATGTCAATCCATTGGTTTACTTCGAAGTCCAATATTGTCGCATCCAACATGGCTTAGGTCTGCATGCATTAATGTTTTCTGAGTGTTGTTAAATTATTTCCAACTCGAACCAGGTCTCTTCGGTGAACAAGGTTTTCACCAAACCAGCCAAAGGTGGTTTGGGAAGCAATTTTATCATGGTTTGGGCTCAGAGTGAACATGTAATTTTGGGTCCCTTATAGTAGTTCCTTACAAATCCCAATGATACCCCAAGCAAAGAAGAAGAAGAAGTACAATGTCAAACAGATATAGAGTATACATCATCAGTGTGACCATAGTGTCAGATGATTCAGATCTTGGGTGTGACTTGGATTGCTTAATAAATGCTAAATCCCACTTAACCATACAATGCAACCCCAATTTATTATTGTACTTCAATTTTAAAGAGATTTAATTGACAAAGGATCACGTTAACAAGGGTTATGTACTTATGTTACATGCAGTATTCCCACTTCTTCCATTGAGATATATGATTTGGTAAATGAAACATTTGAACTCTTTGTTTTTTTTGTGTACAATAATATATACAATATCAGTGGAATATATTTCCAATAAATGGTTGTCTTTTGTAGCACTCGTCTTTTTACTTGTTATGAGTTATGTATTAGAAAGGGGCGTTTAACCTCAACCGTTCTCGGTCACCCCACCCCAAAAAAACAACAGTGCTGGGTGGCTGACTGGAGGGAGGAGAGAGAGGGAAAAATGAGAGAGAGAGGAAGGAAAAAAGAGGGGCTAGTGAGACCAACGGCAGTGGATGGTGGGAGGAGGGGCAGAGGGAAGGGGGGGGAGAAAGAGAGAGAATGAGAGAGGACGAGAATGGGGAGGGCAGTGGTGGGTGCCAGGACAGGGTCCACCAGCCCCCCCCCCCCCCCCCCACCCTTCTCTTCCCCACCCAAAAAAATAAATTTTAAAACGGGGTGGGATTCCCACTTAATGAGGTAGAAGTAAGGGCTTCCCCAGAAGAATCCAATGTGGCAGGTGCCAGTAAAGATCCATCCGGACTCATCCTGTGTATCCCAAATTGATGCTGATATGAGTTCTATCAGTAGGGCTAAAGCTGAATCTCAGTGCCAAAAAACAATACCAGAATCTCAAGGGAAAAACATAATAGCAAGTCATACAAACTTGACAGTGTATACATTGGTTATGTGCCAGGAAGAGAATACGAAAATGGAGAACCTGAGTGGTCCATCATCTTGCAGAAGTGCAGCCCACAGAGTGCATCAAATGATGATAGAAGAGAAGTGAAAGAGAGTGAGGAAGCAATTAAAAACCTTACAAACTTGTCGATGAAACTTCGACAAAGATGAATTCTAGAAGTGGCTTAATTGAAATGCAACTAGAGGAGAATTGACTTAATGAGCACAAAGAAGATGAGATGGTGGCGAAGAGATGATGGAGAGAATCAAAGGCGAATACTAGCATTGGCTTAACTGACATACATGGTGACCAACCTGATAGTGGAAACAACCGGTCTTCGTGAAAAGAAAGGGGAAGTGGAGAGAGAAAAAGAGAAGGGTATTGAGGAATGAGAAATTGGAATATTCCAGAAGATGAGGAAAACAGCATCTGAAAAGCCTGCGACTTCTTGAGAAAGAAGCTGACACCAACCAAGTAACAGAACAAGAAGTGATGAAGGGCATGAGAACAAAAAGGTGAAGAAGGCTCAGGAAAGGATGAGCCAATGAGGTTTGAGTGACTACAAAACTATCCAAAAATACCACACATTTTGTGAACCATATATTAAAATAGTGAGCTACTCATCATATAATTCTGTCATAGCATAAAAATCCATGAAAGGCAAGAAAACTGGATTGTTTCAACATGATGAAATGAGAACACAACCAAAAACTGTTTCTGGGGGACATCATAACCATGATCTTCAGGGTAATGGAGACAGCCCAAAAATCGATGGATGTAAAATTGTGTAAAATTCAAAGGGTTCATCTATTAAGATGATCATGTCCTGATTATTTTCTGAAAATCACATACGATGGAAAAAGGTGCCGCCATTGGAGAGATTCACAGTGATGCTTCCACTACTTTCTGCAAGCCACAAAATGAAGAGAGCATTAACATCAATAGCAGGTCGAAGTAGCTAGATATAGCTAGAATCAGAGGAGCATGCAAGTTCAACATCTAACAGTCAAGCAAACATGCCCAACACTAGTCAAAAAATACTTTCATGGGACATGCAAAAGATCTTTTATTAAAAATTAAAAAAAAAAGCATATATAGAACAACAACGATCATGCATTTTCCCACACATGAAAAAGATGTTGATTTTCTTTGTCATTCCATCATTTCCATGGGTACATATAGCCATATGATGCTGCAAAGCCAGAGAACTGAGTATAGATAACACACCTCCTCTTTTGTCTCTTTCTTGCCTCCACTGAAAAGCTTGTAACCTCCATATATAAGTAATCCCCAACCAGATAAGGAGACAATGACAAACTGCAATACATAGAAGTGTCACATTCATACAGGCACATTTCAGCATCAAATAAATATTTACAAAATTTAAATATCTTTTAAAGCTAGTAAGATTAACAAGGAACAAATCTCTTAAAGATTAAAGCAGTTAGTGAATATACCATTCAGAGGTTGCGCTTACTCTAACACTGTAATCAGTTTTTAATGGTATCCTAAATGTTAGACAATGTTCCCATCAACTTGCCTCAATGGGGTGTCTAGAGGGTCCATACATCGCAACCACCACAGGCTCTATATATAAGATAGAATACTTCCACCAAGAACAGTTTTTTTCTCTCTTTAGATTGGTAAATAATACAGCTTGAAATTGGTTGAATAAAGTTGAATATTATGAAACAGTTGATATGTTTGCAAGTTTCAATCATTCAAACAGCATTGCCAGGTGGCGGTCATCATTGGAAGAAATTCCATCATAATCATTGAATAAGTTCATGTTTTCAGAAGCCAAACTACAATCTATTGACATAGGGTGTAAGTCAATAGCTTGAACTTTTCTCAATCTATTGGATCATCAAAAAACAATAAGCAATGACATCCAAAACCCATATCAACCCTGAATCATCCAAATTGGATATTGGTATTGTTACGCCCCGAGAACATATCAAATAAAATTAAAAAAAAAAAAATGCGGAAGTATAGAGTATAAATAAGTCTGTAAATCAAAAACATTATTACAGACCTGAATACACAAACACTGTCCTGTGAGAGTCCAAGTCTAGTCTAATACAGCCATACGTGCAACACGCACGATTACTAATACATATACAAGAAAATAGGATTGCTGACAGCCTCGCACTCGCCAACTGAAAGATGGGACACTCCACGCACGAACCACGCCAGATAGATGCTCTAGCTCCATGCCAACCCAATCCCTGGTGAAAAAAATAGCACACGAGGGGTGAGCTACAAGCTCAGTGAGTGGCAAGGATCCAAGCTCTATAATAATCATATGATATTAGTTCATCATCTTTGTTTTTCTTTCTAAGAAAAAAGAATATGGGATGAAACTCAACATATATAAATGTCACGTGAAGGCGCGATCTCACCTCACCCTAACCCTCGACCCGTAGGGGGGAATCTCTTAGAACTCTTGGAGAGGAACCAAACGGTTAACCATAATGAATATCATTATTAGATAACATAGTACCTTAAGTCTAATCGCAATGCCTCACACCATTCAGCAGATGTATTATACTTTGGGCATTCCCAATATAAATGTCACGCGACAACGTGACCCAAACTTACCCTAACCCTCACCTCTAGGGGGTGAAATGGGACTATTGAAATCAGAAGCCAACTCGCTAACTCCTTTAACCTTCCGGTAGCCCTCTCCCGGGTAGCCCTCTTCCTAGCAACCATCCATGGTAGGTCCGATGCCAAAACAGTGTTAAAATACACCTTGGGCATCCTACGATGTGGAGGCATAGTCCAGGATAGCTTCAACACCGGGTAGCTTCAACGCGGATACGAGGTAGGGGAGAAGCATTCAACGCTCGGAAACTTCGACGCACGACGATGCGGGAGGAAGCACTCCAACCTCGTCCCCATCTTCACCCCTAGGGTGACATGGGACTATTAGAAAGGAAATCAACCCGCTAACTCCCTTAACCTTCCGGTAGCCCTCTCCCGGGTAGCCCTCTTCCTGACGGCCTTCCAAGATAGGTACGAAGCCACAAGGGTATCGAAATACACATTGGGCCTCCTATGATGTAGGAGCCGAATCCAGGATAGCTCCAACGCCGGGTAGCTTCAACGCGGATACGAGGTAAGGGAGAAGCATTCCATGCTCACAATACGATCCTCAAGGATCAACTATAATCATCTAGCAAATAACAATGCTAATGAATTCTCTTGAATTGCTATACAGATGCATCACTCGGACGTGAGGAAAAACAGTTAAGTTCTCGCACTTAACAATACGATGGCAAGACCCTAAAGATGGGTCATCCACACGCCTATTACAGATAGACCAAACATACTATCATAGATATCGGTTAACGAATACAATAAATGAATTCTTCTGAATTCTTATATGAGAGCATCGCATGGATGCAGGGTAGATAACCTGCTACATTTGCATAGTAAAATAAAATATGATCCTAACCATGGATCGCACATATGTCTATCACAGTTATGCCTGACTAATTAAACACACACACAATTATTACAAGAGAAACTCTATCATAAAAGAGGTATATGGACCACATGTCCAAATAACCTGTGATTAAACCATATATATACACATATATGCACACTTTATACAATCCAACAAGAAGAATTCTGTCATAAAAGAGATATATGGACCACATGTCCAAATAACCTGTGATTAAACCATGTGCATTCACATATACACATATACGAGTTCAATTAATTGAATATACAAGCAAAAATACAGTTCACTCTAGGCTTCCAAACCTCTCACATAGAACTAATGAATAGAATGGAAGTCAAACAACACAAGTCATAGACTAGCCTGCATTCCACAAGACAGTAATAAATGAAGCATACGAATCAATTAGTGATCAATAGTGCTAAGTATGACTACGCATCGAGATAATATCACATATAAACTAAATATACAGGTTAACTAGCACAATATCGATTTAGTATAGCAATACTCTTTTAGAAATAAAGATTGAATATAGTTATAAGGCCCCAGGGATACGCGATGCATGACTACATGCATCGAGCGCTTCCCAAAAGGGGTGGATCGAACCACTCACTAGTACTTGGATCGCCTCGCGTCCGGTCTACGAGATCTGCAAGAACAACCAATGATGCTCCATTAAATATAAATCATCTCGACACATATACAAGCCTTTTTCATGAAAACATCAACTCCTGGTATTGCCCACACCATGCATAATAACTCTTTGACACATATTTATACAAGATTAGACCATCTACTACAACCAGCCCCAAACATTAGTCTCCACAGCACAAAATACACATCCAAAAATACTGAAATAAATCACACACATTCTATGATATGTTAGGATCATATTCCATGAAGACATAATAACTTGATAAGATCCCTAAATGCCCGAAATAAATTATTTTCCGAAACTGGTTAATTTCTGCGCGAATCCGGACAGACCATGAACATTAGGCTATATCTTTCAATACAGGTAACCAAATGACACCAAATTTGATATATAGCATCTAGACACATAGATGATCATATGAAATGAAGACACAAGCCTCAAAATATGCCTCCAAATACCTCAAACACAAGGATCTTAAAGAGACAGAAAATCTGCCTTACAACATAAAACCACCCCATTCATGCATTAATGCAACCATCTCATGTGCAGTAGCAATTACACATTACACTCTTCCAACAGCACCAAAATTCAATAATACACACTCATACAAGCATAAACACAAACACATACAAGGCACAAAGGGGAAGTGAATATACCTTGGGAAGAAGAGGAGATGGTGCACATAAGGAGTTCCACCACCATCACCACAAACAACCACCATCACACATGCCACATAGCACAGCCACAACCACCACCAAATCAGCCATCTCACATACACCCTTCATAGATGCATAAAACCAAACACATGGGGGGGGGGCTGATTTAGAGAGGGAGAGAAACAACAACAACAACCAACAATAAACACAAGCTCACACACCTTTCTCTCTTCCACTTCTTCTTGTTGTTGCATAAACACAAGCACCTCATCTTCACCACCATCCCTAGCTGACCCAACACAAAGAGGGATCAAAGAGAGAGCTTGAAAGATAGAGATCAAGCAAACACAAGGCTCCTTCCCTTGATTTTCCTCTTCACCTTGATCTCCTTCAACTTCCTCTCCTCCTTTACACACACAAAGGGGGGAAAAGAGAGACCAAATAGAGGGAGAGAGAGCTCTATGAGAGGGTGAGAGAGGGCTGAAGTCGTAACATATAGAGGGGATTTAATGGGCAAGGTCGGACTGAATGTCCGAGCTGTCCTCGGACTAAAACCTCTGTACAGCCTTCACTTAAAAGGCCATAACTTCCTCAATACAGCTCGGAATTGCATGATTCCAGTGGCATTGGAAAGCTAAGAAGATTATCTACAGCTTTCATGTTTACACCCAGATCAAATAACCTCTTCAGCTATTTCGAAATCTAGGCTAAACATCATACAGGGCTGCTGCCTGGATTTCATATCCCCAGGGTATAATTGGAAAAACACCCATAACTTTTGATACATGAATCCAGTTGATCTAATTCCACTTTTGTATGAAAGCTAACTTAATACTGAACATCTCATGATAAAACTAGATTTTTACTACTTCATCTTGGTCATTAACAAAATTAAATCCAAATACCAATCGAAACTGCATAATTTCTAAAAGACCTCAAAATGCTACAAAAACTTCCATGTAAGCCCAAGTGAACACCAGAACCACAAATATGCAATTTGATTTGAAACTGAATGCCCGAACTATTAAAATAAATAAAACGCGATATTTGACCTTTAAAAGTGACACAGTCTTAACATCATTTCCTCCTTCGAAAAATTTCGTCCTCGAAATTTAAGAATCTTAGTGGGGAAAGATAGGGTTATGCATCACGAATGGTATCCTTTTTACTCCCAAGTGGCCTAGGCACCAGACTGGTGCCACGGACTCACTTTATCCCAAGGAACGGTCTTGGTGTGGAGTCTCTTCTCACGTTGATCCATTATCTCGATCTACTGCTCCACGAACGACAGATCCAGCTTGAGGATGAGTCGCTCAAACGAAATGACCTGAGCAGGATTGTGGGCATAACATTTCAAATATGAGACAAGGACGACGGTGTGGGCATGAGCCAGCTGTGGAGGCAAGGCTACATGACAAGCCGCCTCCAAATGGATGATGCTTCTCCAACTGCCCCACAGTCGAACACGCAGACACTTAGCCTGTCCTTCAAGGTCTAAATCGTTCTCATTGCCTGGCTGTCCGTTGGCGATGAACACTATACTTAACTGGATGCTTCTGCCAAAGCCTACTGAAGGCTACACAAACACCCCAAAGTAAACCTCGTGTCTCAGCCTGAATGATTATCGACCGGAGTGCCATAAAGACTAATAATCACGGAGGCGAATATCCGCGTCAAATCGTCCAGAGACTCAGTCAGTCGGATAGGGAGGGGAGTGCGAACATAATCAATTGATCAATGATCACCTAGTCGGCATCGGACCCTAACACGACTTTAGCAAGCCCGCAATGAAATCCATGATAACCCACTACCACTTCCACTGAGGAATCCCGATGGACTGACGCTTCCCAATGCGATGATGATTCTCAAACTTTGCTTGAGGCATGCCACATGGAGAAACAAAATCACCCATGTCGCCTTTACATCACGCCATTAGCAACCTCGATGAAGACTACCTTAAATTAGTCCAAGGAGATCCAATAAAACTTATGAGATCCTTAAAGGCATTCGACACATTCGTTAACCTTGACGACATTACTTAAGACTCGTAATGCCCAAAACGGTCACGAAATGCCATCTATAGGACGTCCAACTCCCGGATCTCCAATTGGTGGTACCCTGCGAGGATCGATCTAAGAGAAGACACTCGCTCCCAGAGCTGGTCAAACAGATCATCAATTCGCGATAAGGGGTACTTTATCTTCAACCCCCCCCCAAGGGGAGATTAGAACAACTCTTCGAACTATTAAGTCCAATTTCTTCTCCTCGGCATCTTGATGATCCTCAGCCTGGCGCTCATGATGACCCTGACACGCTGGGTAAGCTACACAACCGCACTTAATCCGTAAGACGCGCAATAGGAGGTCGTTGAACCCCGACAATGCCTATGCGACGTCATCTACCAGATACGGCAGTTAAGTCCCATCATGAACGCTTGCATCACGTCTGTTCATTTACGACCAATGTGGGGGTAAAATGTGACAGTATCAACAACTGTGCTCCACATGCCGCCACTGACAGATCGCCCAACTACAACAATTGGAACTCCATCATCCTGCACTCAATGGGCAGATTCATCGCGGGGAGTCCACGCTCTCGACATCATCCGGTAGCCCTCTCCCGGTGTGGCCTCTTCCTGGTAACCTCCCATACCCACTATCTCTGCCATATGGGCACACCAACAAGCGTCCTGGATAGTACCTGGGAGCACCTCACGGAGCTCTGGCCTCTACCGGGTAGCTTCAACGCACGATGATATGTCGAAGCGACCCCAGATGTGGCTATGGAACCCAGTCCATAAGAAATCGCCCACCAAACTGCTAAAGGACGCACCCAATCTCGATCGTACGCATCACCACTCGCTACAGCACTTTCCAAGTGAGAGGGAAAGGCAATCATCAAACAAATGTTTTAAATATATTCCCTAACTGGGGAAAAGAACCCCTTGGGAGGGCACCATGAGGTCCCGATATAGGATATCCCGACAACCAAACAAGGAACACGGAGCACCCTAGCTCGGGTCTCAACGATGACCCCGCAAGGCCCCTTAACCCCGAGAGAGGAAAAGAATGAAAGAAGACATCACATTAAAGTGATGGCACACACCTTACACTCAAACACTAGAAGTCAGCGGCATACGCGGACTCCGTAGTTACAAGCAATACCGATGCAGGGGAATAAATTCCCTAATCGAAGCGTGATCCATACGCAAACGGTCAATATAAGTCTATCAATATGGAATGCTAAGTCTAGACTCCTATCTAGGCCTTGGTCCCACAACAGGGGACCCAACAACTGACCCTACTCCGCCGACCAAGTCGGCAATCTCACGGAGCACAAGAGCAATCACGACCACGTCAACGGAAGTGAGGAGGCATGTCAGCAACCTAAGGCGGAGAACTAAGATCAGAGTAATTGGATAGAAATCCTACGACTCATCTACACGACTAGACTTAGGCTTTGACAGGACCAGGCTCTGATACCATCTTTGTTACGCCCCGAGAACATATCAAATAAAATTAAAAAAAAAAAAATGCGGAAGTATAGAGTATAAATAAGTCTGTAAATCAAAAACATTATTACAGACCTGAATACACAAACACTGTCCTGTGAGAGTCCAAGTCTAGTCTAATACAGCCATATGTGCAACACGCACGATTACTAATACATATACAAGAAAATAGGATTGCTGACAGCCTCGCACTCGCCAACTGAAAGATGGGACACTCCACGCACGAACCACGCCAGATAGATGCTCTAGCTCCATGCCAACCCAATCCCTGGTGAAAAAAATAGCACACGAGGGGTGAGCTACAAGCTCAGTGAGTGGCAAGGATCCAAGCTCTATAATAATCATATGATATTAGTTCATCATCTTTGTTTTTCTTTCTAAGAAAAAAGAATATGGGATGAAACTCAACATATATAAATGTCACGTGAAGGCGCGATCTCACCTCACCCTAACCCTCGACCCGTAGGGGGGAATCTCTTAGAACTCTTGGAGAGGAACCAAACGGTTAACCATAATGAATATCATTATTAGATAACATAGTACCTTAAGTCTAATCGCAATGCCTCACACCATTCAGCAGATGTATTATACTTTGGGCATTCCCAATATAAATGTCACGCGACAACGTGACCCAAACTTACCCTAACCCTCACCTCTAGGGGGTGAAATGGGACTATTGAAATCAGAAGCCAACTCGCTAACTCCTTTAACCTTCCGGTAGCCCTCTCCCGGGTAGCCCTCTTCCTAGCAACCATCCATGGTAGGTCCGATGCCAAAACAGTGTTAAAATACACCTTGGGCATCCTACGATGTGGAGGCATAGTCCAGGATAGCTTCAACACCGGGTAGCTTCAACGCGGATACGAGGTAGGGGAGAAGCATTCAACGCTCGGAAACTTCGACGCACGACGATGCGGGAGGAAGCACTCCAACCTCGTCCCCATCTTCACCCCTAGGGTGACATGGGACTATTAGAAAGGAAATCAACCCGCTAACTCCCTTAACCTTCCGGTAGCCCTCTCCCGGGTAGCCCTCTTCCTGACGGCCTTCCAAGATAGGTACGAAGCCACAAGGGTATCGAAATACACATTGGGCCTCCTATGATGTAGGAGCCGAATCCAGGATAGCTCCAACGCCGGGTAGCTTCAACGCGGATACGAGGTAAGGGAGAAGCATTCCATGCTCACAATACGATCCTCAAGGATCAACTATAATCATCTAGCAAATAACAATGCTAATGAATTCTCTTGAATTGCTATACAGATGCATCACTCGGACGTGAGGAAAAACAGTTAAGTTCTCGCACTTAACAATACGATGGCAAGACCCTAAAGATGGGTCATCCACACGCCTATTACAGATAGACCAAACATACTATCATAGATATCGGTTAACGAATACAATAAATGAATTCTTCTGAATTCTTATATGAGAGCATCGCATGGATGCAGGGTAGATAACCTGCTACATTTGCATAGTAAAATAAAATATGATCCTAACCATGGATCGCACATATGTCTATCACAGTTATGCCTGACTAATTAAACACACACACAATTATTACAAGAGAAACTCTATCATAAAAGAGGTATATGGACCACATGTCCAAATAACCTGTGATTAAACCATATATATACACATATATGCACACTTTATACAATCCAACAAGAAGAATTCTGTCATAAAAGAGATATATGGACCACATGTCCAAATAACCTGTGATTAAACCATGTGCATTCACATATACACATATACGAGTTCAATTAATTGAATATACAAGCAAAAATACAGTTCACTCTAGGCTTCCAAACCTCTCACATAGAACTAATGAATAGAATGGAAGTCAAACAACACAAGTCATAGACTAGCCTGCATTCCACAAGACAGTAATAAATGAAGCATACGAATCAATTAGTGATCAATAGTGCTAAGTATGACTACGCATCGAGATAATATCACATATAAACTAAATATACAGGTTAACTAGCACAATATCGATTTAGTATAGCAATACTCTTTTAGAAATAAAGATTGAATATAGTTATAAGGCCCCAGGGATACGCGATGCATGACTACATGCATCGAGCGCTTCCCAAAAGGGGTGGATCGAACCACTCACTAGTACTTGGATCGCCTCGCGTCCGGTCTACGAGATCTGCAAGAACAACCAATGATGCTCCATTAAATATAAATCATCTCGACACATATACAAGCCTTTTTCATGAAAACATCAACTCCTGGTATTGCCCACACCATGCATAATAACTCTTTGACACATATTTATACAAGATTAGACCATCTACTACAACCAGCCCCAAACATTAGTCTCCACAGCACAAAATACACATCCAAAAATACTGAAATAAATCACACACATTCTATGATATGTTAGGATCATATTCCATGAAGACATAATAACTTGATAAGATCCCTAAATGCCCGAAATAAATTATTTTCCGAAACTGGTTAATTTCTGCGCGAATCCGGACAGACCATGAACATTAGGCTATATCTTTCAATACAGGTAACCAAATGACACCAAATTTGATATATAGCATCTAGACACATAGATGATCATATGAAATGAAGACACAAGCCTCAAAATATGCCTCCAAATACCTCAAACACAAGGATCTTAAAGAGACAGAAAATCTGCCTTACAACATAAAACCACCCCATTCATGCATTAATGCAACCATCTCATGTGCAGTAGCAATTACACATTACACTCTTCCAACAGCACCAAAATTCAATAATACACACTCATACAAGCATAAACACAAACACATACAAGGCACAAAGGGGAAGTGAATATACCTTGGGAAGAAGAGGAGATGGTGCACATAAGGAGTTCCACCACCATCACCACAAACAACCACCATCACACATGCCACATAGCACAGCCACAACCACCACCAAATCAGCCATCTCACATACACCCTTCATAGATGCATAAAACCAAACACATGGGGGGGGGGGCTGATTTAGAGAGGGAGAGAAACAACAACAACAACCAACAATAAACACAAGCTCACACACCTTTCTCTCTTCCACTTCTTCTTGTTGTTGCATAAACACAAGCACCTCATCTTCACCACCATCCCTAGCTGACCCAACACAAAGAGGGATCAAAGAGAGAGCTTGAAAGATAGAGATCAAGCAAACACAAGGCTCCTTCCCTTGATTTTCCTCTTCACCTTGATCTCCTTCAACTTCCTCTCCTCCTTTACACACACAAAGGGGGGAAAAGAGAGACCAAATAGAGGGAGAGAGAGCTCTATGAGAGGGTGAGAGAGGGCTGAAGTCGTAACATATAGAGGGGATTTAATGGGCAAGGTCGGACTGAATGTCCGAGCTGTCCTCGGACTAAAACCTCTGTACAGCCTTCACTTAAAAGGCCATAACTTCCTCAATACAGCTCGGAATTGCATGATTCCAGTGGCATTGGAAAGCTAAGAAGATTATCTACAGCTTTCATGTTTACACCCAGATCAAATAACCTCTTCAGCTATTTCGAAATCTAGGCTAAACATCATACAGGGCTGCTGCCTGGATTTCATATCCCCAGGGTATAATTGGAAAAACACCCATAACTTTTGATACATGAATCCAGTTGATCTAATTCCACTTTTGTATGAAAGCTAACTTAATACTGAACATCTCATGATAAAACTAGATTTTTACTACTTCATCTTGGTCATTAACAAAATTAAATCCAAATACCAATCGAAACTGCATAATTTCTAAAAGACCTCAAAATGCTACAAAAACTTCCATGTAAGCCCAAGTGAACACCAGAACCACAAATATGCAATTTGATTTGAAACTGAATGCCCGAACTATTAAAATAAATAAAACGCGATATTTGACCTTTAAAAGTGACACAGTCTTAACAGGTATGCTACCCTTGGAAATATTCAAGATCAACACACCTAGAAAATCAATGCCTTCAACTCAAGCTGACAGATGCGAGCAAAATAATCTCAGAGCGGAATCCATACACAAATACAACTGGAGGATGAGGGAATTGCCATATATATTTCAGGTGAAGAGACATAATTCACATTGGTAACTATTAGAGTTGTTTTCAAAATAACAGACGCAAGTGCCATGAGAATACTCACATGCTCTTCCTTCCATTGGGAAGGGCTCATCGGGTCCTGCCAGCAGTTAATCCTAGGTGGGCCATGGTGATCTGCATGAAATTAAACATAAAAACTGATAAGGTAAACAGAGACAAAGCTCTCGAACATCAAATTATCTACAAAATCACAATAAAAAAAGGATCAAAACCATTAGATTCCTCTTTTCCTAGCAGTTCTTCGCTAGTCAGATAGAACAACACCTCTTAAACCAAATTATCATTTCCACCTTTCCAAATAATTCACTTAGAAGTTACAGAAAGAATTTTAGTAGGATATAACTTCAAATTGAAGTAAATCCACATTCAATCACACTCATAACCCACATTACCATCCATTCTTCCAATTAAAGCACCAAAAATATATGATTCTTACTTTCTTTAATTTTCCTCAAATCTCTTCCTTTATGAAGCCCAAGATTATCTTTTGACAAGCAAACACTGTCACCAATTTTCATGATCCGTTTGGATGTGAGTTTGAAAGTGGTGATTCCCATATTCAAATTCAACTTTTAAAAAGCGTGTTTTCATAGCTTTTCAAAAGCCGGTTTTTTTACAAGCGTCCATGTGAACGCAAAGGCGGAGTGTGTGTTCGGATCTGCGTTTAGCCTTTTTGAGATTTGGAAACACAGAATCGGCCCAAACAACAGGGCCGTGAATTAGACAACTAAGCTATGATTTATAATCACTATTTAAAAAAGCTCATCAGATTCAAACATCACCAAAATCGATTTCTGATCCCTTATTTTCTCACTTTGGGTCTTTTTGGCGCATCGGTTCATAGTTCTCAAAAAAAATCCCCAAATTTTTGGAGGTATTAAAAAACGCCGAAATTGAAAGAGATACGAATAAAATAATAACTGTCATAGATCCGAATCATCCGATGATATGAAAATACAGACTCACCTCCACCTCCAGAAAGCCCACGCCGTTGGATCAAGTTTGCGGCACGAGCCGGCGCCGATGCCGGTGAGGAGAGCCGGGTCAAAGAACCCGCTCGGCGAGCCGCCGCCGCCCAAGATGACATGGCGAGATCGAAAGGAAGGTGTGTGTGTAGAGACAGAGAGAGAGAGAGAGAGGTCTGAAGTTTACGCAGACTGGCCTTTGCAATTCGATAAATGACTGAAGGTTGCCGTTCGGTAAGTTGTATAACAGGTATAGCATATGCTCTGTTTCTCCACTTACGTGTGTCTCCGATTCGACTAGTTCACATTCTTAAAAAGGGAAAATCCACGTAAAACCCTGTAAGCTGTTCAAAATCCATATAACCCCTATTTTTCATGAAGTTCATACTAGAAAACACATATATAAATCCAAATAGTCTTCAGAGTTAAATTTTGATTAACAGATGAGAAATATTCTATTTAGTTAACCCTGACTGAAAATACAATATAATAAAAAAATCATACAATGTGTTAAAAAAATGAAAATATTCTGTAAATGATGATTTTACCCATTTGAAAAGAGTTTTATAATTTATTCAAAGAGGTAAAATCGTTATTTGCATAGGGTTTTTCGCATTGTTAATATATTGTAGGGAGTATTTGGTATATTGTGTATTCAGTTAAGATTAATCAAATGAAATATTCATAGAATATCCATCATCTGTCAACGAAAATTTAACTTCGAATGCTATTGAATTTATATAGGTGTTTTGGGTTTATAGGGGGTTATTTGAATTTTTTCATATTAAAAAATAAAAATGTGTTGTTATGCACTGAGAACTATTCAATTATCCGATGAAAAAATTGTATTTGCTTGAATAAAAAATATCCAATATTTGAATACATGGAGTACAAATATAGATATCAGTATATTCAATCCGAAAAATACACAAATTCGACATATATTATAAAATTATATATTTGTATTATATATTATTTATATTTGTTATCTTATATGATTAATCACATTCATGATATTTTATATTACTGTTAAATTTTTTATATATGATATATGAAAAAGAGAATAAGTCTTAATCTCAATTTTAATCTATATATATTTGTATATGAAGAGATCCGATTCCGAATGATTAAGATAGAATATGAATATAACATATCTGATCCGTTGACAAGCTTATGCACAGTCATGTATAAAGTCTCATCTACAGTATCATAAATATTGATAATTATTTAATAAGATATATATCTTGTCCATTAATAATTTTTCATATTTCATATAAATAGGACCATACCAGGGGCGGAACCAGGCGCCCCCCCCCCCCCCCCAAAAGGTTCAACAGTCTGATTAATACATTATGCATGGGTAATGAACTAATGAAAAGGATTTTGCATATACACCCCTCAAAATGTTTATATTATTAAGTATCTTCTTTTAAATTCTATTCCCAACAACACCCCCTCAAAAGGGTTTGAATTTAATCCGTGATATTTTGAGTGATATTTTTGCATAATAGAAATTTTTTATTTTTTACAGGAATACCCTTTGGAATATCATTCATGAATAATTTAAATAATTTGAAGGAGTATATCTTTAAATAGTAATTCACTGGAGTTATTCGATAAAATGAGATCTTTTTAAGGGTATATGCAAAAAAAATCCTAATAAAAATGAGTGGGTTTGAATTTGAAAAATGTTACACACAGTCTCGTATGCATCTCGGTTAGCATGCATACATTTAATTTTTTTAAATGTATACTTATACAATAAAGTATATTAATCTGTTATAGAAATGATATACATGCTCATACGTACAACAATAGTGATTACGAATATACAAATGCACTAGATGTGTTATAGCTCATTGAGAATCGGAGTCATGAGTCCTTTTTTATAAAAAAATTGTAAAAAGCTTTGTTTTCACGAGAATATTAGTATTTGATTTTGAGGGGTTGAAAAATTTAATATTTGGACGTTTTAATTTTTTTGGTTTATTTTGATTTTTCATCATTAATATATTGAGTCTTCTCATATTTTTTGGAAGTTGGGTTTTAAAATTTATTTCCAAAATTTAGGGTTAAACAATTAGTTATTTACTTCATATTCATTTTTAAAAAAAAAAATTTGGAGCTTCATGTTATCTATTTTTCGTGATGTGATTTTAAGAATCTTTTTTAGATCTTATATAAATTATTTCAGATAATTAAATACAAGTAAATAAGTAAAAAAATAATTTTTGATATGAATCGATCACTGACTTGATTTTATCTTAACTTACCACATATCTATAATTATTTTTTTTTTATCTTACTCGTTCTCTCTTTGACCCCCCTTACTTTAATTCCTGGTTCCGCCCCTAGACCATACAATTCATGGTATATATACAATAAATACGTATCTGATTTGGTGAGATATATTATTTTAAAATAAAATGTGTGGAGTACAAGATGTGAAAAAGACAGATCAAATAATATAGATAAAAATTATAAACGACGGTTGAGAAAGAGTTCAGAGAGTGAAGAAAAATATAAAAGTGATGGATTTTAAGATAAAAATAAATCCAACATTTCATATTTTTTTACATAATTAAACTGTCCAAATTTGACCTGAACATTCAAATTTAACACTTACTCAAACAGGTTCAAGTTGCTCCTGTTAACCTGACCACCCAACCCGATTTAGGATCAGGTTAATTCACGACAACTAGGTTCAAACCCTAGCATGTTGTAAGCATAAGCAATCATCCAAATTTGATACATGTAATCAAGGTGCCCCAAGAAGAGAATATACACTATCCAACATGTACATTATCTGCTTGTTACTCATAAATATATTGTAGTAGAAAGTTATTACAGACCAGCATATACAAATGAAAAACAGAACCAGTCATTATACATAATTTCGCATAAAGATATTTATATCCATAGACTAAAAATGATGTTGGATGCACCTGAATTCTTCGCACAAAAACTCCAGACCAATTGTCATGTATCTGGCCTCATGAACCACACCATCTGTAAAACATGACAAAGGTTACGACAGAGCGTGAACTTGATCGATGTATTTGTGCTTTTGATTGAGATGTCCTGATCATTCTCATTCACCATCCTCTCTCTATTTTTCCATTCCTTGTACACAACATCTATGTAATAATCTAAATCCTCTTATGCCGGTTTATGTTAATATTTACATGTTTGGATTGCAGGATAAGATAATTTTATGTTAATTGGGCTTTTGGTCTTTATTATCCCTGAAGTCCTGTATTTGGTTTAATTTTCAGAAAGCACCTTCGAGGCATATTTGGGATTCGCGCTAAACAAATAAAGTCTTCATTTTTTAGTCAACTTTCATATAAAATTAGTTTGTCATTAGTTGGAGTTATATTAGAAAAGTTATAGCTATTTTACCATTTCTACCCTTAGAAGAAGAAATCGCGAGGTCTACTGTTCGTCACTATTTTAAATATAGTTAGGCTTCTTTCGATCTTGATCAGAATATGAAGTTGTAGATATTTTCGTTGTCGTTCCAACAGAAGTTGTATCATCTGAAGTGGACTTTCCTACAACAAGATATAGCGGTTAGAGTCGAGGCTGCGCAGAATTCTAAAGGAGGTACTTTTATCATTTGGTGGAATCCAAAGTTTTAAATAAATGGTTAAGTCGGTGGAGGGTGGTCTCGATGATATATTGCGAGAGAGAGAGTCGCCCGAGACTCTATTTGAAGGGAAAATAAAAAGCGAAATTAAGAAAAATTAGGAAAAGCTTCGTGGAGTATTTTTTGTGCTGCACTGGGTAAAGATTCTTATTCTTGTCATTGTTATTTTTTGTCTAAGGTTGTTCTATTTTAGTTTTGAATTAAAAATTGTAAGTTGGGGCTGAGATATGAATATGTTATTGGGGCTGGATAAATAAGAATTGGAGAGTTGTTTTTATGGGTTTGTAGTGGGGATGTCATGTTTGTCTTTGTAGATTAATGGGGCTATATTTTAGTATCTGATTGAGATTATATTTTGATCAGTGGATTCCCCTCTGCGTGGATTGGGGGCTGGAATAGAGTGAATCCAGCTTGGGGTTGTGAATTGTGAGGTAAGTAACCTGATTGACATTGTTTGTTACATTCCATTCTACGCTCTATTGTTATTGTTACTATTTGGTCTGTTGTTTGGGTTATTCAAGATTCTGTAATTGATCGAGATTCTGAATATCCTACCATGCTTGGACGGCCGGGGGTCAGGTAGTGTTTTCGGTGGTAGACGTTTCGAGGGTCACGCGCGAGGTTTGTGTTGTGGACATCTCAGACGGCGGGGGGGCGAGATGAGGTCATATAGATGGTCAAATCCTGCGCTCTCGACGTTTAGGGGCCAAAGTTGCGATTCCTTATCATTTAGATTGGGGTGATTCAGCTTGAGTTGTGATTTCAGGGTATCTTTTCTCAGTCCATTGGTGATGCACCTTGATGTTATTTGTTGGCTTTATCGATTGTGATATGTTATTCTGAGTTATTCATTCCTCTTTGATTGGGTGAGTTTATCAGCAATGTTATTTATGCTCTCTGTTGATGACATTTCAATGATTTCATTTGCTATTCCTACTTTGACCTGGCGTTTATTGAGATTATTGAGCTTGATTCTATTCTAGTATTGATGTCATATCTGGTTTTCATCTGTGTCGAATATCTGGGTTACTTACTAAGCATCTTTCGCTCATTCAATTCTATTTCTCCTATTTTTCAGAGTAGAGGCGGGGGGGGGGGGGTTTCTAGGTGTTGGTTTTGTCTTCTTTTGGTGCCACGCCCAGCTGGTGATAGGTATATATATATATATATAGGGACGTGATTGCGTGCGGCGAACGGCAGGTGCGGCAGCGATCACGGGCCGTCGATCACGGGTCCATCGCATCGGACGGTCGGGGGCGATTCATCTCGACCATTGGATGCGATGGACCCGCGATCGAACGGCCCACGTCGCGGCCGCACCTGCCGTTCGCCGCACGTAATCATTTTCATATATATATATATATATATATATATAGTCGAGTGATATCGTGCGGCTTCCCGCACGGTGCGGGAACGACGTCGTTCGTCCGATCGCGGGTCCATCGTATCCAACGGTCGATGTGAATCGCACCGACCGTCCGATGCGATGGACCCGCAATGGACCCATGATCGACGGTCTGTGGTCGTTAGCGCACGTTCCCGCATCGCGCACCGTATCATTCCTCTATATATATATATATATATATATATATATATATATATATATATATATATATATATATATATATATATATATATAGGGACGCAATTAGGTGCGGCGGCCGCACGGTGTGGCGTCGACCATGGGCCGTCGATCACGGCTCCATCGCATCAGACGGTCGGGTGCGATTCACGTCGACCGTTGGATGCGATGGACCCGCGATCAGACGGCTGCCGCACCGTGCGGCCGCCGCACCTCATCGCGCTCGTATATATATATATATATATATATATATATATATATATATAATATATATATATATATATGTTTTGGATATGTAGATGATTTTTTTGTATAGGCTGGTCTAGCGAACCATGCCTACGTTAAAATGCTCTGTATGTATATGGATGGTTGTATAGGAGGTGTGTTAGATGTTCTGTTGACTGCTTAAACTTTTCTGGGCGTGTTGTCATATAGGTGATTATATATATCTTGTTGATTATATATTATCCCAGGGTTGTTATCATATGAGATTCTATAGTGTGGATATTTAGATATTTGAAAACAAAACGGAAGGAAATTGTGAGTTTGAGGCAGGTGACGCGCTCATATCGGTGTTTTTGAACGCGGGCCGTCACAGTCGGTATCAGAGCTTAGGTAGCGTGTACGTGTCGGTGGTTTGGGACACGGGCCGCCACAATCCTCCCCTTTCCTTGTCAACTTACTACAATCAAAATATAATGCAGTGAGCGTGTTGATACAATCGAGTCTTTTCTGAAGCTCATCTTATAGTCATCTCATCACTAAAGCAGTACATGAAATCACCTAATGCAGTATATATATTCTACTTGTCAATATATACTACATTATGAGAATGGTAAAAATATATGCATTTAATTCATACGAATATGCACTTAATAGTACTTTATAAGTCAAGTATATACTTCGAAAAAAATTAAAACATGTGAGGGGCTACAAAAGAGAGTGCGAAAATGACTGAGCATGACATTTTCCAATGTAGTGATGCATCCAACCAGATACCATCCACTATAGAAGCACGAGGAAACTGTTAAGAAAAAAGAGGACGAATGAAACATAGTAATAACTAAAGCCTCGTACATACATTGTCCAAGTAGCTCAGGCGCCACAACATCGGCAACTCTGAGACCAGACCACACCCAACCAATTGGATTAGCCATCTCGGCCCTGATGACGCTGAGGACCCTCTCAGATATGACTCGCCCGGATTCGTGCATAGTCCTCCATGGCACTGTTGATGCCCGCCGTAGAGGTACTGACCCGCGCTGGCCACGGGCCCATTGGTCCAGCTGCTCCAACCCTGCCTTGCATTCTCAGCATTGGATGCTCCTCCTTGCTTCAGCTCATCCTATTACATGCATGATCATTTTAGCAAGTCTAGTTGAACATTATGAAACACATGCTACAATTTTGATTATTTGGAAAACTCTCACTGTTTAAATAACACCTCTAGGAGGTGAAAATATCAAAACAATGATAATAGTGTAAAATTGTACATTAGAATTATCTGGTGAAAGAAAGAACCTTCTCCCATACGTCATAAACACTAAATTCAACAGGTGAGGAGGATATTCATGAAGTATACACATTTAAATTTAAAAAATCAAAATATATGAATTACCCAATATTAAAAGCAAAATGACATTTTTAAAGCCCATATATCATGTGAGACATCTACATCAAACAATAGTATGTTGTGTTTATAAAGGTTTACTAATACAGAGAAGGCTCACATAAGGATCCCCAAAAGGCCCGAGGCCCAAAAGCTCGGCCCAGGCCCATTCGCGGACCGGGCCGGGCTGGGCTCTTGCATGCTTCTGAGGCCTGGCTCCGGCCCGTAGACCCATGGGGGGGCAATGCAATAAATGTGTCACATGTAATTTTATGTAATTTTTATTTGAATTGTGGTTGAATTATACAAATCATTGACATTTATGTAGGTGCTAACCTAGTTAGATACATGTAGTTATTTAATTTTTAAGTAATTAATTCATTTAATATTTTTATTTTTAAAAATTCAATAGATGTAAATATTTTTTTCTTAATATTACACTTCAATTTTATGTTATTTTAATATTTATATACAAATGAACAACTTAAAATTAAAAAATAAAAGAAATAAGATGTTTAAAATCTGGGCCCGTGGGCCCGAAGCCCACGCCCGGCCCGTCAGGCCCGGGCTCGTGGGTCCGGCCTGGGCCTTTTTTGCCGCAGCCTGGCCCGGTCCGAGCCCGTTGGCCAAGTAGGCCCGCGGGCTTGGGCCCTGTTTCAACGGGCCAGGCCGTTACCGACCCTTAGGCTCAGATGCTCATCCTTCGATTGAGATGGACTCTGTGTCTCCTTCAAGAAGTCAATCTTTGGTGGGTCATGGTGATCTGCAAGAAATTGAACATCTTTTATTATAATATGTAAGAAATCAAATGATCAAATGAACCAATCAAAAGAGTACAACATACAATCGACTGATCATCAATCAAACAAACGGACCTGGCTGAGGCAGATTGGAGACTTTGTTGGACCCAAAGTGTTCGGTGTATGGAGCTGCAGACTGGACTGCAAAAAGAACTGAGTATAAAAGCTCTTATAAAGTTTTGCTATTAGGAAGATTTCTCACATGCCCATCCTTCGATTCAGATGGGCTTTGTGTCTCCTTCAAGAAGTCAATCTTTGGTGGGTCATGGTGATCTGCAAGAAATTAAACATCTTTTATTGTAATTTGTAAGAAATCAAATGATCGAATGAACCAATCAAAAGAGTACAATCATACAATTGATTGATCAATCGATCAAACAAATGAACCTGGTCGAGGTAGATCGGAGACTTTCTCGAACTCAAACCGTCCAATGTTCTTCCACCCGTCACGGCTGGGGATGTTTTCCTCGACCAAGCTCAAAACCGTACCGAGAGTCCCGAATCCCCCCGCCACAGCTCGTGTAAGGGATCCGTACCAGGTGCGCGATGGTTCTTCTCCGGCAACGGATGATCCCCTCTGATTGGGTCGTCTGGTTTTGAATTGGGAGCCATGGATGTTCGATCGAGAAGACTCTGACAGTGCAATTTGACATGGTTTCTCTTTGTGGGATATACAGTAAACTTGACTAAGTAATGAGAGTGGTTAGCGAAAATCCATGTAACCCCCTGCAAACTGTCTTGTATCCATATAATTCCCTAACTTTTTCAAAAGTTCATATAACCCTCATATATGAAAATCTAAATAGACCCATGAGTTAAACTTTTATTAATAGATGAGGAATATTATGTAAATACTCTGTTATATTAACCTTGATTGAAAACACAATATATTAAAAACTACTTGCAATGTGTTAAAAATCTATAAAACCCCCTCCAATATATTAAAAATCTGAAAAAAGAGAAAAGAAAAAGTGGAATATAGAGTAAACTTGACTTTTTAGTGAGAGTAGTTAGTGGTAGGTGACTAGAGGTACCGGATTCTTCATTCTTTTTCTTTAGGGAAAAATCCATATAACCCTCTACAAACTGTCTAATATCCATATTATTCCCTAGTTTTTTCCAAAGTTCATATAACCCTTGTAAACATCTATGAAATTCTAAATAGATGTCTGAGTTAAATTTTCATTAATAGATGAGGAATATCTGTAAATATTCTGTTAGATTAACTCTGACTAAAAATAAAATATATTAAAAAAAATCTCTACAATACTAAAAAAATCCAAAAAAACTATCCAATGTGTTAAAAACCTGAAAAACCCCAACAACCCACTAGCCCAGTTGCTGATCCCCAACAACAACAAAAATAAAAAACACATTTCCTGTTTTTTGTTTTTAGTCATCAACCCCACCAACACACCATGGTCGGCGAGCCGAGAGAGGACTCCCCGCGTTGGAGAGGATGCCGGGCCACACTGTGTGGTCGCACTTGTTGAGGAACGTTCATGTGGCTCCTTTAACATCTTCGAAAACAAACCCACATTAGATCAAGAGACTCATATGAGATAAAACAAGAACCCACATGAGGATTTGGTGATTTGGTGTGGGTTCCTTGGAGAAACAGAGAGAAAAACATGGTTAGAATGAGAGTTGAAGCCATTGGAGAGATGGATCAATTGTGGTTTGTTTTTGGGGTTTTTGGGATGGGTTTCTGAGTGGGTTTGTTGAGGAGGAGGAAGAGGAGCAGTAACCAAGGCAGGGTTTTTTTGGAGAGGTAGATGGCAGTGAGGGAGGAGGAAGGGAGGAGGGGTTGGGGCGGAGGGTGGAGGTGAATGAATCGGTGGTGGGTTAATTTGCAGACGATACACTGATGATGGAGCCACCAGACGTTCATGTGATTTACGGACTGCGTTTCATTCTATGGTGCTTCAGCTTGTTGTCGGGTCTCAATATCAACTTCGTGAAGAGCTCATTGATTCCAATTAATGTGGGGGATGACAACTTAAGAGAAATGGCCAACATATTGGGATGCCGGATTGAACATATGCCATGCCGCTACTTGGGGCTGCCGTTGATGACGAGGAAGCTCAGTTATAGGGACTGGCAGCCGGTTATTAACCGCATAGAACGCCGGTCAGAAGGTTGCCAAGGTCGGCTGCTATCTCAGGGGGACAAGCTTGTCCTACTACAGGCAGTACTATCTACAGATGTTCTTTCTATCCATCTTCAGGGCTCCGAAGGGTGTGCTTGCACGAATGGAGACTATTCGTCGATGTTTTTTCTGGCAAGGGGCGTCAATGGCAGGCAAGACCCCTTGTTTGGTGCGGTGGGGGGAGATTTGTAAGAGCAAGAAGAAAGGGGGGCTCGGAGTGCTCAATTTGGATATGATGAACCGTGCATTGATGTCCAAATGGTGTTGGAAGTGGGTGTGCAACCCGGAAGCGAAGTGGATGCGGACGTTCTAAGAATGCTACGGGATATCGGGGGAGGCAAGGGGGGTGGTACCGGACTCCGCTCGGTGGAGGTCCCCATTATGCAAAGGTTTTTTCGATGTTTGGCCGATGATTATGGAGGAGTTCGTGTGGCAGCTCGGGGAGGGATCGACATTCCGATTCTGGGATGATAGATGGTGTGGGAGTCGGCCTTTACGCACCCTGTTTTCGCGACTGGCCAGTAAAGCCATTAGGACGCATGGAAGGGCATGTGACTTCTGGTTGATCGATGCGGCTGTGGGGGAGTGGGATACACGAATGCGCCGAGGCTTACGGGAGGATGAGATCGCTCAATTCACGGAGCTCCTAGGACTGCTTCAAGCAGTCAAGCCGGTTGAAGGGTTGGAGGATGTGGTGATGTGGGCAGGGAAGCCAAATCAGAATTTTTTCAGTCAAGCTCGGATATGCATGGTGGAACCGAGGGGAAGCAACGGACAGCACTATTGCAGCACGGGCGGCGGTAATATGGAGGGCAAAAATCCCAGTAAAGGTGAAATGCTTCTCGTGGTTCTTGCTACGAAATCTTGTAACCAAGACGTTCCGGGCGCGCTGGCGGCCCATGGAGGCGACGGATTGTGTACTGTGCCATGGGGAGGAGGAGATCATTGTACATTTGTTCTGCCATTGCCCGGTGGCGTCCAGACTTTGGGCTTTACTTGCTAACGCCTCCGGCAAACTATTGCGGTTTAATTCACTAGAGGAACTATGGGAGGCGACACGCGGCATGAGAAAGAAGAACGACCCGAGCAAAGCGGGGCGGGTGTGGCTATCGGTTATTCCGGCGGGCGTATGGACGATATGGAGTTCGAGAAATGCGGTTATCTTTAAGGGGAGGGCCTTTTATTTTGAGAACTTGTGGAAGACGACGATACAAAGCATCAGAGACTGGGGCACTTGCATGGGCGGGGTCTCAAGCATTCACATAGATGAAAATGCATTCCGTATCACTGAGTAGTTGGGTCCTACGGGGAAGAGGTCGAAGTCTTTTCTACCTACCCTCGGTGGATGCAATTGGGTTGATACAGGCTACATTTCTGGGCACCATGAGGATGTGTATTTTCCTTTTATTTTTGTTTTTGCTTTATTTTCTGATTTTCTACTCTTCTCATCTCACTCAGTCATGTTCTTTCTTATTATGGGAATAGAAAATGACTACATTTTCCTCAAAAAAGAAGTGAGAGACAGAGAGAGAGACTGAAAAAATTGGGGTGGTGGGTTTTGTTTTGGTGTGATGAATAGGGCTACAACTCGGGCGGGTTGGATTCGGGTTGGACCCCAACCCGAATTTTGACTCGACGGCTCTATCCGAATCCAACCCATGGAACTCGATTTCAAGCCTAATTTTTAACAAAAAAAACACATTTTATAAATTTCAATCACCTGCTAAAACAATCTAACTCTATCAAAAAATATATTATATTGTGATATAAATGTAGAGATTTAGAGTAAATAATCAAGTATCAATAACCCATAACGCATTTAGAATATCATATGAGTCATGGGTGTCTACCACGGGTTCGGGTTGGGTCGGGTTGTCTATGATGTCAACCTGAACCCAACCCGAGTTCTGACTCAACCCAAATTCGTCAATCCAAATCCAAACCCATTTTTAATAACTCAACCCATGTATAAATCATGTTCAACCCATCAGATGGGTTTGGATTGAACCCAACCCAAGTTGCAGCCTTAGTGATGAATATATATAGTAGTGGGTTAAGAAGTAACAAAAAAAAACATTGGATGGTTGTTAAGTTGGTTGGGAGGATCAACAATTGGGCTGGTGGGTCTAGACCTGTCCAAATCTATAGCACGGATAGTGGAATAAGAAGAACAGGGATAAATATGGGTGAATATATCTAAAAATAATTTTTTTGTGTTATTGAATAAGTGGGTATACCTATGCCTGAATAAGTAAAAATAAGTTGGTATTGATATTCTCAATCTATTCATTTAGCCTCCGTTTGGATATGAAATAGTCTAGTGAATGAGTGAGAATAAAACAGAATGAGTCATATTTTGTATTCAAACGGAGGCTTAATATAAAGGGTTGATCATTTTTTCATTTATTTTAAATTTCCATCCACATTTTATTTATTTTTATCCACGATTTATTGTGGTCAACCTAACAACAAATATTTCATAATTACATTTTTCAATAAAAATAACTAAAAACACAATCAATATAAAAACTAATTTATTTTTTTATCTGTACTGAAATAATAATTAAAAATAGTTTATGTCAATAAGTACACTTTTTTTTATGTGATTTCGCTCTATAGGTAGGTAGTACTTCAAAGATGGAGTATGCATTACCATTGGGCGCGGATACTCCCACCACCTTTTTTTTGTTGGGCACCACCCTCTTAAGACCACCACCAGCCACTTAATAATATCATCAAGTTCACCACCCTATATAAATCTCTCTTCGTAAACACCAGCCTCACCACCCTATATATTTGGTGACAAAATTCTCTCTCTTCTCCCTTTTTTATGATCCTTTCTCTCCCCTCTTTACCCTCCTGTTTGATCCTTCGTGAGGACATCAAGGGTGTCCCTCCTTCCACCGTGAAGTCATCCCTCCCTCCGCATTGAAGTCATCCCCCTCCTCCCCATGAGGTCTCCCCCTTGCCTTCGGTCCACCACCTTGTCACTGCAAAATAGGTGAATATTGATCTCTAATTTTCAAAATCACATTCAAATCATTTGTATTGGTGTCTCATGAGTATTGTTGTTCATCTTACTCTTTATTGTAGTTGAGTTAAGGTTTTGATATAGAAATTAGAAATTTGATAGAGAAAGTCATGTGTTTTTATATACAAAGCTAGGGCTTTTGAGAAATGAAGTGTGTTTGATGAATTTGAATCTACTTAGGGTATGATTTGATTTTTATAATTGAGTCTGACATGATCTAAAGTTTTGTGTTATTCACTAAATGTAAATGACTTGATAATGTGTTTAAATTGAATCTAGTTTTAGTAACATGAACTTTCATTTTTGAAATATGTGAAATAAGTGTCTTTAATCTTTCATTGGCATTTTAAGGTGAGGTTAATTTCTTTGTAATTGTTTTGTTATTTTAAAAGTTTCAACATCGGTTTTTTCAAAACGAATTTATCAGTACATGAATTGTTTTACTTTTTGGATGATGGCCAATAAATTTTTATGAGATATATTGTTTATACATGGTCAATAACATTAAAAACCAAAAATAAGAATTCTTGCCCATCAAGATGTGGTCAGCTATGAAAGACTTCTCAAAGAGATTGTCTACAACAACATCAACATGCTAAGATGCTCTATTAGATTTATTAACGAGTTCATTCAATGAAATCCCATGAAGTATGTTCTTGTGCATGCTTGTCAACTCTTCTTCAGTAGTATGGTTTATGTAGCACGAAACAACCTCTCTCATATAGAACAACATTCTTGCAGGCTGAATAACGCACTCAAGTTTGGCGGACGCTAGCATGTTGGAGAACAACCAACAGAAACATTTTGGCCTACTGACCTTCAAAACAAAGCAAACATTAGTTGGTCCATGTTAGAATAGGTGTTTAAGTGCTTTTGTATATTGTAGGTTTAAGTGCCTACAAACTGAATGAAATATTAAAAGTGTAAACCTAGAATGTGTATATAATGTGGAAGGTATATGTTAAATTTGAACCGTTAAATTTTATATGTTCAGATGTGTAACTATTCCAATGTTATTGGGTATGATGGATATGATATTTATTTTTGACCAAGGCCTAGTAGAGATTGTTTGCGTAGATCGACATCATCAAAATTGTGCACTGTTTATATGGCTTTGAATGGTGGTGTTGATGACATTGAATGCAAGTATGACTTTAAATGGTGGTTTCGATCAAATGTTAAATGGCTTTCTTTGTAAGAATGACTTTAAATATTTATCAATATTTATCAGTGGATCATATGAAGAGATCTAAGTCTAAATAAGTATTTTTGTTGAATTTGTGACTTTTTTTCTTCTTATGTTTCAAAAGAGAACTTAATTCATGTAACCAAACACATTACTATAGTTCATCTTAGAACCTACTGGTTTCGTTCTGTTCCCATCGCCAGAAACATTGTCTAGGAAATATAATTTTGTAAACATCTCATGTATCTAATCCATTCCAGAACCTACGAGGTTTTTTTTTCTGTTTCAATCGACAGATACTCTGTCTATGAAATATAGCAACATAGACAATCCATGTGTCTCATCCATTCTAGAATCTACGAGTTTTTTTATGTTCCCCTCGCCAGGGGCATTGTCTAGGAAATATACTTTTGTAGACACCCCATGTGTCTAATCCATTACAGAACCCATGAAGTTTTTTTTTCTATTCCCATCGACAGGTACTTTGTCTATGAAATATAACAACGTAGACAATCCATGTGTCTAATCCATTCTAGAATCTACTAGTTTTTTTTATGTTCCTATTGACAGTTACATTGTCTATGAAATATAACTACATAGACATCCCATGTGTCTAACCCATTCCAAAAACTATGAGTTTTTTTTTCTGTTCCCATCGACAGGTACATTGTCTAGAAAATATAATTACGTAGACAACTTATGTGTCTAACCCATTCTCAAACCTACGGGTTTTTTTTATATTCCCATCGACATACATTGCCTAGAAAATATAATTACATAGATAATCCATGTGTCTAACCCATTTCAAAGCCAACAGTAAGGATTGTGTGTATTTTGATTTGGGTAGTGGGCTTGTCCAAGCCAAATTGTTAGGGTGGTGGCAAATAGAAGGTGGTGCTCTTAGTCATTATTTCTTAGAAGTGTTTGGATAGTTTTAGTTAGTTGAGGAGGTGGTGCCTAAAGTACTTCAGGTAATGGCAATATCCCTGCCCATTATCATTTCGCCGATGTTTTGTTTCATTGGAAATGCTGGCTTGACATTATGGTTTCTGATTCATTATTTGGACATGATTAAGAACTCCATTTTTGGTAGGAGTCATTGTGTCTCTCTTATTATTGTGTGCTTAAACATGATATTTATCTAAATCTCAACTTACCTCATCATAGATTTAAGACCCGTTTGGATATGTAGTGCATCGGATTTCACTACTAGAAATACAAACATATTTTCGTTTTGGACGTTAAAGATGTGTTTGACAAATACTATTATCGGGCCACAGGCGTAGCACCGCATTCCCAAACGGGTACGCGATTTGGGTTTAATCCTCTAACCTACTTATCTAATGGGAGTGATAACCAGCTAATCAAATCTCGTTTTATCTTAAAAACTTTAAAAAAATCATTTTTAACATTATTATTATACTATTAATTTTGGTAATATTGTGTAACACTAGTTACAAAACTATTCTTCGTGTGTTTAATGATATATATGTGATTGTTTTATGAATCTTATTTATTTTATTATCAAATATTTTATTGTGTTAGTATTACTCACTTTTTACGGTTATGGTTATAGTATAGGTAGATATTTATATTCTTCAGTAAATGTATAAAATTGATAGTGAATGTATTTTTGGTGTTTCTACTAGGTTCTCTTTAGCATTTTTCATACATGAACCGACACTGGAAAACAAATCTAGGTATGAATCCAATGGTGAACCAAACAATTTAATGAAAACTGAATTCCTGGAAAGCAAATCTAGGTGGGAATTCATTGTGAACCAAACATTTTTACACCTTTATATGGTTGAAAATTTAACAAGAAATTTTTTTCCCCACACAGGTTGAGAGGATTTGAATTATCACATAAAACGGAATATTCTATGTGAAGACATCATGAATTCGCTCAGAAGGTATTTGAAATTAAACTTCGAAATGGTAATTTAAAATCTGATGAGCAGGCTAAACAAAAAGAAATCACAAGATGTCACATACAACTATGTTCAATCTCAATCACAGTAGTCTAAATCTCTAATTTAAACAGTTAAAACCTTCTTTGTATATATATAACAGCTACAGAAAACTAGAGAGAGATTTTCCTTATGTTAACCAATAGTATATACAAATATCATGAACCGTGGTAGTTCATCCTTGGTATACAAAAACATGCTGCACATCTAACACTCAATACATCAACTGATTCAACAGATATACTTAACATAGTAAATCCATGGGCAGATGTAAACATTATTTGCCTCATAATGAATGCAAAATATATCACAGTGTACTGAATGACACTCCTTCATGGCAGTAGTGGCGCAGTTGCAAGGGTCCCCTCAACATCCTCTATAAAAAAATTCACCAACTGATCAGAAACAATATGGTTTAGTTTGAAGTGCGCGCAAAACATGTTAAAAGCAACTTAAAAGAGTTCAAAGAAGCCGGCCTATTGATGATGAGTGCAGATGAACAGGTGCAAGTGAGAGGCCATAGCGACAGAGTCTAAAGCTCACACCAGTGTGAGTTTCTGGGTCACACCTAATTGTTTTGAGTTGGAAGCGGAAAATCATAATTGGTGAAGATAGGGTTGCAACTTGGGTGAGCTGGGTCGGTTAGAGTTCAACATGAACCCAACCCAGAGTTAGAGGAGACCAACCCAAGCCCAACCCAACCCTCAAACCCGAGGTGGTCAACCCGAACCAATTCCGTCGGGTTTGGTTAGGGTTCGGGTTTAATTTGGATTGTATTTGGTTCAGGTTTAATTTCAAAACAGTATCATTTTAGACAATTTGAACTATGTAAACATTCTCCACGCGGCGAAGACAAATAGACAATAAAAATGGAAATGAAGAACAACGGCGGAGAGAGAATAGAGAAATGAAACTATAAAAAATATAGGTTTTGGGGTAAATAGGACAACTCAAATTCTATCTCACAAATTAAATTATTCAAATTTGATTAAAAACATTTTAATTTACTACTCACCACATCAAGTTCGGGTTACCCGACCCCCCAATCCAAACCCCACTCAAATTGGGTTCAAGTTGCTCAGGTTCATGTTTCGGTTACGGCCGAGTGCTACAGCCCCATTCCTAACTTGCCCAAAATCCAAGTTAGTACAAGTTGGGTTGGGTTCAACCTGTCCAACTTGCACCCCTGGGTGGAGATTTTTTGAAAACAAGAAATGGTGTATTTAACCACAAAAAATTGCACAATATAGTATGAAATATCAATTGAAACTGACCGGTGTTTGGGCAGAGTGGTTTTAAACTTCACATAGAAAGGCCAGCAAAGAGCAGCTCTAGCTCCTCCTCCTCTGATGCAGACCTCTGCCATAATTATTACTTTTGAAAAATTAGAACAAAGGCCTGAACATACAGAACTTGGGAACAAATGTAGACAGCATATATCAAAAGTCAGTGTGCACATTGATATTATGCAATGACAAATTATATGTACAATGTATTAAGAGAGAGCAATGAATAATTTTCAGACATACTACAAACAGGTGATCCAATACTGCTGAAAGGTTATGGGGCAAGGGTTGAAATTTTAGCAAGAAAAATTTGAACCACACAATTATTCCAGCAGACTGAGCAGTAGTGCAGTACCAGATCATAATAATAAGCTTGTTGTGAAGCGCAATTTGAACAGCTAACTCACTTTACAATCAAACCCAGAAAATAGAACTCTACATGAAAACTATAATATAATTGAGCATCATACAGTTACAAGACAATCAAAACCAACAACAAATTTGGCTGCCTTATCAAGAATAGCAAGAATAGTGTGGCAGAATATTTCTCTTGTTACAAGTTCATTGCTAATAATTATAACGATACATGTTGCATTGTGATCAACCTTCTACGGGGTCACGGATACTAAGTGTCCACAAGGCCAATACAAGTCGGATAAACACCATTTCTTTCTCTCACAAAAACTTCATATTTTGATTCAATAGCATAAATGTGAACACAAACTACAATTTTCTTGTTTCCTTTAGAAGTTAGTAGGACACAAATTACAAAGTAATCCACATATCTCACAAGTTAAAATGTTATGCTGAAAAGACGCAACATGGTCACGTAATTACATCAAAATCCCCTCTCTAAAATAATAAATCTTGCATGAAATGTTTCCAAAGAGAAAGAAATGAGAAGGTTTTTATGATAAAGTTTAGCTACATAACAGCAATGCTTGATCATAATCTCACATGATTTCTTTAATGAACTATATGAAATGGAAAATTTATAACTATTTGTTTGCAAAACAAATGAGCTTATCACTTCTAATAACTAATATGTGAATGGAATGGGACATCAGCTATGCACATTGAGTCTTTGCCAACACAAATAAGACCACAAAGATAACCAGAATATTCAACTCAACTATCAAACTTGGGTAGATGCAGATTAGTGCACCTAATTTTTAACCCTCCAACCTAAACACAGCTTCTAGAAAAAATGATGGTTCACAGCAGTGAATAACCTTTGTTTGGAAATAGTTCTTACAATACCACGACTCTCCTAAAAATGGCCAAAAAAAAAACACACTCACAATTTCCTACACACGATCCCTGATTGTTGCTATCATGCATGATGCACATATATGCAATGAATCAAACCAAAAACAAGCAACCAATTAGGGTCCTATCAAATGTCAAGTTGCAAGTGTTGCCAACCTGAATCGACATGAGATGCAGAACCTTGTGAAGCACGCGCATGCGGTGAGCGGCATAGTTGCTGCCAACAGGTAGTTTCCTCACCCTCTCCATTTCAGCATGAACTGCCGCCTTCTTCTTCTCCTCATTACCGCTTCTCCTCCAGTCACTCATTTCCCGCAAACTTTTATCCTCACCACCACTAGCCACATCAACTGCAGTGTCACCTCCCTTAATTCGGTTAAGCATGTCCTGTTCCCCCTTAAAGAAAACCATACATTAAAACAACATCAATAAAAAAATCTTCATCTTCCAAATTGTTAATTCACTTTCAAACCATTAATTGGGAATTATAAATACAAATTAAAAAAAGGGCTACTATACCCCCATTCGAATCAATTTCGAAAACAACTTTTCATAAAAGCTGCTCTGAATCAGTTTTTTTTTTCAATAATATATTCTCAATCAACTTTTTTTATAAAAGCTTTTTCGTTGACTTTTAACACAAAAAACCATAATCTGAAACCAAAAGCTAAAGTTCAAAGAACTCATTTGGAACCGATTATCTGAAAACTGATTTTACAAAAGCGGAACCAAAATGGGTCTCATATATAGTGGAGAAAAACACAACAAACATAACAAATAAATAGAAGCCCCTCTTGTATTATACCAAGACAAGATCTTTAATATAAAAAAATCAAATCAAAACCATGAAACCATGCTTTTCATTCATATAACGAAATAAATACTCATAATATGTTAAAATAATCATGATATTGTTACAAAAGGATTCATGTAAAAGAAAATGAAGATCTTGGTCTACAATGGATTGAACCCTAAGAACGGCCTTGACCACATCAGATACCCAAATCAATGGAACATATTGATTCGATGTTTGGAATGAATGAAAAGAGGAAAACTTACAGTGGATGTGACTCTTAAATCTCTCTTCTTTTATCAAAAGAAACCCTACTCGTGAAAAAAGAGAATTTTGCGACCTTGTCATACTAGATTGAACAGGGAGGGTTGTTCGGATCCGAATCGGTCCGCACGACCCGGAAGAACCCGAATCGCATTAGTCGGGTCTGTTCGGATCTTTAGCCCCGTTTCAAACAGGAATATGACTTATTCTTGAGTATACATTTATTTCGGCATAAGTGAGTATAAATAAGGATAAAATGATTTTGTGTTTGGTTGTGTTTTAAATGATTTCCGTTAGTAAACGTAAGAATAAATGTTTTGTTGTTTGGATAAAATGTAAATACGAAAAAATAATGATAGTTGATTTGACAGGTGATTTATAAGAGGTGATCATAGTTGATTTGAATGATTGGTTTGGTTGTGTTTGGTTGTGTTTTGAATAATTTTCATTGGTAAACGTAAGAATAAATGTTTTGTTGTTTGGATAAAATGTGAATACGAAAAAATAATGATAGTTGATTTGACAGGTGATTTATAAGAGATGGTCAGAGTTGATTTGACAGTGGACCTACATAAATTGTAGGTGGAATGACCTAGAATAACTTTAATTTCAGGGGTTGAATGGAATACATGTACCACTTTATACCAATTTATTCTGACATACTTTATCCATGGGTATCATGTGTTTTCAAACACTCAAAATCTCTTATTCCCCTTTATACCAAGTTATCCAAGGGGTTATTCCCGTTCCAAATGGGAGCTTATGGATTAGACTCACACTTGGGTCTCAATGTTGGGCACATCTATTTGCACACCTTCAATTCCAGTCTTACATGTTTCATTAGTGTTATATACTAATATTGATGATATATATATTTTGATAAAAAAAAATTCACATTCCTATAAATGTATCCATGCAACTGTATATGTTTTATTATATAAAAAATATATATATTTCATCGGATAAGGTATATTATTTTTTTTAAATCAAAATATGTGCAGATTGAAATTGAGGTTGAAAAAGGGCAGTATGTTGATGAGTTAGGCTGAGTCGGCTCGACCAGTGAATCATGGGTCCAGGCCGTGTGGTTTTTTTGTTTTTTTTTTTTTTTTTTGGGGGGGGGGGGGGGAGCGGGGCAGGTGAACCTAAAAAAATAAAAGGGCATTGTGTCAACTTAATTTATTTTTTTTACAATTTAAAATGTTGTCCTATATATCTCATTGGAAATCCAATGAAGTATGTTTCGTTAAAAAAAATTCACACTTACTAAAAATAAGCAACTCAAAATGAAGAGATATACACTTCTTATCAAAATATATACATCATTAGATGATGTTTACTATTTAAAATAAGTAAAAACACGTGTAATTTGAAAATTAGACCGTAAAAATAATCAAGTCTAAGGTGGCGTTTGGCGCCGCGGAATGTAGATTTTAAATACTGATTAATAAGTGCAAAAAGAGATTATGCTGATAATATTTATGGAGTTGAAAAAAAAACTGTTTAGTTCAGCGAAAATTATAAGCACTAATGAAGATAAGTGTGTTTAGTTCACCACTGAACAGTAGAGCTTATTAGAATGATATTTTGATCCATTTAATAAGTGTTGAATGTTATTTAATGTTTGGTTAAAAACTTGAAGATTTGCTTATTTTTTCTATTAATAAAAAAAAGATAATTTGGTATGGTGATTAAAATACATGTACTACACTACTATAATTTGATTAGTTAGAAGAATCAGATGGAAGCCTATGCAGATTTAAAATAAATGTACGGGACATATGTCTATTCTTCATTTAACACATGAAACCTAGCCACATTTTCTCTCTTCTTGGCCACCTGTTTCAGTTATCCCTATTGATGAACACGTGTTGAAACACGTGAAGTAGAGATAGTGATGTTTTGGTGAGTTTGCTGTGAATATTCAGAGAACTCTAGTTGAGGCACATATGAAAAAGAGGAGACTCTTCAAGGTAATGTATTGTTCAGGTTTATTGTGAAGTTTTTGACTTTTTTTTTTTTATTTTTGGTTATTCAAAACCCACCCACCTATGTGAATCAAAACCAGCACCTATAAAACCCCAATTTTCCAACTATCAAACAGAAAAGCTAATTGTTGTGGTGAAGATCGATCTGTTGAGGAGACAAAGCTCGGTGGTCGACACAGCGAGGAGAATCAAAGACTGCATATGGTGAAGCAGTTAGACCCGATAGCGCAGATCCGATGAAGAAGCTAGGGTTTCGGGGGGGGGGGGTTGTTGATGGTCGGGGTGAGAAGAGAGAGGGTCTTGAAATGGAGGGGTATTGATGTCTTTTCACCTTGACGCTAATAATGCGTAAGCTGAAGACAGAAACATAAGTGACACGGGATCGATGAATATTTGGGGCTATTTTCAACCTGTACTTAAATGTGTGTGGATGAAATGCTAACATAGCGAATAGGTACTGAATTTACCGCGTTAATAAGAATATATACTGAATTTCAGCACAATCAAACACAACCTAACATTTTCAAAAAAAAAAAAAAAAAAATCGGTGGGCCCCACACGCCGCCACCGAGGGGGCCCACTCCCCCTTGCCAAACATTTTGGGCCGGGGGAGGGCACCTATTTGTCCAGTTCGGACTGTACTTTAGAGTGAGGTCCGGGCCCAGCCCAGCTTATTAGCGGACCCAATCGGGCATGTCGGACTGTCGGGTTTGCAGGTTTTGAATCAAATGTTGATATTTAATTTGAAATATAACTATAATAATTGTGTTCATGAAATATAAAAAGTAATAAGCACTTCACACCATGTTCCATTGAAATATAATTATAATAAATTACATGATATATAAAAGTAATAATTATTTCACAATTTGTCCATTGAAATATGATTATAATATCTATGTCCATGATATATATAACAATATATATAATTTGTAATATATATTATTATATTTTAAATCACAGATAGATTTATTAGACGGATGATGAATTGCGAAAAATAAAACATGTAAGAGTTCATCATCTTTCATCTATTATTATGTAAAATATAATAAACTTTTAAGGAAATCACATTAATTAATAAAACTATATGTGTTATTATTTATATGGTGAAGAATCTTAAATTAATAAAGAGAAATAACAATTTTATATGATACCCTTAAATCTTATGTGATGAAATGATGAAAGATAAATATTTTGGATAACATTTTTATATAGATGCAATTTGGAATTCTCTATTTTAAAGAAATGTTTTTTTCCCCCATTTTTCTGTAAGTCCACATCACCAAAAAAAAAATATCTCAACCCTGTTTTTAACCTAGGGGCCAGTTTATCGCGGAAGCGAGTGAGGTGAAACTCATCGACAAATGCCATGTGGTTGAGGAGTGAGGGTCACTGTACCAGATAGATACCTCTTCTAATTAGGGGGACAACGCCTACCTTCCTGGCCTCCCAGTTTTCTTCTTTCTTCCTTTTGGTTTTTCTTTTTTCGTCTTTCTCGATCTCCTCTCTCCACTTTCATTTTTGTATTACGAATTCAGTTAATGAAAGCATGGTTGTTACATCTACAATTAAAAAAAAATTGTTTTCAACCCTAAAATAGTTCACATTTTTTATATCATATATATTTTATATAATGAGATATATAATTTTGTAAAAGATTTATATTCTAATGAATTATGGAAACTCATTTATAGAGTTTGCCCTCTCCCCTCTCTTTTCTATTCTCTCCTCTCTTTCTTCCTTATTTGTAAAAAATGAAAAAGGACAAAACAACCCATTTTTCAGCCTCAATTTCTGTCTACATTTGTTTTAAATTTTTAAAAAAAATACATGTTTAATGAGATGCATTTATAAAAAATGTAAAAATTAAATTTATATCGATGTATATATCTCGTCAATATGAATATATATTCAATGATTTTCTATAAACGCATACGAGACTAAAATTGATGTTGAAAAAAAAAATCTGATTGTAAAATGTACTACGTGTGACAAAGCTCCATGGTCACTGTATATAAAAAACCAGACATGAAAAAACACATATATACAATGTTTTTTTTTGTCTATAAAAAAACACACATATATCCAATGGTTGGCCTAAGTTGGGCGGTGTGACGTCCATCTCCATCCACACCAAAAACCAAACCTTTATACACTGTCAAACTTAAATAAATGATCCAGTCAAACACACTTCCCTTTGCATGGACGAGCATCCATCCGTAACGTATTTTGACTGTCCTTTTATAACCTAAACATTAAGGTCTCGTTTGGTTAGCGAAATAGGAGTGGAATATGGAAGGAATTGAGGAGAATAAAGCTAAAAGGGTGTTTGGGTAAACAGAATAAGGGGGTATAGCTATGCAGAATAATGAGAGAATAAACTTATATTTGTATTCCAAGTTCACCCATGGAATTGTGTTATTCTTCCACTAGAATAAGGGGACTCACCTATCAAATCACATATCATCATATCAAATCACATGTCATCAACTCTTATACATCAATGTGACTCACATGTCAAATCAATTTTTTACACCTTATTCTCATCTTATTCTTCATCAACCAAACACTCCAACATTTATTATTACGTTTTCCAATTAGAATAACTGAAAACACAACCAAACACAAAATCTCTTATTCCATTGATAAAGTCAATAATTCCTAGAATATGTATAAACCCTAAAATAACTTATGCGTCTATCCAAACGGGCCCTAAGTCCAACAGATCAAACGGCCATAGTTTCATCGAAACCAATTAGGTGGTGCGTTTGGTGGGTGAGCCCATTCAACGAATCAAATTGTGGCTCATTTTGGGGGGCCTCAAAGATTGGAGACCAATCATGAGCAGCCACATAAATGAAAAATGTTCATAGTTATTTAATTATTTACGAAAAAAACATTATTCCCTTTTGGACAGAGATACTTATTACAATAACCTATTTATTATTTTTTAAGCAAATTAAAAACAACACAACTTTAAATAAGATTTCGAAGTACATTATGTTATAAAAATTAAAATATATAAAAAAATAATATGTGTACTTTGATATATATTATATATATATATATATATATATATATATATAAATGATATGTATACTTCTGTGTAGTAGCGGAGTGGGGCATTTTACTAGGGTCATAGTTCATGTCACCATGTGTCCCTCCCCTCAAGTGGGGATATTTTATTAGGGTCATAGTTCATGTCACCATGGGGACAACAATAATTACCAAGTCAAACAACAGCAACGGCCCTCCCACAACTAAACAAGTCAAAACAAAAAATAAATAAATAGTAAAATATAAAAAATAAAATTTTTTGATGTAAATGGATCCACCGTCCACGTGGCTCTCACACCCATTTTTTAACTTCTTCATATCCCTTTAAAAAACAAAATAAAACCTTCAATATCCATATCCCATTACCCTTAAAAAATAAATTTTTGAATTTTTTTTTAATCTCAACTGTTCTTGATATCAATCCTCATATTTTAAAAAATCTTTAATTTTTATTTTATGTTCCATTAACCATCCTACAATCCTATAATTGGGAATCGAGAAGAAAGAAATAGTCAAATTAAGTTTGAGGACAGTCGGTAAGCTATTTATTAATTTAAAGTTGAATGAAAAATATTATTTAGTTTCTTATTCTTAATGATGATAATCTATATATCATAATTTAAGAGATTATGTTTTTATCGATTCTATGAAAAAATGTTTGAAAAAGTAACAATATATTTTTATATTTATTTACATGATCATTAAAATTTAAAGGTATGTATTGTTTATTAGATTTATGTTTTGACATTTTTTTTTTGAATCTCGCTTTGAAATTTGACGTATTGCTTTAAAAAATGATAATTATATGTTTAAATTATTTAGTTATATGTTTTATGTGAATGCGTTTATTTCATTTTATACATATTTATTTTTTAATATATTATATTGATATTAAAAAAATAATTATATAACTTAAAAATTATTTACATAAGTCGCATTAAGCCCCTCTTCACAAAAATTTCGGCTCCACCACTGTGTGTACTTCTGTATGCAGTTTCATCACATTTTAAATATGCATTCGTATATTGAAGTACATTATATTATAAAAATTAAAGTATATACATGAGATACACATATAATTTTTTTTTCAATTGAAAAATAAGATTTTATTTAATTTTTTTACACCACGATGTCATGAGTCTGGGGAATCGTTTTATAGATTGCAAATGGTTATAAAACATATTTATTGTATTAGCGTTCTATAAAAACAACATGATATCAACCAATTCTGATGACAAAATTTTAAATGTACAACTTAAATCATTTTATACTGTTTTACTTGACCCTTTCCAAAGGTTTACATTGAAAAACTTTGCGTTGCTTGAATCCCAAGTCTCAAAACAAAACGCATTGGAAAAGAAAAAAAAACAACAAAAAAACAAAAATTAAGTAAAAAGAGTGAGCTCCATTAACCATGTGACACCCGCACAAAGGGTTGCTATCCATTATAAGTCGGTATGACAGAGTTATCTGCAAAGTCAAGTTTATCTTCATAAATTGTCGGATTTGTTTGAGACTTTGAGTGGCAGCTGTTACCGTGATTATTGTTGCAATAGTACTACGTGTCACATTTTTGGCACCCCTTTAAGGGTCTAATAAGACACAAAATCATCTCTTTTTCATACAATCTTTCATTGTTTTGGATGCTCTGTTTTACTGTTTATAATCATATTGAATTCTCTGCTCCTTTTGTCTGCTCGGGTGATGTGTATATAAACCAAAATGAAAAAAAAAAAAACAACATACAAAAAATCACATTTTTCATTAATTAGTCTTTGCAGTCTTATTATATACATATAATCACAAACAAGTTCAATTTCTTCAAAATTAACATCTCTTTAGACCCCATTTGGAATGGGTATAGAACTTATTATTGAGTATACATTTATTCCAACATAAATGAGGTTAAAGTGATTTTGTATTTGATTGTGTTCTGAATTATTCTCGTTGATAAATGTAAGAATAATTTTTTTGTTATTTGGATAAAATATGAATAAAACATGGATAATGATTTATAAAATGTTAAAAAATAATGATAGTTGATTTGACAAGTGATTTATAAAAGATGATGACAAATGATTTGACAGTTAGAATAAAATTCATATACCACTTTATACCAATCTATTCTTGCATGTTTTATATCCTTACCTATTTTATGTTTTCAAACACCTTTACTCTTTATTCCCCTTTATATCAGGTTACCCGAGGGTATGTTCTCGTTCTAAACGGGAGCTTAAAGTTAAATTTTAGTTTTTTATTTTAAATTTTTTAATTTTATGTGCAGAAATAGTTTGGGGACATCTGAAATCATGGTTTGCAAACGTACAAAAAAAAAAACTCTTTTAACAATCACAATCAAATAAAAGAATCACTCACTCACACCTCCTTGTTAGCGAGGTGGTTGTATGTAACCGTTATTAAAGCATCTCCAATGGATATGTTAACTCACTAGTTAGTGTCATATGTTTACAAAACATGTAAAAATGATGCTCCAATGGAAGTGTTAAGGAAATGTTAAATGTGGGCTCCACCTGTCATATGTTATCTTCCATGCTAAGTTTAGCTAGTGCTTTAGCCAGCCATATGTGGGTCCCACCATTTAAAATATTAAAAAAAATATTATTTTGGGTGAGTAGAGAGATTTGAGTGGGTGGAGAGGTGGGCCCACTGTTATCTTGGTTAGTTTTTAGCTAGTCCATTGGAGCAACAACAACCAACTAAATGAGAGTGTAGTAAATAAAGGTCTAATGGATGGATAAAGCACTGACATGACACTTTAACATCTTAGTTAGTTATAGCATATCCATTGAAGATGCTCTTAAACGGTGAATCTGGGGTTCGAAGAATCACTCACTCCAAATTCCATACTTATAATAATAATAAAAAAACTTTCAAATTATCAAAACAAATAACCTACAGGAAAAACCCAAACTATTTTTCCTTCCACAATCATATATATGTGTCAATCATATATATCTGTGTGTGTGATTTTTTTACATAATATAAAATCCATTTAAAGCATAATCATCACCATCAATGGCTACCACGACTAACCATTTCCATGTACTGCTGCAACGACTCCTGCCTCTGCAACCTCATATCCTGATTGAATTTGTTTATGAACGCCTCCACTCGCTTGTTCAGCTCCTCCTGACCCATCGAAGGGTCCCTCCTCAACTGTCCCTTCTTTTCATCGAACGTCTCAGATTTCTTCATCACCATCTCTGGCACAGGAGATGGACGGCTGTGATTCTCCCACGTGTCCAACTTCTTCAGATGCCTCGTCAGCGGCATCGCTCGCCCGTCCGTTATCATCCTCCACGTGCTCTCTAACGTCTCGTTCCGTCTCTGCCTCGCCACGCCCAACGCTTTCCCTGAGAATTTACAATTTTGCCCTCGCATCAGTCACCGTTGGATTTGAATTGAATAAATCGGAACCGTTGATATATAACCGAATCAGGAATCTCACCTTCTCCCAGGCTGGGCTTCAAGGGCTTGCGGTGCCCGAATCTCGATGAGACCAGCGGCTTCTCCGACGGCGGTGACGGCTTCGGCGCCGGCTTCGGAACCGGCTTCGACTCCGACCTCGATATCACGAAATCGACCTCCTCCTCCTCCTCCTCCTCCTCGACCTGCACCGACGCCGTCGTCACAACGGAGCTGGCCCCGTAGTCCTCCTCCGGCGACGGGACGGCGAACTCGATCAACTCCTTCAACGGCGTCGCCATCCTCGTCAACGTCGTCGTCTGGTAGGTGATCTTCACCGCCGGCGACGGATCGCGGTCGTCGAAGCCTCGGAAGAACCTCGACGAGACGGCGATGGAGATGATGATGCCGTTGATGACGAAGTAGAGGTAGGGAGGGGTGAGCCACGTCAGCAGGGACGTCCAGATCTTCGGTGCCTCGGAGACCGCGAAAGCTGAGATCGACGGGAGGGATTGCTTCAGCAACACCGCCGTCGACAGAACCGCCGACGATGTGAGGATCACCTTGGCCGTGAAGGCCCAGCTTGAGCTGCTGCTCTGGTGAATCGTAGCCATTGATTTCTGATCGGACGGTCACAGGTGCTTGCGCTCTCTCTCTCTTTGTACTTTTAAAAAGGTTTGGGCTTTCGGAAAGGCTAGAACGAAAGGGGGATTTATATAGGGAGGATTGGAGAGATATGGACCGTCGGATGAAATAGATCGTGCAGTGGATGTCGTGTGGGCTTTACAGGACATGGTGAGGCCCACAATGTGGAATTGGGTCACCGCCTATTCGCCTTCTGGCATAGCTTATCCTTTGCTTACACATAGGTCGAAAGAAAATTTTAAAAAATTATAAAATATTATTAAGTGGAAATGACTAAAATAGACACAGGGTTTCATTGGTACCTTGGGTTTAAATGTGAATGAAATGAGGGGCAATTTGGTATTTGTGGTAGATAGGTTGGGAGCGGGGAAATGGATGGACGGCTGGGGTTATTTGGATATTTTTTATTTTAATTAATAATCTTAAAAGATAAATAATAATAAAATGGAGAAGAAGAGAGAGACTGAACGGACAAAAAAAGGACCGTTTTGTACGCGGAAGGGGGAGATATCTTTGGCGCGTCACCGACTGACTGCCTCGAGATTCCCACTTTTAGCATTTTGGATCCAGTTAGATTTTGGGTTTTGTCACTATCAAAAGTATCTAACCTTACTATTATGTTAATTAATCGTATCACTTATAACAGTTATATTTAGATTTGATCAATACAGTATTTAGGCTCCGTTTGGTTAATTGAACGGATTCCGCCTTTTGAAAAACTAAAATCTCAAAATACATGGGTTATCCGGCGGAATCAAAAGCACTTATTTCTTTCTCGAAATTGTTTTTAAATCTCAAAAAGAACGTTTTTTTGTCGGAATCGATTTTTGAAGAAAAACAACTTTTTCTACCAAACATTATATTCCAAATAGATTCCTTTAAAAAAAAAGATCAATACTAAAATATAAAAAGCAGCTTTATTCCAAAATCTACTTTTCAATCTGTGTTCCCAAACGGAGCCTTAATAAGAAAGTGATTGTTGTACCCAATGATTGATTGGGTAGTTCGATAATGATGATACTGATCAAATTTAGACCTGATAAGATATGGACTACAGATATTATTGAGTTATCCACGTGGTAAAGTTTTTTAATCAGAAATTTTTTTTATTAAATAATGTTGGAAATTTAGTCTGTATGTTGAAGATCAAATATGTCATACTTTAAGGACATACTACCCCGGCCCATTACGATATTTGACTTAATCGTTGAAAGTTCTTAGGATGACACCTTCTCTAGTGTGAGATCCTATTAAAAGAGGAATTACGTGTGGTTTGATTCCTTGATAAGGGTACGTAGGTAGTCTAATCTATATTAGGTTCAGTCTAGACAAAATCTCATCAATTGATCCTCCGCGGACCCTCATCATCATCACTTCGCGGATCTACTTAAACCAAGTCTAGACCGTCCTCGAATCCATTCTAATATAGGAGGAGCACATTTTCACCTCCCACAAAATGGAGGTGCAGGAGTTAAAATATTGATAGCAGGAGTTAACATATGTTCATTAAAATATATTTAATTTATGAATTATTAAAATTATTTGATGAATTTGTGTCATTTACATACACATGTATATTGATAAGTGACCACATTCATCATCTTTTTTGGTATAAAAATACTGCATATTCTTGTAACTTGGGACGCCATTCAGAATGTGAATAAGATATTTTATATTGAACTGAATGTATGAATTTAACTAAAATTAGAAAAATAAAATAAAAAAACAGAATAAAATTAAAAAATCTTATGAATGAAATAAAACTACACATAAATCAAATTAATTAAACAATGTGATGAGAAAATATTTTTTTTACATTAGTATGAATTGGAAAGTTTTTGTATTATAGTGAAATAAGTTTTATATTGAATTGAGCTTTGTTCATATAAAATTATAAATCATATATAAATATTGAACTCAATCATTCATCAATGAGTTTAAAGTCAATCGGAATTCATTTCGGTCAGTCTTATCAGAATCGAACTGCACAACTTATTAATCGAACTACACAACCAGCCTATAATTCAAACTAAATAGTTAATTGTTAGGTACATATTCCACTATCTTATTGAATCCGGTTAACTATTAGATAAAATATGGATTCTTAAGTATTATTAGTATCCAATAAGACAATGAACATGTACTTAACAATTAGCTGTACAATTCGATACATGGACAGACTTTGCACATCAATGAATAAGAATCAACATTATTAATTTTTAATTATTTATCCTTTTAAAAAAGTATCACTTTACCAAAATCTTGCTAGATTTCAATGCAAATCCCAAGAATGGGGCAAATAAAAACAAACATTCAATTATTTTATATTTGCAAGAACATTTCCCTGATTAGTAATGAAACAAATTTGGAAGGATTAAGAAATAATGTGGTGCAGGAGTCAAGTCAACACACAACACGTAATTGATATTTCAACGATTAACAATTAAAAATAAATCCTTTGTCCATGCCATGCGAACATGTTTCAATGTTTTCATTAAATCATTCATAGTTAATATTTAATACGAGTCCTTATATATGTCGACAATCTAATCACAAGTCACATGTCCCATAATATTTATAGTCAAAGATAAGTAGATAACGATAGAACCTCATGCGATCAATATATAATTCTTAAGACCTAGTTTGGTACGAAAATAAGATTGTAAAATAAATTATCATAATGCTAAAGAACAAAAAATTATTATCCATATTTATTTTTTTTATAAAAATTAACAAATGAAAAAACAAATGTTGTTTTTGCATTAAAGCATGTCTCGTTAAACAATGTTTAATATTTTTTTAAAATTGAAACATGTGTGGATTGTTAGTAGAATTACATTTGAGTCTGTATATAATATTATCATTTAAAATAACATCATTTTTAAAGTTCATTCCATCTCTTGTGAGGACTAAATGAAACATATAAACTAATAATGAATATTCGCAATGAATAATTTGGCAAAAAAAATAAAAATAAATCCAACACCTCTTCAAGAAGCCCAATCATAAAAAATTACAAAGAATGACTATTGTTACCAGGTCGGCAAACAAGGAAGAAAACAAAAGGTTGTATGTTGTATGTTGTGAGGTCCACCATATAAAATGCAAATCAGTTTTCAGTCGTTGGATCTTCTCTCTAAAATGTGACAGGTTTTAAACAAAATCACAGCATGATCACAGCATATAACTAACACGAGAGGATCCGGACCCGTATTGATGATTTTACCCATCTGAATAGATAATAAAATACTATCTGGAGGGATAAATCATTATTTACATATGATTTTTTTCATTTTTAACACATTGTAGGAGTTTTGGTATACTATGTTTTCAATCAAAGTTAACCAGATAAAATATTCATAATATTTTTATCCTAATCTGTTAGTGAGGGGGTTATTCTGAATTTATATAAATATTTTTAGAGGATTATATGTACTTTAAAAAAGTCATGGGCTTATAATATGAATCTCGGACAGTTTACATAAGGGTTATATGTACATTTCCCTTTTTAATATTGTTCTAAGAGTTCCTATTCCATTTTGGACATCTGAATTGTTGTTGGATCGGCTGTTCAGAAGTTAAAAAAATAACGAGCGTTCAAACATACATATGCGGATATGCCACGTTACTTTGAAACATTGGGAATAGCATGTAAACGGCGCATAGAATATCTTATCTATACATAGAATAATATCTATTTATTCCAGAATATACAAGGGTCCACCACCCACTGCAGTGGATCACTAACGGCTGATCAAACAATAGTTTTCTCCACACGTAAGAAAATCCACTGTCACGCCACCATCCGATGATGCCCTGTCCCACCGATCCGACGGCCCCCATCGGTGCCGCGTGTCCCACACGGGATTCCCGGGGTTGAACAAAGGAGAGAGAATGAAAGGTTCGAGAGAATTATGATTGTGAGTGATTCATGGCTTGAATCAGCGGTTCAATTGGACAATTTGATTGTCCAGTTCATGATTATCATATTTTATCACGTTATGATACGTTATGATAGATATATTAATAGTAAATAGTTATTATAATTGAAATATTTTGTTATTAAATTTTTTATTTAAATAGCAATCACACGTAATGAGTTTTCATATGTTATCTTGAAATAATATAATCTAATGGTAATGAACGCGTTGGATAATTAAATTATCCAATTAGCATTGGGCCTAACCTAATATGAAAAAAATTAATAAAGGAAATGTATGGATGTGAATTTAAGATGTGAAAACAGAAACAGTGTTTGAAAACTAGTGCACCATCACTCCCTTACTTTGAAAATAAATACATTTTGTTATAAAATAAAAAAATCAAACACACAAGAGAAATAGATTGAGAAACAAGAGAGATATATTGGAATTTTAAGTGATCAAAATTGTATTTGTCCATATTAAACCCCCTTAGCATTTTTATTGTATGAGTTACAAATGAAATCATTGCATGCATTTATAACTCTTACCTTCTTTATTTAGTGGAAAATGGGAATTAAAGGGAAAAAAAACGTTTCAATTGAAATCGGTTTCATTAGCATATAAATGGTTACAATTAATTGTGATTGTCCATTAGAATTTAAAGCATCTACGTTTTCATGTGTGTTGTGACTATAAATATTCACGGCTAACTCTCATGGCTTAGAGGAATATAGTCAGAGAAATAATCCCTTATGTGATGGTGTTTTAGCCAACATAGCCGATCCCATGCGTTATAGATTTTATGAAAATCATTTTCCCTTCAAGCCATAGTTCCCAATACCTTGTTGTTTGATCCAATTCCTTGATCTGGGCGTTTGAAAGGATCGCAGTTTGTTCATCGTGATTCTTCCGTAGCTCGCACCCCGGAAGAACAAAACTTATTGTGGTCGTACTCTCAGTGGTAGAAGTCATTCAACCATGTGCGTGAGGTGGTCTTATTCACTAACAGGGGCGGAACCTAGGAATTAAAGTAAGGGGGGGCCAAAGCGAGAACGAGTAAGATAAAAAAAAAAAATTATAGATATGTGATAGTTAAGATAAAATCAAGTCAGTTAGTGATCGATTCATATCAAAATTATTTTTTTACTTATTTACTTGTATTTAGTGATATGAAATAATTTATATAAGATCTAAAAAAATGTCTTAAAATCACATCACAAAAAATAGATAACATGAAGCTCCATTTTTTTTTAAAAAAAAAATGAATATGAAGTAAATAACTAATCATTTATAACCCTAAATTTTGGAAATAAATTTTAAAACCCAACTTCCAAAAAATCTGAGAAGACTCAATATATTAATGATGAAAAATCAAAATAAACAAAAAAAAATAAAACGTCCAAATATTAAAATTTTCAACCCTTCAAAATCAAATACTAATATTCTCGTGAAAACAAAGCTTTTTACAATTTTTTTATAAAAAAGGACTCATGATTCCAATTCTCAATGAGCTATAACAAATTTAGTGCATTTGTATATTTGTAAACACTATTCGCTGTACATGTGAGCATGTATATCATTTCTATAACAGATTAATATACTTTATTGTATAAGTATATATTTAAAAAAATCAAATGTATGCATGCTAACCGAAGATGCATACGAGACTGTGTGTAACATTTTTCAAATTCAAACCCACTCATTTTTATTAGGATCTTTTTTGCATATACCCTTAAAAATATCTCATTTTATCAAATAACTCAAGTGGATTACTATTTAAAGCTATAATCCTTCAAATTATTTAAATTACTCATGAATGATATTCCAAAGGGTATTCATGTAAAAAATAAAAAAATTATGTAAAAATATCACTCAAAATAGCACTGATTAAATTCAAACCCTTTTGAGGGGGTGTTGTTGGGAATAGAATTTAAAAGGGCATACTTAACAATATAAACATTTCGAGGGGTGTAATATGCAAAATCCCTTTCATTAGTTCATTACCCATGCATGATATATTAATCACACACTGTTGAACCTTGGGGGAGCCTGGGCCCCTGCCCACCCCCGCCTGGTTCCGCCCCTGTTCACTGAGGACATAACGTCTTCGCTCGCTTCCACATTTTTTGATACATTTTTAATCTCTATCTCATTTTATTTCATGCTTTTACTATATATTTTAGAGTATAGATTTCATATATATTTGACGCTTATATTATTGATGTGATAATTATAAAAATTTATGTTTAACCTAATATTGATTTGTCACGCACAACAAGATATAGGAAAATAAAGTTTTTTCAGAAACTTTTCTATTGTTCTCTTCTTTCATTCTATTTTCATTCGTTTTTTCATGTTACACAAACCCTCTTATTTATAGGCCCATAATCATAATTATGAAAAAACTTAAAAAATAACTCAATATTGGTGTCGAATAAGACAAGGTCGACACTCTTTTGATATTCGCATATAGGCCCCCGGTTATTTACAGATAGTCCCCCGAGTAAATAATATTTATTAGTGGGTCCCTGAAAGCAACACAAGAAGACAAAAAATTTTGACATATTTGAGGACAATCTGGGTTATTAACAGATCAGCCCCCAGATCCATGATATTTATAACTAGATCTCTCAAAAAATCAGTCAATTTTATCAACTTGTTTGGTTATTTGCGGATAGGTCTCCGAGGTCTCAGATATTTATGATCAGGGCCCTCTAAAATCCAATTTTTATCATTGAGGATAAAAAATCTTATCTAATTTTTTTTAACCACTAATATACCTAATAATATTTTAGACTAATCATTTGAACTCATAAAGTTTACCTAATTACGTTAATTGATACAATTGTATTTTATTTATCTATGAGCCCAAGATAATATGTATGTATAACTTATGAATTATGACACACTCCACAATTTAATCATTTATGTCAAAAATAACATTATTTGTTTATACCATTGACACTTTGATATCATCATATTATTTAAAGTCCTAATAATATATGTATGTATAGCTTATGAATTAGAACATACTCCACAATTTAGTCATTTATGTAAAAAAATAACATAATTTGTTTATGCCTTTAACACTTTGATATCATCATGTTCTTTAAAACATGAATTGGCTATTGCTATTGCTATATATATTACTCATGTATAGGAATTTATCTATAAATGCATTTTATTAACTCTCACCAAGGGATTTTAGTTTTCATATTTTTTATATGTATTGGCTATTGCTCATGTATTTTTTATATATATATTAATCATGTATAGGAATTTTATTTTTTTATATAGAGATTTTATTTTTCATATTTTTTTTATCAGAATTTTATTTTTCATGTATATACAACTCATATAAGGTGGTTTGATGAATGCTTTATAAAACATCTCGATTATCTTTTTATTAACAAGTAATTTGTAAAAATTTTCAATTGTCAACTTGTTTGATGATAAAATTGTATTTTATTTACCTTATGAGCCCAAGATAATATGTATGTATAATTTATCAACTTGTTTGGTTATTTACGGATAGGTCTCCAAGGTCTCAAATATTTATGATCGGGTCCTTCTAAAATCCAATTTTTATCATTGAGGATAAAAATTCAATGTAATTTGTTTTTATCATCCCACATTGCGGACTTCTATTTATGCAGTCATGTTATAATTGAATTAAAATATAACCAGTACTATTTATTTTCATTAGAAATGATAAAATAACATAATGACTGATTTTGAAAATTATGAGCTTATTTTGAAATAACTTTCCTTTTTAGAAAATAAAGATTTTTATTTTGCTATTCATTACATACATTTGATTAGTATTTAACACGCGCATTTGCGCGTACTTTAAACTAGTCTATTATAATAGGTGATAATCCATTAATACATGCATATATCTACAAATGCATGCATTTACAACACATTTCACTATTAGAGGATGTCGGATATGTATTAGTTAGTGTTGACCCTTGCAAATTACTTCATCTTGTTAAAAAAAAATTCGATAATATTAAACAGCCTTAATGTCTTGTTTGGACTTTGGATAAAGGAATAGGTGGTAGGATGGAAGCGGGGGAAGCCCAAATATCTATTAGTATGTAAGAAATACATGGTTATAGCTATACTAAAATAATTATTATTGACATTTCACGTCTCTTTAAAATTGTGTTATTATTCAATATATTTCACTGATACAATAAGGACCCACATGTTATCACCTCTTATAAATGGGAGACTTATATGTCAAAAAAAAAAATTCACCTTTTTTTTGTAAAAAAAAATTATTATCTACTTCTTATTCATTTTTTTATCTACGATTTATATATATATTGACAACCAAACAACAAAAATCTTATTTTCATATTTCAACAAACATAAAATGATTTATTTCCCTAGTGTAATTATCTCTCCTAAAAGAATTATCTGTCACATAATAACTTATACAACTACCCAAAATCCAAACGGAGGCTACATGACTTGCAATCCTTGAAATGGAATACGAAACATCCGTTACGTGAATAATTCCCTAACAAACATGCATGATCAATAGACTCAATACAATAAAGAATGAATTTGGATGTCATCAATGTTTCAATAGAGAAATAAAGATAGTTTAAACAGGCTCACTGTAAGGTTGAACTCTAACCCTTCACACAAAGGAAAAAACAATCAATCTCTAAATCCCTGTTTGAACAATAGAAAGTCTCAGATATAAAACTTTTTTTCTTTTTTTTCTCTCACTCCCAATACATGTACACGCATAAATGAAAAATACCAAAAGACAATAAACTCAAGCTGCTTCTACGAAGAGCTTACAAACCCCCGCAAACGGGATAACCTCTGTAAGATGTACATGTTTTCCTCGTAGAACTCGTGATCCTAACATGGAGAAGTAACCAGTATCTGTGTGAACCATTCATTGTTTGGAGAACATCCCCTGAGTCAATGATGAGAAATCAAAATCACTGCCAGAACGGCTTGGTGGAAGAGAGGTTGAAGTAGGCCTAGCCGCTTCATTGGTGGCTGCACCATTAACGGGCGTGGACTGATGAGCCCATGCCATACATGCTGCAAGTCATGACAGTGATGAGGATGACAGATTTTGATGTGAACATGTCATTTTTCACAAGCCAAGATGAAAAGTTGGGGAAACAAATAAGAAACGCAAAGCTCTGTTCAAGGTTTTAAGCATTTGTAAGACAGTGTAGTGTGTGTCTGTGTGTGCGCGTGCATACATAGAGTGAATCGCTGAGCAGACACTATTTTTAGTAGGTTAAGTGTTTTTGTTTTATATTTTTTAGTTAAACCTCATCCTATCAACACATTCAAACTCAGTATCCTTCAGTGAAGAGGGGGACCTCTGCCAACATGCCACGAGGTGGTTCAGTGGAGTAGACCAACTGAATCAGTCTAAACTTGGATCCTCCCAAGACCCCAAAAACTTATTTTTATGGCCCTGTGAGACAATCCTCAAGTTGAGTCCAACAAAGTTGTATCCTTAATGCTAAGGTGAGGCAAGAAAAGAATGACACATACTTGTACAAAATCAGGATGATGAAGACTTATGTTTCACTCTCATTACAAGCTGGTTGATTGATTTTACGTCTAATCCTTCGTTTCTTGAAGACATTTAAAAGTTAAAAAAAAAAAGAGAGAACCTGGAAATCTCAGCAATAGCACCAGAGTGCTAACAAGAAATCATCATCAAAACTATTAAACCAGCAAGCAGAGAAAAGAACAATATAGCTGTAGTAAATTTTTTAAAATGATCCAACATGAAGCCCAAATTCTCTGTCTATTAGTTTTTGTATTTTATATCCCAGTGTCCCCCAAAATCCATTAGTTAGAAATAAACTGTACCAAAGTAACAAATTAACATATGTAAATAGATAAAGTGTGACAACTGACAACATACCCTGTTGAAGGGAAATGACTGTAACTCGCAGACGGATGCATCGGTCTGATGTTTCCCACCTGCCACAACAGGGTGATAATAATATTATCTTTCTTGAGATATGATACTGATGATGAACTAGAATTTGAGACAGTAGGAGCTCTACCTGACTGACTTTGAGTGGCTCATTTTGTCCAAGCACAGGCAACCCAATTCCTGGAAATTGACTCTGGTTCAGCCAAATTTGCGGTGGCATGCTGCCAGGAGGTACATGGGCACCATTAGAATTGAGCTGCTGAGTATTCTCAGGAACCATTGGAGCTCCAACACCAGATTTAGCTACAGCTGCCATGAGAAGTGATTGCTGCTGGGCAAGCATTGCAAGCTGCTGTTGATGAATGGTAAATGGTGACACCATATTGGTCTGCAAATACTGCAAATGGTGAGATATGTATATACACTGCTTCCATATTTAAACTACCAAGTTTCTCGCCTAAATAATGGTTGATGGATGAGAAATTAATAATGCTACATTGAACATGCACCAACTGATATGAAGAAAGCCAATGCACGGATTCTAATTTCTTCTAGAGCCCAAAGCATGTGGAAAAAGTGAATAAAAGCCACATCAATTACAATGCTTTACCTAAAAAAAAATTGCAATGCTTTATGGTGAACAAAGGATGCGATGGCAAACAATTATCTGCCCCAATAGTCAGTATCTTGTTTGAGAAAGTTGGGTGTACTATTTTCATTGAACAAAAGAAAGGAGCAGTACAGCCACTGTGGGACAAAAACAAAAACTACCCCAAGAAACAAAAATAAAAAAAGAACGCCAGGACTTGAAGCCCATACTAATTCACAGCCATTTGAGATTGGACAACTACACAACCATACCAAACAGAAAATTACATGAACTGATCATCCTCATGATCATATGATGAAGTAAGCATGATGTTGAGCAGTTGAATTAGAGTTAGAGATGTCGCCCATCAAAATCCCAGAATTTTTTGGACAGCATCAATAGCAAACATGTGGATATTTATTATTAAAAAGCATACAACTATGGCTTTCAAAAATAAAAAAGAAAACCACAAACCATAATTTTCAGATCAAGGCCAAATCACAATGAATTGGCTTAGTTCCATGTTGAGCTCAACTTTTTTTCTCGAGAAAGTTAAAAAAGAGATAGCAACCCCTGCTTGGCAGGAAATAAATACCATGGATGAAATATAATAAATAGTATAAAATGCATGACAGGTGCCACTGATATCTACCTGTCCAAAAAGGCTCATGATGTCATTCTTTACATCCTTCTGGGGTTTATCTGAAACTGGAGGTTGGTCATTAAATAGATCCTCGATTCCAGACATTGATGGAGCCTTGCTTTCAACAGGTTTCGTGGAACTCATCTCCTCTGTTGCCACAGAGGCCTCTGCAGCTGCAAGAAAGATATATCTAACAAATGAGGAAAAATTTAAGAGCCAACATTGTTGTTAATGCTAAAGAACGGCTTGAATTATAATATGTATGCCCACAGTGACCACTTCAAAAAGGGCGCTAACTTACACTGAAACCCTGCCCATCCATTGTCATCTGCAGAAGAGGAGTCTGTGCTGTTCGCACTAGGGCCATCCATGGAAAGCATATTGAATAGGTCCGTAGCATAATCAACCTTCTGGGGTGGGGGTGGGACATCCACTGCAGGAGTGGTGGGCTGTTGGAGATCAGACTGGAGCACAACTGGTTCTGATTTTGAATCAGAAGCAGCCTGTCCAACAATTCAGCCAAATCAGGTGGTTTGCCCACAACTTTACCAATCCTCTGGGACATGAATGAGGGCATTGGATGGATGCAATTAAAATGTAAAAGATTTAAATCATGCATGCATTACAGATACAATATATTTCATATACAAAGGTGCATTGAAATCGGTCATCATTATCTATAGTTCTATGCAATATGCCATGTGATGGAAATACCAAAATATAACTCGTGATGTTGACTTAAACACCTCTCACTTTGTTCAAGAATCTCTCTCTATGAATATAACACATCTTCTCTCAAATAATAATAGCGATGAAAGGAAATAATATGAGACTTTTTTTCCCAAAATCATGGCATAGTTGTCGGAATATGCACAAGCAGAGCAACAAGAAATAGTTTCTCCTCAATACCGCCAATATAAACAAGGCAAATTCCATGAGGAAAAAGAAAAATAAAGGTAAAAAAAGGATAAGTGCCAATATATCATCCATACTTGTTTCCTTGCAGCCAGGGATCTACCATATTACAGATTTCTGGTCTACAATAATTGAAGATCCACATTTAGGCTACCAGTTTTTTATTATTTATTTATTTATTTATTTTGTGATGAGGAATACCAACAAGAGAGAAAAAAACACCGTATGCACAGAATAGCCCACAAATCTTGTGAACCAGGTTAGACTTGAGACCTATGGGGAGCAAACTCAAGCCTTTGGCAAAGAGCCCCCCTATGTGAGCAAAGCTAATAGATTCCTATAGGCCATCCAACATAATCCAGGAGAACGAGCAACTATAATCACTTTGTTACTCGCACCAGATCATGTTGAATTGCACAATTATCCTATGCCCAACTCCTTGTTATAACTCAACTATACAAAAATAATTAGTAATCAATTGGGCATGACCAAAGCCACTGTTGGGTCAGAACGTACAAAAAGTTTACCATTCAAGATTCTGCGTCTCTCGAAAACACTGTTTAAGTAATCGGTCACAACAAAAATATCCAAGATTACTTTTTAATTATATACTTTAACAAATTACATCAAAGAAAGAAAATCAGAATCAGCTTGAAAGCAAACACAGAAGCTTCACAATTTTATTTTAATTTTCAGTCGAAGACAAGTACTGAGATTATAGCAATCCTTACTCAAAAAAGAAACCTATTATTGGCCAAGAAAATAGAGCTGCCAAGTTGTCTCCTGCAACAGTTTCTAGCTAATTGGACTTTATGACATGCTTCCTTTTTTATGAGAAGCTCAATAATTGGAGTTTATCTATCAACCTTATTCCTGTTTAAAAAAATTCATTAGCAGCCTGTGTCAATCACAGAAGCTATCACTAAAAAATAATAACACCCAGCATGTATTTATTGCTCTTCTCTATTTATTGCTCTTTTTAACACTTCTTAACACTTGTGTTAAAAGAATGAAATGCAGCAAAAATTATAGATCAGGTATCCATGAATGAGCAAGCTGTTTTTATGACACTGTTTAATAATATAAAGAGCATGCCTGGCTGGATAATTTTGGAGCCGGAGGAATGCTAGTAATGTTCTTCTTGGTACTACGAGAAGGTGGGCTCTTCCGCTCAGGAGAACGATCTACATTGCTGGTGTGCCCTTGCCCATCTCTATGGTCAGGCTTCTGCTTCAGTTCTGGAGTTTTTTCTTCTCGTGCCTTTGAAGGTTTTCTCGATGACCCATCTCTAGGTATCCATCGTTTATCCTCGTATCTGTCATATCCAAGTTCATTCATAATTACAAAAGTGAGTTACTAAATTTGAATAAGAGAAACAGATAATAATAATCAATATAACAAGGGTATGGCCCTGCAAAGTATATGTATTCTTATTTTATAAAGGCATGCAAGGTAACATACTTGGCACGAATGAAGTTTTCGATTCCAACTCTATCATAATTTGGAGGGAGTTCTGCCTCCCAATAAGCATTTGACTTCTCATTTCCCATTGCTGTGTACAATATGATACCAAAATGATCAAAATTATGAGTCCCGTATATGCAAAGATGCTTCAAGTGTACCCAAATTATTTTTTTTAAGAATCCATATATTTACTTTGAATAAATGCAACTTGCTCTGGAAGCCATGTATCTAGCGTGGCGGACCGCACCTGTGACACATATGCAGCATTATGTTATGATCAAAACAGCTAAATAATAAAAAAACACTCAGAAGTGCCAAACAACTGCAAATTTGAAGTAACACCAACACCAAGGTGTTTAAGCAAGTTCTACTTGATGTTTTTTGAAATTCACTGATCATTTCATGGACAATCTGTCTTTCTAGCCCAGGCTGATTTCGATTAACAAGAACACTGACCTTCGATATGTGTACACCCAAACTTCTGTGAATACCCGAACACTGCATACAGATGAAGATTCCCAAATTCACACTTGCCCATCTTGGACCTCTGCGTAGCAAAAGGGGGAATAAGCTTCAAAAACCATATCCTACCAATCAATTTTGATAATTTTAAGCATCTAAGACAAAATCAAATCCGCGTGAGAGCACCACATCTGCTGCATTAGTAAAAGATAAAATACCGATACTCTCACTATTGCAATCAAAATTTTCATTAAACTACAGAGGGTAAAATAACGCATATCAGTACATCACCATTACATCTTCTTGATCTAATACACTTACTTGCTTTTGCAGTCTGCACATTCCTTGTTCTCCGGCAATTTAAGAAGGCCATCCAGTATCTGTAACTCAATAAACAGGGCGAAATAAAAACAAATGCTAATAGAAAAATAAGTTTGTTCATAAGATACAATAAAGATAGAATTTTTTTCAGATGGTCATCATAAAAATCCATAATTTCAAGGAGAACTACCAAACTACGGTAAAAATGATTCCTTTGATGGATACGAAAACTCAAAAATTCAATTTTGAGAGAACAAGAAGGACAATTTCACAAACAGGGAGACAAACCAAACCCATTTCAGCACTCAAAAACCTCCACAGACCAAATAAAGCATGGTGAGGGATCAGATTCCCAATCAAACAGTAATCCAAATAGGCCCATCACACAATTCTCATAAAAATCCCTAATACATCGTTTGAACTTCAAAGTCCCCCCACCACATTCAGAATCAAAAGAACCCATAAAAGGAAGAAAGAAAGAAAAACGCATTGGAAACAACAGATCCCCTGAATTGAAGGAAAATCCGACAAGATCTCAATAACATGAATCAAACCAATATCATCAAATGCTCTACGGAATCGGAGACGACTCTCCGAAACCCAAGAAAAACAAAGTCATTGAAATCAAAGAACAACAAAAAGAGAGAAAGGCGATACCTTTTTGTGCCTCTCATTGAGCTCCTTGGTGACGGAGGCCTTCTCGTTCATGGTGGTCTCCCTTTGCCCGTAGACCTTCCCCTTCAACAATTTTTATCGAATTTATCCCAAATCGTAAATCAATAGAGAGAGAAGATGTTTTTGGTCTCCCTGGAATCTCTACGTTTTCTTCTCTCTCTTGGCTTCCTTTGCGAGGAACCCGAAATGGAAAGAGAGAGAATCGAAGATGTGTTAATGGCGTCTTTTTCTTGACTTTCTTTATTCATGGTTTTTTTTTTCTTGGTGAGGTTTTGTTGGTGACACGTGCGAGCTGCATTGTTACACACGGTTTCATTTACAGCTCTGCCTGATGTACAGCTAAGGAGCTAAGGTTCTGCTTGAAAAACGAGTTCAGATCACTTTTGGGTTTGTACTAAATTTATTTTTAAATAAAATATTATAGTTTAATTAATATCTATATGTATTATAATAAATAAAATATTATAGTTCAGCTATATGTATTTTTATAAAAATAATATCTAAAAATTAGTTTCTTCATAATTTGTAAAGAGATAATTTACTGTATTCTTTGTTTTAAACTTAACTTTAAAAAAAAACTAACTCTTAGATATTGTCTTTAAATGACGTTGTGTGTTACATTTTTTCATTGATTGCTCTTAAAAAGGTGAAGTTGATGGAAAAAAAAACAACATTGAAAGAACATGTAAACATAAAAGGAAAAAAATAATTGTTAAAAATTTAGATAAATATTTAAATCTCCCACTATTTGAGTAAAAATTTAATTTGATATTAATATGAGTAAGTTGGAGAGGTTTTTGAGTGATTTTTTTTCAAATTTAAATTTGAATAAATGTTTGGGTATAAGATTAGAGATGCTCTTAAATCACATTCGCCGCTTACTCAAACATATACCCAAATTTTATTGACACAAATTTAAGTAAAAATTTTATTTGATATAACATGTGTTCAAATATTTACTCAAATCTTTTTTTAAAATTTCTATTTTCTATCAATTATTCACTGTCCTAAAAAAGAGAATTGGAAAATTTTATGTAAAATTTGAGTCTAAAATTGGAGCTGCAATTACATAAAGATCTGTTTTATACCTCCTCCACATACATGAGACATGATGATCCTGTCTATAAACGGAATTGTGTGTGACATTTTTTCATATCATCAAAATTGTTTCAATACGGAATCTAACATCTACAACATGAATGTGATTTTCATATTAGTCAATAGCATTATCAACCCACACAACTAAAAAAAAATGATCTAATAACTCATCCATAGTTCTCACCAGTTTTTTTTCTTTTTAAATATGTACCCGCCTATTGAAGTATATATTATTATAAAAAGTTATACATACATTAAGATACACTAACATTTTTTTTAAAAATATAAAATAATTTTATAACACCGTGATAGCATAATGTATACTGCATTGTCAGTGTTCAGGAAAACGCTTATGGACTGCAGTATGTAGAGTAGACTGCAAGACGGACTTAGTGTATCAACACTTAAATTAATATTGATAAATCATAAATTGTTGACTTTCATAATAATAAAATAATAGAATAAAATGTCAAATTATAATCGATATTCTAAAAATCTCGCCTAAGAGCAACTCCAATCGGTCTTCAATTTCAAGATTTGAAGACGGCAGCAGCTCGTCCAACTCCAACCGGCCTTTAAAATGAAGCATGCAGGCCTTCATTTTCAATAAAATCTTCAAATATAGAGTCTCACTGTTTGGTCTCCAAATGTCACATCAATGAAGATAATGTCACAAATAACCTTGTTAACTTATAACAACTTTTGATAAATGACATTTAACTCCTACAAAATTATAAATTTTTAATTTTTTATTTGTATTTAATAAAAATATGAAATTTTGAAAAAAAAATTCTAAAAAATCCACATGTAAAATTCAAAAGCAATAATTTAAAAATCAAATAATTCATTGAACCGGAAAAATGATATGAATGAGATAAAGAGTCACCGATTCAATTGTCCGGTTAACCAGATTTGAACAGTAACAATATCATGACAAAATAACAAAAAATGAATCATTAAAGCTCAAAAGCAATATTCAAAATCACACTATTTATTGAATCAGAATTATGAATAAGATAAAAGTTACCGATTCAACTATTGGGTGATTCAAATTTCAAATTTTAAATTTTGGTGGTTTTAAAATTTCACATTTCAAATTGTAAAATTTGAAATTCGAACTTCTAAAATTTGAATCTACATATATCCCTCCCAAACTTTTCTATAAAACCTTTACATCATCACTCTATTATCCATCATCTTCATCTTCTTAATTTGCACACACCATCCCACTCTCTTCAACAATGAACTTTGGAGAAGGGTCTTCTTATCTTCCATCTTCAAATGTTGATGGCAGTGACATCACCTTACCACCTCCTCCTAATTATGCGGCTTGGATGGAAGAGGTGGACAAGGATGAAGAAATACTACTTCAGTTGGCTGCCTCCAATAACACTCTCGCTGCTCATTATCTCGAAGATGATGACCAAACTGAAGGTCATCGAGGCTCGGTACCCGGTCATTTGATGATCAACCGTGGGAGGGAAGATGGTCATGCTCGTTTGTGGCATGACCTTCTCAGAGAATCCCACATATGGAGAAAATTTGTTTCGTCGTCGATTTCGAATGCGTCGAAACCTATTTCTTCGAATTGTTGATGCAGTGAAAGACCACGACCATTTCTTTGTGCGAAAGAAAGATGGTGTGGGTCGACTCGGCTTGTCTACTTTACAGAAGGTAACAGCTGTATTTCGTATGTTGGCATATGGAGCACCAGCAGACAGTACAGATGAATATGTACGAATTGGTGAGTCCACTGCAATTTTATGCTTGAAAAAATTTTGTCGTGCAATTAATGACATTTTTGGAGCAGAATACTTGAGGTCACCCAATGCAAATGATGTTACAAGACTGTTACAAAAAGGTGAAGAACGTGGCTTTCCGGGCATGTTGGGGAGCCTTGACTGTATGCATTGGTCCTGGAAAAATTGTCCTACTGCTTGGGCAGGTCAATATTCAGGACGTCATGGTTCCCCTGCTATTATTCTAGAAGCAGTGGCATCTTATGATCTCTGGATATGGCATGCTTACTTTGGCTTGCCGGGTTCCAACAATGATATCAACGTCTTGCAATCTTCCAACTTATTTGCGAACCTTACTCAAGGTATTGCTCCTCCTGCAAAGTATACAATCCAAGGTGTAGAATACGATTTTGGTTATTATTTGGCAGATGGTATATATCCCAAATGGTCAACTCTTGTGCAAACCATTTCCCAACCTCAAGGTCCGAAGAAACAATTTTTCGCTATGATGCAAGAAGCATGTCGAAAAGATGTGGAACGAGCATTTGGAGTTATACAATCACGATTTGCTATAATCAAGGGCCCTGCACGTTTTTGGGATAAACATGTACTACATAATATTATGTCTGCTTGTATTATAATGCATAATATGATTGTTGAGAATGAACGTGATGAGTATGTTGACCCTGTAGTTTCCTCTATGGCATCCAACCCAGAAGTTCCTGAGATAGAGAGAAATGAGACCGAAAGATTTCGTCAATTTTTGGCTCGCCATAAGAAGATTAAAGACAAAGATGCTCACTATGCACTTAGAAATGCTTTGATTGAGCATTTATGGGCAAGACATGGCAATCAACCATCTGGTGTCGATTATTGATATCAATATTTTGTTGGGATCTTTCCAGATGTTATCTCCTTTATGTAGTTTGCTTTGATGTTATCTCCTTTCTGTAGCTTGCTTTGATGTATCTCCTTTATGTAGCTTGCCTTGATGTTATTCCTTTATCTCGAGTTAATGTTATGTATCTTATACCAATGATTTATGATCAACACAAACATAAAGGTAAATACAATAGAAACAAAATAAAGTGCAATACAAAGCAAATAAAGTGCAACACAAATCAACACCAAGGATTTGTTTGCACTAGTACAAAGCAAAATAAAGTGTAATACAAAGCATAATAAAGTGCAACACAACACCATGGAATTGTTTGTACTAATAGTCTGGTAAGACTGATGCTTCATATCCACCTTGATTTTGATTAAAACTACTGAAGATATCATTGTAGGTAGAGGAAGATGAGAAATTGCCTCTTTCTGAATCGCTTACCCTATTTTTGCAAATTTCATTTTTTTTACTACGAAAATACTCACGTTCAATTGGATCTTCTATGGCGTTCAAATCTTTCTCCATCAACTCTTTCTCTTGAAGTTGACGTTGAAGTTCTAATTTCTTCTGCTCATTTTCAGCTTGTAGCATCAAGAGTTGGTATCATTGATTTCCATCCTCTCTCATCTGAGATATAATTGCTTCTCTTTGCATTTGTGATGTTTTCAAAGCGTTCATGATTTCTCGATGATCCTCATTGATCTTTTGAAGGTTTTCATTCTTGTTAGCAATCTCTTTTCTTTTCATCTTTTCTTTCTTCCTTCCACTTGGGCGACTAGATGAGTCAATAGGCTCATTGACCGGTAATTCCTCATTGTCATCTAAATTCAAATCAACATATGGTGATGCTAATGGAGATCTTGATGCAATAGACCCTGATTCAGATCCTTCAGAGTTGTCAAATTGTTGTCGTTCCTTGGCATTTGAATTTGCCCATTTCTCTGCATCGCGAAGTATGGGCCACACATGGTCAAATTGGAAGCCTTTCTTTTCTTCTGGATCTTGTGCGTATAGCTCTTTGGCTTTGTTTAACTACATATAAAATGATAATTTAGCAAACTATATGAAATCACTAAAATAACCACTAATAATAAGATAAATTTATACTTACAATATCTATTTCAGAGGCACCGCTTGGATTTTGATATTCAATTGCTCGGACACATCCTCGAAATTTGCTGATGGCTCTCGAAATTGCACTCATACGACATTGAAGAGATTTCGATGTCCGAACTGTATTGCAATAGTCAGGCCTTAAATTGTGAAATACAACTGAAACACGATTCCATAACTTATCCTTTTTTTGATTGCTACCCATTACAGGGTCTTGAGAAACCTCAAGCCATGCTTTGCATAAGACTCGATCTTCTTCCATTGCGAATGCTTTTCCACGAATAGGCAATTTAGCAGTGGTGTTCAAGTTTGAAGACATTTCTACTGAAAGGGTAAAGCTTGGAGTCTAAAACTATGTGAAGAGTAGTGATTTTTGATAGAGATAAAATGATCTATTTATAACCTACAAAGTTGGGTTGTATTGTGTGTAGAAAAGAGATAAGAATCCAATGACATTGGATATGACTTGATAGACATGTATTGTCAAATCTTCATTGGATTCTATCACAACTTGCAAGGATGAGCACCCAATGCTATGAGACATGACAATACAGAGATGTCTTATTTATAAGCATTGGATTCTTTTACATACATGAAGGATAAACATCCAAAGCTATGAGACATGACAATACAGAGATGTCTTATTCCATCAGGTCAGACAACTAGATTAGATATAAATCCACCTGCAACTTTACATACATATATTAAATTTTTTATATGTAAATATAGAGTTAAAATAATTTGGTTATTTACATTAAAATTAGGACATAAATGTCAATAAACAATAAAGATGAAAGAAACTATGGGTATAATGTGAATTTTAATAAATGCGAATAGTGATTTGAAGACCTACAAAAAAAAAAATGAAGATCCACCATTGGAGTTGATGAGTCTTCAAAATAGCAAAATCTTTAAAATGAAGACCCCATTGGAGTTCAGGGGTCTTCAAATGTTATAAATCTCCAATGGGAGTCTTCAAAATGAAGACCCCCATTGGAGATGCTCTAAGTCTCAATTAATCATCTGCTTAGGCCTAGGCGGGCCCAGCCCACAACGCTTAGCACATAGTCAATTTTTCAATTAATCCCTGGTTGACTATAAGCTATTAAATTATCTTATATATTATATATCTATTAATTATTATTTTTATGTTATTGCTATTATGCTTATATTATTAATTTTATTTTGATGTTTTGTTAGTATTTTGTAATATAAAATTATTATATATATAATATGTACATGTATATGTATTATATTTATTATTTCAAAAAATGATTGATTAATCATCGACTAATCTCTTGTCTCTTCTCAACCGTCCGCCTAACACCTAACATTTTTTTATAACACTGTTTATAATTGATCTGGTTCATCAGATTAACTACAAACTTTTAGTCACCATATCAGAACTATTTAAAAAATGTCACAAGAGGTGCTGCAAATTAGTTAGTTGGGTCATAAGGTTAGTACGAAAAAAAAACAAAAGTTCCCATGGCCGACAAAAGATGGAGGATGCCGCACAAGCTTTGTTGGCCGGAGACATATTAATGTATGAATTTAGTGGGTTTCGTCGAGTCTTTTGAAGAAAACAATTCAGCAAAGATTCTGAAGTCCCCGCGTCACCTAACGCACCAATCATATTCATACCAGCCTGGATCCAGTCGGGCTTGCGTACCATCAATACTATCAGTGAACTGCACAACTTATGAATCAAATTACACAGCTTATAAATCAACATGCATAGTCAATTGCTAGGTGTATGTGTCACTCTCTGTACAGTCGATTCATATACCGCCCAGTTCAATGTGCAGTTCAATACTGATGATATTGATGATACACATGTCTGATTGGATCCAGACTCCATACATACATAGATCAACAACAAAAAAAATTCTTTCCAGAATGTGTTGCTCACATGGGTGGCACCATATTATATATGGTGGGGTTAATTAACACCATCACATTAAAAAAAAAAAAACCTACTACTGTCACCCTTTCAAATCACGACAACTCAGCTCACCAGTGACCCCACCAGCCAACCAGTTGACCATGTCCAATCCAAATTTTATACTTAAAATCCTTAAATTATCATGATTACAGTGTTACCCTAATAAATATTAAATCTGAACTATTATCCTTTCTCTCTCATCTCCACAGTTCATCGCCCGCCACCGTCACCCCGCTGCCGCCCATCATGATCATCCAACCCCTCTGGTTGTTCTATTTTCAAAAGAAAAATTTATATTTTTTATTAAAATTTGATGAGAGTAAATTTGTTAAAAATTTTGTGAAATTTATTTTTTAAATGACCTTATCTATAAAAAAAAAATTTATAACCGTGACCAGTGCTCACCTGTTTATACACAAAAACAATCAAACACACAATGATCAAATTAATAATACACTACTCACTGCATGAGTCATCAAGATTCAAAACACTCACATATTTTACATGTACTCTGAGCATTATTTGCTTGAATTGGAATTCCTCATTTGAACATCAACATGGATTTATGTTGGAAGCTGAACAATAATCGAACGAAAACAGAGGAATGTCCCAAGACTTTGAAGTTTATATGTTTTACTGAGAAATTTTTTTAAAACCACGTAATTATTCATTAAGATTTAATTTTCACTATTTAGATAATGTATGTCTATTGATATCTCTTTTTTTTGCGAGTTCAATCATATCATATAAATTGTTAATGATGAGATTTTTTTTATATAATTATTTTTATTTAAATAACTATTTCAGTATAGATTAGTGAAATAAGTCATTTTTAGTTTGATTGTATTTTAAGTTATTCTTGTTATGAAACATAATAGTAAAGTTTGATTAAACATGTAAACCTCTTGATTTATAAGAGGAGCAATGAAATAAAATGAATAGAATAACACAATTCCAATGTAATTGAAATATCAATTTCAACACATTCATACTTATTTTGACATAATTATAAAAGAAATGTCTTTTGGGTTTATTCACATTGCTTAATCTTATTCTACATCCATTCTTGTAACAAGGGTTAAAATTATTAGATAATGTTACATGTACTCCATTTTTCAATCTTAATTCTAATTTATACACGTTTTGATTTTTAAATATTAAATACACCATATAATAAGATTTTTTTTTATATAAAAAATGAAGCACAATTGAACAATCCATTTATAAAAATGTTAAAAATTCTAAAGAGATATATATTTCCTTAAGAAGATGAGTGTAATGAGTTGATAAAGCATATGAGACTAGAAAAAAGATAGAGTCTGAATTGTTATATCGGGTTCTTATACCTCCACTAAGCCCAGTCTTCGTATTCGATCCAACCCAATTAAGTCTGGCTATGGATAGGCTTGTTAACAAGTCGGGTCCGAATCAGGTTGGGGTAGACTTAGACCTGACCCGTTTTGATTGACGCGTCTTTCGGGTCATATAGGGTCCGTTTGGTTTCATGTAATTTGACTTCATAAGGATTTCATTTTACGTGGAAAAACTTTTTCTGGAAAAGGAAATCCATTTCTGGTGTTTGGTTGTATTGAAATCATTTTACGGAAAACAATATTCATCGTTTGTTTCCTCGTAAAATGTTAACATGAAATTGTTTTCTAGTGTTTGGTTCTATAAATTCAAAAAATATTGATTTTCATATGTATGCATTAAAATGAAATTATGAATATAAAAAATATAAAAACAACAAATAAATCAAAATTATTAATAAATACCATTATAAAAATTATACTTGCATCCCATTGATTCAGAATAACGATACCTACACTATTGAACTTTATTAGTTATAAAAAAAGTCTAACATAAAAAAGTTCCAAGTACTAAATGAAAATAAAATACGAAAAATCAGAGAAATACTGCAAGAGCAATCTAACTTAAAAACATTTAAAACGCTGGAGGATCTATGAAAAAATCGTCAATCCATTGTTGACGCAATGCGGGACTTCTAGCGAGAAAAGATCTTGCACTGATATCATGACCAAGAAGATATTCAAACGGAATAACAAGCTGCCTCTCTACGTAACCTTCACATTCCATCACAGCTTCATAAAGCTCATCAGAATTGTCTCGATTGCGGCTTTTAGAAATAGCAGTTGCCAAATCTCCAACCTTATCTATCAATTTGTCCATCTTGGATTCAACATCTCTGCTTCTCTTTCGACCACCTCTAGCTTGTCCAATTGAAGCATTAGAACTTTCAATGGTCTTCTGATGAGAAGTTTTATTTTTTGTATCCTCGGGCTCATTAAAATCAGACCCAAAAGTGGATTTTGCATCTACATCAATAATTGGTTCCATCACTGATCGTGCAAAACTTCCCGTCGCTTGATCATCCCCACATATAATCATCACTTCATCATACATCTCAATAGGCTTGTTGAGATACGGCTCGTCCTTCACGTGTGCCTAAAAAAAATTTAGTATTAAAAAAAAACTGCATTGCATTAATTTTAAAACAACTAGAGAGTATCTTACCTGAACATACTCATTATATGCATCATTATCCATCGTAATCATCTTTAATGTATCATCCCATCCAACACCACTCATATTTTTCAATCTCTTGATTTGACTATACTTAGTCTTGAGCGTCCTCAAGTGATTTTCTACATTAGAATCTGTGCATAGTACATTAAAATTTTCACTTACAGCTCGAGCTGTAGCTATAAATGCTGGCCTTTTGAAAGTCTTGTCTATTTTCATTCCTTTCTCTGCTTGTTCCACCAAACATTTTTGCATAAAACGAGACATTGCTGGGGTCCATTGAAAATTATTGTTCATCTTTTTGGAATTGAAATCTTGTGACTGAGGGACTTCCATCCTAAAAAATATAAATTTTGACTAATCACATATTTAAAAAAAGAGACATTGAACATGCGATATAAACAATAATCCATCCAAAATACTCTTATTCAAAATCATAACAAATGTAAGTTTTCATGCACCATAAACAAATCATCACTCAAATATTTAAAAAAAAAAATTATTTTCAAATAGCACAATATGCGTTCCACATGTTATTTGCTATAACATCTCTTAACGATACCCATGTCGCATTATCTTCTCTTTCTTCTCTTCTAGTCCTTTGTCCATGTCTTTCTCGATTATTTTCTTCTTCAATAAATTCTGCAAGTATTTCATCGTTTGGGTTCACTTGCATTATAAAGTTGTGTAAAATACAACACGCTAAAACTGTGTCCACTTGCGTGTCGTATGGAAAGAAAGGGGTTACACTCAAAATACGAAAACGTTTCTTTAAAACACCAAAAGCTCGCTCCACTGTTGTTCGTAATGAAGAGTGACGAAAGTTGAACAACTCTTTTTTGTTAGTTGGAGTATTGTTGTCAAATTCTTTCAAGTGGTATCGTACACCACGGTACGGAGATATAAGACCAGGTCTTGTGGAATAACCAGCATCAACAAGGAAGTATTTTCCTACATTACACATAAAACAATTAATATATATGTGTGTGTTTGTGTGAAATATTTATGTGTGTGTACATTTAATAGTGGATACCTTCTGGAATTCGAAGTCCATTTGGTCTTTCCATAGCATCCTTTAAAACTGTTACATCATGTGCGGAACCCTCCCAACCAGCTAATACATATGAAAATGTAAGATCAAATCTCACGGCGGCCATCACATTTTGTGTAGGCTTATCTTTCTTTCCACGAAACCTTGCTACAATATTTGAAGGGACTGATCCAGGAATATGAGTCCCATCAATTGCTCCTATACAATCCTGTATAATAGCAAAATTAAATCTACATAATTCCTAAGTTACTTTAAATAGAGTAGTAGGTGTCATTGATATATACCTTAAACCATGGCCAATATTTATTCTTGTTTCTTATTTCACCCGGAATGACAGAGTCGGGAGGCCGAACATATTCGTGGTGTAGTAGGTTGAGGGCCCTCAGAACATGTTTGAAATATCGACTAATTGTTTCTCCAGACCGATAAAAATTATGCTTAATGACGCGATTTCGCTGATCATGTGATATAGTATGCAAGAATGATACTAATTGTTCCTCTATAGTAACATGAAGCGTGTCATGAAGTAGATTCTTTTGTCGTACTACTGAACATAGTCGATAGAATGTCATTCGATTCATACGTATCATGTTTATACACGTATAATCATCTACCAGTATAATTCCTTCAATATATTTTCTTCTTCTCAAATCCCTAATTTCTGAAAGAATCTTTGGAATTTTATCATATTCTTGTTCTTCATCCAGAAATCCAATCAACCAAATGCACACGGTCATAAATCCTATGATTGCAGCATCGATTTCGCCTTCATAATTAAAGTCGTTGTCCATCTCTAATTTATACGAGATTTTGTTTATCATTAGTATATCAAAATAACACATTTATAAAACAACAATGTGAACATTTAAATATACAAAACAATTCAAATAAGAATATTTTTTTTTAAACACACACGAGGTGGACTTAAATAAAATTACACCATAATTTTAAATATACAAAACAATTCAAATAAGAATATTTTTTTTTAAACACACACGAGGTGGACTTAAATAAAATTACACCATAATCATAATGCACACCACATATTATTAAAAACACACTATTACAAATCAGAATGCACAACAAACATTTTAAGCTTATCCATTTATCGATAAAACTAGCTAAAAAAAAATCAAGGTGCATGTGCGATGCACATGGATTATTTAAACATGTTGATTTGAATTATAAATATTAACTATATTAAGTTGCATTAAATACTTGTTAAGATAAGTCAATAAAAATAAATTTGGATCTAAATAAACTTATCACCTAATAAATTAAAATTCAACGTGTCCATTGTTCCATTTATATTAAAAAAACATTAAAATTAAATAACATTTTAAAAAGTTAAAAGAATAACCATATCACCTAAAATTTTTCCTACACAATAGATCAGTATATAACAATTCATTTAAAAAATATCAAATATATGTAACCTTTAATTCAAAGTTCATAAATTAACCTTATCTTATCTAAATCTGATCAATTTTTTACTCACCGTGGCCTTTTTTGTTACAAATTATTTTTAATTTAAAGTATATAAATTCTAATAGTTTGGGATAAATTCAACTATCTATAAGGATTTTAAATTATCTTATGAAATATTTATTATTTGAAATAACCTTATCATTTGAAATAATATCCTATACATCTGATTATCTATCCCATTTTTCATCTTATCAAATCTTTCCAATTGATATGAGCAAAAAAAATTCAACGTGGCATTTATTGGTAGATTCTATTTTGAGATTTGATATTTCAATGTTAAACATTATTGGATTATTTAGCTAATTATCAGATTCATTGATGACCCTTAAAAATTCAATTTTAGTAAATTTTAAATCATATAATCTATGTATTTTGTTCAATAAGATATCATGTCTAACATTGCATTAATAAAACATACAAATCAGATGTTCAAAACATTTTGGATTAAAAACTATTATATGCATCCAACATTTCTAAAATGAAATTTTTTTTTTAGAATTCATTTTTTAAAATTAAGAGATGAATTCACAAACATAAACTTAACATATGAAAAAATAAATAGAAAGAGATGAATGATGTACCTTTTCTTTTTTGATGCTCTAACAAAAAAATGAAAGAAAAATGAGACTAGATAAAAAATGGAGGAGAAAGAGAGTTGAGGGCTTTTAAGGATTTCAAGATGCAAGGAAAACGGAGTACGCACCCTACACTCTGTATCACAAAATCAGGATTTTGAGGTAGTTAGGAATTTTATTTTCTGTTGACTTTATTTTCAAATGCACCCAAACAGAAATCTGTAACTGATTTTCCTGAAAACTTGTTACATGCAGAAGTTTTACATGAAAACAAACAGACCCATACTTTACACATTTTATCGAATTCGGATCGACCCAGAGATAGGCCTAGGTCGGACCAGGAGAGGCCGGACTTGAAGATAACATGCATATGCTTAGACCTATTGACATACCTAGATCGGACAATTTAAAATAAATTAACACAAACACATAAAAATCAAATTTATTTTTTAAAAGTCTTACAAGTTACAATAACACCTAAAATAAATCATGCAACAAACCAATCAAATCATATAAATTCAAAAGTTAATTATCCAAAACACTGAAATAAGTTAACCAAAGTTACACAAAGCACACTGTATATTTGCATTACTAAGTTTAGGGTGTGTCTATCCCCACCAAGCATTTTTCTCATCCCACCAATAAAAAAAATCCGGTGTTTTGATGTTCCCACCAATCCAGTTCGATCGAAATCGGTTGTCATTTCAGGTTTTGGACGACCGGACTTGGTTGCCATTTCAGGTTCTAGGCGACCGTAATTAGTCATCATTTCAGGTTTTGGGTGACCATAATTGGTCGTCATTTCAGGTTTTGGGCGACCGTAATTGGTCGAACAGGGTTCAGAACTATATCCACTTATTCTTTATAAACAAATAAATTTTTGGGTTTATCCATCATATTCTACATTTATTCTTTTATCCAAAAAACAGCTAAGTGACTGAAAAAAATGTAAGTATGTATACTTTCAATTAATTCAAATTTTTATAGAAAAATATCTTATTAGACAAATATATATCATTTTTAAGCTTCGTTTGAATTCGTAGTTAAGATGATTCTTTGTTTGAAAACAAAAAAACCTATCAGTTGATCCAAACACATTTTATATTTGGCTTTTGAAATTTGTCTGTAACTTATGTAAAAAAAAATTATTCTTATATTCTACATTTAAGAATAATGATTTATTCTCCCTATATTACAACTCAGACTTGGAGTGATATGAAGGATTCAAAGAGGATACGCATCGTGAGATTATGTTTTCATGAAAAAAAAATTATAAACTTTATTACAAATTATGTTCGACCAGATTCGGTCGCCCAAAATCTGAAATGACGACCAAATCCAGTCGCCCAAAATCTAAAATGACGACCAAGTCCGATCGCCCAAGACCTAAAATGGCGACCAAATCTGGTCGAACTGGCCGGATCGGTGGGAATAGCAAAACATTGATTTTTTTTATCAACTAGTGGGGTAAAAAAAATTGTTGGTGGGACCAGACGTGCCCCTAAGTTTATTACACATTAAACAACTAGATTCTTACAAGTATGAACTTATATATAAAATAATCAGGTCTCGGATCCATAGAATCAGGTCGGGGTAGACCTGGACCCAGCTCATACCCAATTTCATGTTCGGATAAATTACACATATAATCCGTCGGGTCTGGAACTGACCCGTTGACAGGCCTCGACGGTTCCCGTGATCCCCGCCAAAAAAGGAAAAAAGAAAAACCAGAAACAAAAGCGAAAAACGAGAAACCTTAACAGAAACCCTAGGTCGATTCGATCGATCACACGTAATCAATCACAAAATCGGTACGAACACGTATCAATTCGTCTCCCAAACCCCCCTTCTCTTTCTCTCACAAATTCGCGTGATTTGATGTCCGGTGATATTACAACACAGGCGATGGTCTCACCACGCGAAGGCGTTGATTCTCCGTCGGTGAAGCCGAGCGGAGAAGGTGAACCCGCTCCTCATCTGGAGAGATTCAGACACCAAATCGATGAAGTGACCTTTAAAGCTGATGAGGTAGGCTTTCTGATCGAATATCATCCCCGTTAGAGATGATTTGCTGATTGTGGATAATTTTGTTGTTGATTATTGGGGATTTTCAAATTTTTATTGTTTTTGTTGTATATTTAAAAAGAAAAAACTGTTCTTGATTGATATTTTATGATGTTGAAGATTGAACAAAGAGTGAATGAGGTGGCTCAGTTTTACTTGTCATCCAATAAGAAGCCTCTCAATAAATGTGGTTCGACTGCGAAGGTTCGGGACATGAAAAAGCAGGTTTTGAATAATAAGGAGCAGCCGGATTGTACGAAGAAAATGCAGGATCTAATGCGCCAATTCGGCACGATATTGAAACAGGCAATCTCTTCTTCATGGTTTTTCACATTGCTTTTGGTTGTCAATTGTAGGTTTTGTGACATTAGGAAATTTGAAACTTGGAATTGTATTTTGTTATTTTTCTTGTTTATTTTTTCTTATGGTCCTTCAACCGTGTGATTGTTAGCTTTGACACAGATAAATGCATGTGGACAATGTATCTGTATTTGATCCAGGGTCGGCAATGACTTTAGGCGGGCTACGAGGATCACCTAGGTCTCCAATCTAGGGAGGGCCCCCAAATCCAAAACTTTTTTAGATATTTATGAAAACAATTTTAGTGAGTATTTTATCAATTTTTTTGTGTGTCAATTCATATGTTGGGTCTCAATTAAGGAGTTTGCCTACGGCTCCACGGGGCTTACCCACATTCAGGGCTGACCTTGCTGATCCTTCGTAAATGTGACATGTTACATGTATGGAATGGTTATAGACATGTTACATGTATGGAATGGTTATAGTACCTCATACACTCCTGTAATGTCTATGTTGATTATCTTTTCTTTTTGGTAAGTCACGTAAGTGCCTATGTTGAATATCTATTGTTAGCAAGGATTCTTTAAAGATCGACCTCAGCTATGATTTTTTATTCCCAAAAATGTTTCCACCAGTTGCTTTTTTTCACGTTCCCTCTTGTCAAAAGATTGGTCATGTACATGTTTTTTATAGTAAATAAGAATATACTTTCAAGCAATTACGGAAATATGATTATACCTCATCCTTTGATCTAATGTACCATGCCTATAATGTTCTTCCTTTCTGTGGACTCTGTTTATTGAGGCTATATTTGCACTTGAGGATATTCAGCCATTAATTATTATTTACTGATTGACCAACAAAAATGAAATGGTTTTCTCTATCCAGCACACTCTGTTGCTTTTTCGGTTGTGTGTACAACAATATTGTAACTGTTATTTTGGTGTGATAGATTACTATATATTGTTTTTTTCCAATTTTAATTAATTGTTGAATGCATTTCAAATTTCAGATCATGCAGCACCGGTATGCTTGGGTTTTTTCGGAGCCTGTAGATGTTAAAACTCTTGGACTTACTGACTATTACGAGGTGAATATTCAGTTGTATATGTGTATCTCCTTGATCCCATTGAAATCGACAATTCTTTAGAAAAATTGGCTCTACTGATGTGGTGGACTTCCTATATCATACTTAAAATAACTTTGCCTTTTTTGTACTGTGGTACAAGAAATTTTGAAAATACCTTGTAACTTTTACTAATCTTTCCTGCAAGAAATCTTTCAAATTGTGCTCTTCTTGTGGTTCTGTTATAGTGTTTATATGCAGCATTCTGATTATGATATTAAATTCTTTGGTTGTGCATTGATATGTATTCACCCTTTTTCAAAAATCTGTCATCTTTTTTAGGTTATTAAAAAGCCAATGGATTTTGGTACGATTAAAAAACGGATGGAGGCAAATGATGGTACCAGATATAAGCACGTGCGTGAACTATGTGCAGATGTGAGGCTAGTTTTTGAAAATGCAATGAAATACAACGACGAGGGCAGTGATGTTTATAGCATGGCTGAAACACTGTCTGGTAAATTTGAAGAGAGATGGCAACTACTGTTGCCCAAGGTGATTAAAGAGGTATAATTGTCTCAATAATAGTGAATCAAATATTTAAATCGAGGACCTGCTGTTCATGCTTACGCTGCCTGGGTAAAAATTCTTTAGGAAACTGAAGAAGCAAAAAGATGTAAGGAAGAGTCCGCCGAATCACATATGGATATGCAAGAATCTCAGGAGGATAAAATCGCAAAACTGACCAGAGATACTAGTAATGAGGTATATTTACTTCTCCCATAACCACCTGCCATGTATTTTATGATGAGATTCTTTTTTTACATCAAATGCATTGAGAAACTCTCTGGCCAGAGATACTAGTAATGAATATTATTTTTTACACAATACTGTCAATATTAATTCTAATGAATTCCCTTGTGTTTTTCTCTTCATCTTCATTTTGATGATGCTAATTCCATTCAGTTTGTTGTTTCAGCTGGATGAACTTTCTTTGCAGTTGGAAGAGTTCAGAGAAATGGTTGTTCAAAAGTGCAGGTCAGATACTGATTTAGTCAAATTTCTGAGTTACATCCAGTATTATTTCATGTCTACTTTATGCTATGTAAGATTTGTTTATCATGTTGTAATACGAAAATGGCGTGTCTGTTTGACTCATTAACATTGTCCACAAAATTACAAACTTAAAAGAGTTATAGAATTTTTAAGGAGTTCTGAGTGTTTGATATGGTGACATTCAAAAGAAAAAGTAGTTTATGCAGCATGTTCATATCAATTTGATAGGAAAATTTCTACCGAAGAGAAAAGAAAACTTGGAGCAGGACTCGCCCGCTTGTCTACTCAAGATCTCACCAAGGCACTAGAGATTATCACTCAGATGAACCCTAGCTTTCCAGCATCGGCCGAGGAAGTGGACATTGACATGGATGCTCAGGTAATTTGCCCTGATATTGCATTGATTTCTTCTTAGCAAGTATGATCAAACTGATTGTTTTATGATCGATAGATTCACTACATAGGTAGTTATTAGTTAACAAATCAATTAATCATACTTAATGGGGAATGACATTCTGAGTAATTGTGTGGAAGGATTTCCATCTCCCAGAGCCTTCCCATGATATTTTGTTTTAATTTGGGTTCTTGTTTGGAGATCCCTTGTCTCCTTTGTTCAAAGGGGTGACATTTTATATATGAATTGCATATACTCTATTCAAAATAAATAAATAAAAATATTAAGTGTGTGTAGCCGAGGGCATGCAACATCTTTGATTTTGAATGTGTTTATAGTTAGGGTGTTGATCTTTCTGGTCTATTTAGTGAACCTTGAAATATGGAAGTACCAATTTAGAATGCTTTGCTTTCATAATAGACATCCCTTCACAAATAGAACATAAAGAATCTGATATGGACTTTCAAAACTGGTCATATGTGGATAGACAATAAATTTTATGAATTCTGTGAAGGATCGCAAATCATGCAACCTGAATCAGAGTTTGTCATCACCATATTGATTCTTTCTCATCATTTCTTCATGACAGAGTGAGTCAACATTGTGGAAGCTTAAGTTCTTTGTGAAGGGGGCACTGGAAGCCGAAACCAACAAAACCGCTGCAAACAAAGGCCAACAAAACTCGAAGCGCAAAAGGGAAAACGGTGATGCTCTGGCCAAGACTTCCGGGAAACGAAGCAAAAATCTTCCACAATGACATGAACACATTGTACAGGTCATGTCTTCCCCTTATTTTCTGCATTGTTTTGAGCTCTCCCATTATTTTAAGAGGACACCAAATAGTAATTCTGATTGTTAAATTTTTGGTATATGGGAAATAAAGATATTAGTTTTGGCAGATTGTGTAAATGTAACTGACCTGAACGTGGAAGAATATGTTGAGGTTTTGATCAACTTTATGAGCTCTACTGATAAATTTTATGAACCTTTTAACCCCAATGTTCAGGCATCTATGGTTCAACCACTGTACTCAGGGCATTTGTGTTTTAAACCCAACATTCAGACCCCTTCAATTTACTTGCTCATGGTTAAGATGGCCTAGAGGTGTAAAACAGACCGTGCCAGCCCGGCCCGACCCATTAAAGAAATGGGCCAACGGGCTACTGGACCAGCCCATCTTTCTTTAAAGTATTTTTTATTTTTTAATTTGAAATTTAACTTTTATTCATATTACAGAAAAATACATTATATAAACTTGGTATATAACACACGCATAATGTTAATACGCTTAATCAACATATTATATGTTGTTTTTAATATGGATTTCCTTGTTGTGCTGTAACGGGCCGACTGCTAACGTGTCACAAGACTGTTGACCTGACACGGTCTATATCCTTTTAACATGTCGTGTCAATAACATATCATGTCGGTATTTGTATTTTAACATGTTGTGACTAGTGTCCTGCCGTTTTATGCCTCTAATGTTACAATAACTAAACCACAGCCAAATAAGTTCAAATTCAGAAGATGTCCCAAAGCAGTCACACATGCAACATGGAGTCCCAAAAGTCTTCTACTCCATTAGAAGACTGCAAAAAATTGAGTTTCATCTAGATCAGATGTAAATTTTTAGTATGTTGATATCAAAATGATTTTTTATTTTACAGTTTTTTTTTTCAAGTGTGAAGGTCAAGTGGGTCATAGAAATTGTTGGGCATCTACACTTTCATGTTGTGATTTTAGCTGGATAATGTGACACTTCAAGTTTCTCTCCTGTACCTGTAAATCAAGTCCAGATTCAAAAACCAGATATCAGTTTTATTTGGAAATTCCTTTACAGTATCAAAACAAAATACAACACAAACATCAGTCTTGGATAAACAATTGTGAAAAACAAAAACATCAGACTCTGTGATCAACTATCCAAATGAAGGTGAATGTTATCCAATTCAAATTGATATATAATTCTCTATTCAGTTGGAAAAATCTCTTATTCATAATCGTTTCAAGGTCAGCAAGAACTCATGAGATGACAAAAAAACATGTATAACAAACCACAAAACATAAACACAAGGAGCAATCCAACATCATTGATGTGGAGTACCTGTAGATTAGCTACTAAAGCCAGCAAATCAAAGCCCTCCTCCAACAAGGCCTTCTCTCTAATGAACGCCTCCGCAAGCTCTGAAAGCAGCATTGCTGCATTCTGAGCCTGGTATTATCAAACCAAACAATCAAATCCAGTTCTACAATTCAATAAATAAAACTCCCAGTAACCAAAACAAAAGGTATACACAAGAATTCATTACAGTAGCAGTAACATTGTTTGTCGTGGCCATGGTGGACATCGCGAGATCAGTCACATTTCGCAAAACATCCAAAACTGGCAGAACCTCAAGCCTACAAAAACCAAACAATACATCACGAACCACAGCAAAATTGCTACGTTTTGTCGAATCATGAACTAACCTTTGCTCCTTCGATGAGAGGGACTTTACACACGGCAGCGTTTAAGCAATCTTTAACAACTGAAACATCAGAGTTGTGTTGCCTCTCCATGGCACCCCATGTTTCCAGATGTTTAATCTGTTGCATTCAAATTGTTATTCTCGCGTTTTCAAAGGATTCAAATAACATGCTGTATATATTTATTACTAACTAATGAACCTGTGAATCGAGCACACGATTAAGCTTGAACTCGAGCTTCTGCTTATCAAATTGGCTCCTTTTCACCGCCGCCACCCTCCGCCGGTCACACAAGCCAACCCGCGCATTCGAAAACGTTTTCTGCACGGCAAAAAAAAACTGTTGATCATAATCAATCCAATCGCGTGCTCGCTTGGAACCCGATCCGATCTGGTCAGTTGAACTAGTTAAACCTTCAGCCATTTTGAATTTCAATTCAATTTACCTTTAAATCTGATTGCATAAAAAATCAATAAAAACCAATCAATCAACCGATGGTTTTTTAATCAGCTACTAGTTCATTAAATGATCAATTCTTTATTCACATAAATTACAATTTATTACTCATTAAAATATTAAATCCAATAAAACTTTTAAATTTTACACAATATAATCTGCTATGATGTTAAATAAAAAGATTAAAAAATTAAAAATTAAGAATCAATATCATACAAAGATTTTTCTAAAATATTTCATATAAATCCATTTATTTACTATGTATTTAATAAAATTAATTAATATATTTGTTATGCTATAAAAATGTCACACTCTAAATCCGGTTAATCTAACTATTGAACCAGTTCATTTTTAAAACACTGCAATAAATGATACGAACACCTACCCTGCTCACCTTCGCCTGCGCATCCCTGCTTCGGCGGGCCGCCTCCGCCCTGGCATTCGCGAACCGCCACTGAATCCACCGCCCATGGAGGAGCCGCAGACGATGAACGGTCTCTTCCGATTCAGAGGCCCTCGACGACGATGGAGTCGAATACGACGAGGACCTCTTCTTGAAGAGGTCGAGTCCCAAACTCAATAAAGATCCGACCTTTCTCGCCGCCTTGTGCGGGCTCTGAGGGCGGAGGCTCGAGAAGGACTGCGTACCCCTCCCGTTCACCTCCCCCGACACGGGCGGCGACGCCGAACGGCCGGGAGAGAGCGCCCACCGAGTCATCGGAGACGACGACGACGATCCGTAGCTCCTCATCTTGATCGGCACGAACGTGTCGGAGTGCCGTTTTGACCGCCCCTGCACATAAGCACGTCAATTACTGCTGTGAATCTGTACCCGAAAAATAAAAAATATCTAATATTCGAATATCTAGAGCGCAGTAAAAAATATTCAAATCCAACATACATTGTATATGTTTCTATTATATTTTCTTCATTTGTATTATCTTGTATGATTCGTCACAGTCATGATATTTTATATTACTATTAAATTTTATTAAATTTTGTATGTATGGATTCTTAAAGAGAAAATAAGCCTTAAACTCTTAGCCCTGTTTGATTCTGAGTGGTTCATGAATAGGACCCGAGATAAGTGGGATTAGTCAGAATAGCCTAAAATGAGTGTTTAGAAGACTGAAAAAAATGAGAATCTATATGTTAGAATTAACTGATATAAAATGGTATATGAATTTTAGTCAACTCCTGTAATTAAGTTATTCTAGATTATTCAATCCAAAGAATATGTAGGCCCCTCCCTCACCTCTCATCACCTCTTATAAATCAACCGTCAAATCAACTATTATCATTTTTTCATCTTTTACAAATTCTTATTCACATTTTATCCAAACAACAAAAATTTTATAATTATATTTCCCAACAAGACTAATTTAAAACAAAATCAAACAAAAAATTACTTTATCCTCATTTATACCATTTGGTTGCGCGGTTGGGGTAGATTCTGCTTTTTAAAAATCTGAAAAGCTTAAATTGTGTAGCCAAACGGGGCGGATTAATTCAGAATCGGAAGCTAAATTCCTTTTAATTTTTTCCTCGAAATCTGTGTTTTGAAAAGCTCAGAATCATTGCTTTTTAATCAGAATCAATTTTTTTAAATGAAAATCAACTTTCTCTACCAAACATCTGTTGAAAAATTCCTTTTAAAACAAGGGCAATGCCAAAAACCTAGTAAAGTCACAGATTCAAACCAATATGAAAACACAGCAAATATTCTGCAAATAAGTAATAGAGGATTAGAAAAACACATATAATTAACAAAAAGAAACACACGCGGGCCATGCTCGCGGAAGGGTCCCCCAGGAGAGGGATTTGCACCCCCCCTGCGCGCGCATGTGTGGTCCGCAGCCCAACCCGGCCCGCCTCGTGCGCAAGTGTGACGTGCGAGCACGCACGCCCGGATATCCACCAGAAATTCAAAACCAGAAATATGTGTTTTGAAAAGCTCAGAAACATTGCTTTTTAGTCAGAATCGATTTTTTGAATTAAAAATCAACTTTCTCTGCCAAACATCTGTTGAAAAATTCCTTTTAAAACAAGGGCAATGCCAAAAACCTAGGAAAGTCACAGATTCAAACCAATATGAAAACACAGCAAATATTCTGCAAATAAGTAATAGAGGATTAGAAAAACACATATAATTAACAAAAAGAAACTCACGCGGGCCATGCTCGCGGAAGGGTCCCCATGAGAGGGATTTGCACCCCCCCTGCGCGCGCATGTGTGGCCCGCAGCCCGACCCGGCCCGCCTCGTGCGCAGGTGTGACGTGCGAGCACGCACGCCCGGTTATCCACCAGAAAATCCAAGCCCATGGGTTAATGGGTTGGGCCTCGTTTGCATGCGCGTAGGGGTTTGGCTCAACAAGTCTCAACAATGGAATAGTTTGACTCTATATATAAGGTAAAAGAATCAAGAAGTTTTAATCGATGTGGGACTAAAGTGTTGGAAAGGGAAATGGATATACACAATTTTTGGTCAACCAAAGAATGGGTCATTTACATGGGCTCAACACTAACAACATCTACTTCTTTCAAATATTATTTCTTGAATTAAAAAAAAAACATCCCTATAAAAATCAAGGTGAAAATCATTCCAAAAGCTACCTTTCAATATGTGTTTTCCAACTAACCCTAGATTAGTCCAAACGATAGCCTAATTTTAATTCTCATGTTTCTTTAATATATCATTTTATTATTCAAATTAATATTCCAACTATTAGCATAAGATATGGATCCGTTACCTGCGCGTCCTGCAAATACCAAGAAGGAATTTCAATTCCGGGTCTCCGGTGCCGATCAGAGTCCACGCTTGGGGAATCAACCGACGGATCAGATTTGCGAAGCGGCGATCGACGGCTCAGAGCATTCGAATCCACCTTGAACCTCCCGGTGCCGATCGTTGGAGATGAATCCACTGAAAAAGATGAAGCGCTGGATTTGGGGAACCGGAGCTTGCCGAGATACCTCATCGACCCGCCGATCGGACGGTTCTCCTTTGATCGGTCCTCGAATCTCCCGAAATCCGAAGAGCTCCTCTGTCGAGAAACCGATCGAGTCGAATTCGAAGACTTCGATCCCCCGATCGGGGTTTTCCGTTCGGCGAGGTCGATCAGACGGTTGTAGCAGAGATGATCGGCGAGGGTTTCGGAACTTCTCCCTCCGCCGTTCGATGAGGAAGGCCAGAGGCCGCGAGAGGCGGCGATGGACGTCCGATCGGAGGGAGGGGCGGGGGATCGGCGGTGGATCGGGGAGGGGATGCCGCCGTCGACGGTGGAGGACGGCGGCGGGAGGTATCGGGAGCTGGAGCGTTTCGGATTCCGAAGCGATTGAGAGAATTCTGACCGTCCGATCTCGTCTTCCATTTTTTACACTGTGTGTGTGTGTTTAGAGAGTTTGAGAGGTTTTGATTTTAAAAGGAAAAACGAAATGGCGGCAAAACGAAGCGCCGGCTCGGTTGTTGTCGATGTGAATTGACGTGAATGCCCTTGAAGTGGGTTGGGGATTGTGAGTTGTTTGTGTTTACGTGGTGGGGGGTATTATGGGAAATAAAGTTTGGAAGAGTGGCCGGTTGTTTGGAAAGGACGAACGTTAGACGTTCGATTTGAAGTCCCCCGTTTTTTTGCCGGCTGAATGTAACTGTATTCCACGTGTCCGCATGAGAAGTCTTGAGATTTAATTTTCAAATATGACAATTTTTTGATAATTAGTGTTTAAAAAATCACAAATTTCTTGCAACGTTTATCCTAAAATCCATATCGACAAAATGACAATTGATTTTAAAAATAGTTTAAATCATATTTGTAAAAGTTAAGATAATATCAATGAATTATATGATATAGAAAAAAATCTTTATAAACACCCCCCTACATATGAAAATCCAGATAACCACTATTTTTTTTCTTTAATCCAAATAACCTCCTAAAATATAACAAAAGGTCAAATCACTCCTGAGTCAATTAATCATTTAGTGATAGCGGAATTGAGTTATTCTGGATAGATAACTATGTCAGTATAGATAACAAATCTACAAGAATAAAAGATTTTTTGTTTGGTTGTGTTTTTTTTATTCTTATTGAAAAACGTAAGAATAAAGGTTGAGTTATTTGGTTGATAAAGAATAAAATATAAATAAAGTGTAAAAAAGTTGATTTGACATGTGGGCACATGAGAATAGATAAAGTGAGTATAGTTTATTCTAGAGTTATTTAAAATTGTTATATTCTTTTATACTCGTTTAAACTGGCTTAGTAATACCAAGATATACCATGCAAACAAATAACTATTTTCTATATCCATTCTTATACCACCTTATATTACCTTTATACTCGCTTAATCCGTTTACCAAGCGGGGGTTATAGAATTGGAACATTCATTAGAATATTAGGTAATCCCAACCCCTGGCAAGCTACAAACCGTCAAAAACACAAATAACCCTCTGCCAATTACCTTTTTACCACTCCCTATTAATAGATCTTCAGTTTTTTTTTAAATTGGCTGCTTGGAATGATTAATATAAAGTGCTGAAATACATATTATATAAAATGCATATTAGCACTCGCCCAAGTAATAAAAAAATCCTAACGACGTGTATTAACCGATTTTTAAATTTAAAACTGGTTCCTACTTATTTAATGGTTAACTAGAAATCAGACCTTATAACAATAGATCGAATTACTGGTTTCTGAGTAATATAAGTAATCAGATAATGTTAGTTTAGATGGTCAATTTTTTTAATAAAAAAATCCAAAATATATATTTCATTTCAATGCAAGTATTAATGTCTGTAAGCTTTTCAATTGTCATTATCTATACCATCATTTACTATACAAAGTCTCACTGTGGAGCTGCAGAAGCAGAACCTGATAACCCCCTGCCTGTTAACAACATCATTCTCTAAATCATATTAGTAAGTATACAAATTGAAATCAGTGTAACAAAAGTAAACAAAACCTATATCATTCTGATCGGCCGAGATCCAGCACACTTAAAAACATACTTCGCGCTCTCGAGCAGCCTAACTAGCCCGCCCGCGTCCGCCATGGCGATGCCTCATCTTCCCACTCTGGCATGCTATTCAGATCAATCATGAGTTTGTGGTGCGAAACAGAACAACCTCTCACTCCATAATCGCCGACAGCCTTATCATTTGACATGGATACCGGAGCGGGAGCTACGCCCGCGTTTGCGTTCTCAGTAACCTGTATCAAATGCTGTTCCTCCTGGGATTGTTTGGTGTCCTGTTGGAGCTTCAGAGTGCGTGACCTGCGTTTCCTGGACATGCAGAGGTCACACTCACATGTCCGGGGGTGCTTTGGGCCCTTCCCGCTCGGGGGCTGGATGCACACAATGCACCTGCAGCCAGGACGGTGGCGTGGATGCTTTCTGGTGCTTAGCAGTTCGGGGGATGCCACCGACGGTTCAGTGCCCTCATTGAGCACGGATGATGATTTGGTGCCCCCCCTGAGCCCCTCCTTCAGTGGCACATCGGCTGCTGCAGCAACTTTTTCAGCTTTGGCCTTCTTCGTTCTGCGAGCCACTGGTCATGTATAGATTCAAAGTTATTAACTTTCTGGAATGAACTACATATACATTATTCTGCTATCTCTTTTGCTGTGTTCAAAACCCACGCCACTTACATCCTCTCTTGCAGCAAGTACTAATCCAATTATAGTACAAATTAACAAGCAAACGATTCAAAGGAATACAACACTTTAGAAAGTGTTTGTGTGTTGAATATCGGGATATCTTAACTATTCAATTTATTTGCGAAGACAAGGGATATTAATATATTATTTAACTATGAGTAATCCATACCGATACTAAGTGGGAGCTGCGATTCTAATTCCTCCTGGCTTATCTCCTGAGATGAAAGGCATGAGGACCTGATGGAATGAACATTTCCATTAAGACAAATATAACCATAGTTAGTTCCACAGCATTCACAACACAAATTAGAAAGATCTAAAACAAATGTCATGCACTAGGAGAATAGCTGGTCTCCAAGTCGTGAATCAATAGTAAGGGGTGACATTATTACCTTTTCGGATCCCACACATTATCAGAACAGGTCCACTGAGAAGAAAGGATAATATCCATTGGCAGTTTCCGCCATTTAGAACATGAGCCACACTGTGCCCATTGGCTCTTTTCACTGATATAGTAGAACGACAAATTAGGTCCAACTGGAACAAGTTTTAAGTACAATAATGACAAGATTAAAAATTTGTTGAAGATCTTAAAGTATTGCTCCTTTATAAGGAGAAAAAAGACAATTTTATTTCTTCTAAATTTTTTGAAAGAGAACAAATAAATCCCCTTCTTTCTCTAAGGCCCCGTTTGCGGTTCAGCCCGCATTGCCAAACGGAGCCTAAAGAAATGAAGGGAAAAAAAAGGAATGTAGACATAAAGATTAAGAAAAAGAAAAGACATGATTTTATTTCATTAAAAAAAGTTTTGAAAAGAAGAGAGCGGGTTAACTATCTTTGTTTAAAGAAAAGTAGAGAACAATACAAAATAGACATAAAAGATCAATAAAATTCTGGTCGAGTGTAACTCAAAATTAAGGGTTTACCCAGAAGGATCGGTTGTGAAGACGGTAGGTTTTCTGATTACTGGTGCTTCCTGTAAAAGGTGGTCATGTCAGATAAGGCAATGTGATGCAATGAGAAAAATACTTTCAAAATTCAATATCTTGTAGCTATTCAAATAACAAGATCATACATATTCAATGGAAAAAACAACTAATTATTGTCTATAATATATACATGAACAATAAATAAGAAACCTTCATATAGAGGTACCATTATAAAGTAATTTCAAATGTAAAACACAATTCGGTTGGGTCAGTCATTCAGCGAGAAATAATACCCATTCTCGATATATTCTGGTAAACCTATCTACCAGAACTGAGGATAGAATTATTCTCACAAATACAAAACTTTGTTAATAAATGTACAACTGTCAGACTTCAATTCAAGAAATGGACCCCTTTTGAACAAACAATCTTACACCCAACCCTAATATCACAAACATCCAGTCTATCACTCAAGCATACAACCTGAATTTATGCTGCATCCATGATTTTTACTGAATGTTCAAATTTATAAAGAAAATAAAAAAAATATTGGGACAATGTACAAAAACAGTCTCTTTCAAATCAAATGAGAGTGCTGGTTAAAAATAGGTTAATCCGATTCAACAGGAACACAACAATGTCATTCGCATAACTCAAGGAGAAGTTAAACATTGAGAAAAGAAATAAATACATCAGAAACGCATGTAACAAAATCATAAACCTCACAATATCAGGGAAAGTGTTGGAGGCAAAATTTAGCTTTCTTACTTATTTTGTTCATTTGGTCTTAGCATTTGAGATTTTCAGTTTCAGTTTCATGATTTTTAATCACTGGATGCATCAAATAAATCCACTTAAAATAGATGGATGGATCTTAAAGAGTGGTTTCTGATGTCTATCACAACTGCAACAATGGTCAAGATAGTAGATCAACATGCATCAATAATTATGCAAATACCTGTTTTTTCTTCAAGACTAAAGAATTTATGCATAAACATATTTATGGATCATAAGATCCATGCTAAACATGAAGATAAAGAGAAACATTGACAAATGCATACCCTGTATTCCTCAATTTCAAAGCCCTCAATCACCACAACACTTGGAACATGATTTGGAGGTGGACAAAGCAGCTCTTGAGCTTCATCCCATGCTAGATCCAGCACTAATGAATCTTCACTATTAATCCATTGACGTTTTCTCTTTGAACAAGGGGTGATGCCTTTTCTTTTACCGGGGCAGACAGAAGTCTTAATGCCATGTCCAACTTCCTCTGCACAACCTGCTTTATCAGATATAGGCCCGGAGTTTGTCTGGTTTACTGATTTAAAAGGGCTTGGCTCAGCACCAGACTTGATGCTTGAAATAGCCTCGCAAAGTTTACTGTCTCTGATGTTTACCTCTTCAGCATTAGATGCTTGCATTTTCTGTCATTATGTAAAAAAACATGTGAGAACCTACTTGACAAACATCCCACAAGTTCTCAAACTTCAAATCTCACTGAGAGTATGAGAGAAGCATTGATCCAGTTTAGATTCAAATCTTATCTGGACTTCTGTAAAACATGACCAGACAGGATATCATCATATCATCAACCATTTTGGTTGTTTGCCTCTATCGGTCCAATAATATGAACAATACCACGGCACAATGATTCTAAACAATAAGCTAATGTGTAATAAGGATTTACAAAGCCAACTTGGAGAAAAGGCTGCACTTCTATTAATGCGCAAAGTCACAAACCATTTACAAACTTTAAAGATAATTCAAATGTAAGAAATCATTATCTTATTTTAGAGTACTATGATCCAATCACAATTTATGTGAAGAGGATAAAATCAGATTAGACGCATAAAGGGACACAGTCATGGTACCGAATGTCACTCCTAGGAAGCACATAATAGCCCTGTCCAACATGTTTGTGGTGCCTGTCTCGTATTGCAATTGCATAAAGACTTTACCACATGTATTTGTGCAGTTCCTGCACATCTTCTAGGAGACTGTAGAAGCTGATACGATTAAGTTCTTCCAAGGTTGATTCAATAACAAAATCAAGAGATTATTTATGTACCTGCTCTTCGGTCATAAGTCTTGAAGCCTTCCGGAATCCCATGACCAACTTTCCTTCCTGACCTATTCTACTAAACGTTACTGCAAAAAAATCAACATCGGTGTAAAAATCAACATCAGTGTAAATGAGTTAAACATACATTGTATTTGACTTAATGATAAAAATAATTTTGCTGACTTCATGTACAAATAAAAATATGCATCTACAAAGCACAAAGTTAAAAGCACTAGTCCAAGATATTAACATCAGGAAACAATAATGAAAATAAGCAGAAGGCTGAAGCATTAATATGCAGACACCTTTAACACTGATCGAAGGCTCCTCCCCACTACCACCACCCAAAAGAGAACCAACATTTACATAATCTGATAATTCATACATTTTTGAAAATCAGAGATAACTGTGAGCAGTTACCAGTAGCCTTTATCGAGGATAAAAAAAAAAAAACACTTTATTGAGGAAGGCAATTGTCCGAATATCTAAAAACACATGGTCATATACAGCCATATATTCTATCAATAAAAAACACTTTATTCAGAAACTCACATTTAACCAATGTGAAAAAAAAACACTTTATTCAGAAACTCACGTTTGCCAATGTGATAAAAAAAAAAACTTTACTCAGAAACTCATGTTTAACCAATGTCATAAAAACACTTTATTCAGAAACTCCCATTTAACCAATATCTGATAATCCATACATTTTTTGAAAGTCAGAGATAACTGTGATTACCAGTATCCTATATTAACCAGTGTAAAGGCACAAAAACATTATTTTTCAATGTCCATGAATTAAAGGGAAAAATAAAGCTTTATTCAGAATTTCAAGGGCAATTGTCCAGATATCTAAAAACAAATGGTCATAAGCAGCTCATCATGCAACAAGGAGTGGCCAGTGGCCTTGTACAATCAATCTGCCAAGTGCACTAAAATGTGTGGACATACCACAGGATTATGAAGGAGAAACTCATGAAAATAACGAAACTGAAGTTTGAGTTTGCCGGTGAGATACATATAAATGATATAAGCATGTGTGCTTCCAGTTGGGAGAGTGTATATGTGTGGTGCAGGTGTTTTGTGCTTGGTTGTGGGGGTTGAGGGAGGGAAGGAGACAAAGGGGTTATCAAGCAGGTGGAAACAAGAACAAAATCAACATTAGTCAGTTACCTGTATCACCAGCTTCCAATTGCATGGATTGCATGCAAGGTGTAACACCCTCCAAAACATACATCCTACTGTTATTATTGGGCCAAAAACGAAATTGACATGTCCACTCCTTGCCTTTTGTATCCTGAACAATTAAAGGCATCCCTTCAGGTTGAGTAATTGCAGGGAAGTGTATCTGTTTGGCATTCCATAAACCCAGTCAGTTAACATTCCATCACAGACATCAAATCCTAATTTAAAACATAAAATATTACTTCGGTGGAATTTATCATTAATCAGAGCAAGAAAGTTATAAGAAAAATGACCAAATGCAGGTACATGTAGAAAACAACATCATTGCAAATTAGCATATGAGAACTTCATCAATTAATTCTCAAACAAGGTTCCATGCAAAAAATCTGTGGATAAAATACAAATAATGTAAGGGGGCTAAACCAAAAAAAAAAACTGAGCAGCGTGCTTCAGAGTATGACATATTTTTTGACAATGGAGCATTTAGTGCGGCCCACACCACAGTACTGGATATAGAAATGATTACACGATAAGGAATGCTTTTATTATGTGCAGCTAAATGAATAGTAAAAAAAATAATTAAGAATAGAATTTCATTTCAAAGATACAAAAAGATTAATATTCACCTCTGCACATCTTTTAGGCAGCACCAGACGCCCTACACGGCTGGCATCACTAGCACTTAAAGTCTTCTCAAACAAAGGAGTAAGGGCAGGTTGTGGACTTTATATAGAGTCAAGGGAAAGAAAATCTAAAATCAGACCATAAATCAAATTGTTGGGGCAGATAACACCCCCCCCCCCCCACCCCACCCCATAGTTCAGACTTGGTACATAAACAATTTGCTCAGAATGACAGCATGATTCCCTTAAAATTACTGTAAACTCTCCCTTAACGCATTCAGTAATTTCTCTTTCTCCATATAATTCTAATGAGAGACAGGTCCAAAGTCATCAAAAACCTTCCCATACTATATATTGTAAGATCAGACAAGCACCACCTCTTTATGAAAGAAAAATATTTTGAACCACTAAAAACTTTTATCCATTTAAATGTTTCATATGCAAGTTTTTTATATAACAAACACATCCTAACTAAATGATCATATGTAATCAATGTGCATCCTACTAGTATGTAGTAACCATTTTGTTGTATTTTTATGTAGAACAAATACAACTACTAATTACCAAGAATGTCAACACACAAGCACACAAATAAATGATGCTTAACGACCCTTAACAAGAGGAGTCGTTTTTTGAGATAGAATATACATATAAAGGATACTTGCTTGATGCTTGACAAAATGATCGACTTCTTGCAGAGATTTCTGCTGGCGGCCTTTCATTGCGACCTTGAGTTTGCAACTCCCCCAGAAGATTTAATGCATTCTGGGGGATACGATACATCTGCTTTTGGAAAGGAGATGGTGCTTGATGGCATGATTGAATAACCGAAGTCGAGGATTGACCATTTGTCCCATATGAGCGCAAACCAATCTGAGAACCAGATTTTTCATCTTTTGATATAGATGAACACACCGCAATATGTGTAGATGAAACTGAATTCCTTGCATACTTGACTCCAGCTGAATCATTCAATTGAAGATCAGAAACCACCCTTTTTGTCGTAGCATTAGGATCAGTTCCTCCTGGAACACATACAGGGTCTAAAAATTCTTTCCTATGATATGAACCAGACATATCAACTGCATTCCTCTCATTAACAAGCCTTCCTCCTGGCGCGAGACTTGCACCACCTGACTCAAATCCACCAGGCTGACCTTCGATCTTTCTCACGTCCGGCGCAGAGAAAGGAAAAAATGGATAGTGCAATCTATCAAAGCGATACGGTACATATTCACGTGACACCCAAGGAGTTGATTCAGATTGGAGTCCAAAACTACCCATTCCTGAAACAGACCTTGTCCGACTTTCATGAATCTGGTTTTTCACAGGTGGGTCTTTCAGCAAATCAGCCGGAGGTGGAAATGAAGAAGATGATGATATGCGATTCAACGCCTGATGTAAACAATTCAAGAAATAAAGTGTATGACAAAATCAAAAATCCCCAAAACCACAATTCTAAAAATCTTATAAATCAGTCACAAGTCACATAGTGAAGACATCAATCTCACATTCCTACACGACTCGTTCCTCCATCCGATAGCATCCGAGTGAAAACCACCACAGAACCTCCGCGCTTCAAATGCAGAACTGCAATTCACATAACCCATAAAAATCCATTTTTTGAAAACAAAATTGCAAACCAAGGTCTAACACAAGTCAATAGAACATGACAACAAAAAAGGGGAAATCTTCAAAGTCTCTTCCTTTTTCATACCAAAGACACCTTCAGCTTCTCCCATTGTTAATCAAAACCTCAACAAACAAAGGTCGATCAAACCACAAAAAACACACAGTGAGAGAGAGAGAGAGAGATCATACGAGCACCGGTCACAGAGGTCGGGACGCTGAGCGGAGCCGATCCGCCGGCCGTCCGATCGGGTCTCACCGCAGAGGGGGTTACAGCAAGTCTTCGTCGACGGCGACGAGGACGACATCGAGTTCTTGATGCGCTTCCACCCAAAAAAACTAAAAATAAAACCCTAAAAAGACCTCTTCACGAGGTCTCCCTCTTTTTCGTCGAATGTTTTTTTTTATTATAAGCGACGCTGTCATCGACGTCGGCTGTGTTTGTTCTTCTTCTCCTCTTCCAGGTTTTAATCAATAATATTAATTAATTAATTAATTAATTAATTAATTAAAGTGAAAAATCCATATAACCCCCTCTAAACTGTCCAAAATCTATATGACTCCCTAACTTTTCTTAAGTCTATCCAACCCAAAACATCAATGTAAATCCAAATAGATCATTGAGTCAAGTTTTCATAGACAAATTAAGATTATTACGTGAATATTCTGTTTAGTTAACCTGACTGAAAATATAGTATATTAAAAACCACATACAATTTATTAAGAAAACAGACTCATTTGTAAATGAAGATTTTACTATTTTAATAAATATAGTTTTATAATATATTTAGAGAGTAAAATTTTCATTTACATAAAAAAAATTTATATTTTTAATAAATTGTATAAAAAAATTATTTTCAATTATGATTAATCAAACAAAATATTTGTATAATATTATTATTATATCGATTTTTAAAAAATTCATGAGGTTACAAGCAACAATAATAATAATAATAATAAATTAAAATAATATAAAGGGAAGACCGCGATTGGACGGCTACTCACTCGCTTTCTTGGCTCTTAGGGAGAAGTGCTGACGTCATCATCCCGACAGCGGAAACGAACGCTTCCATCTCCCGGGGATTCCCACGTGCGTCAAAATCAAAACAAAACCCTCTCAACAACAACAAAAAATAATAGCTTAAATTTAAGATACTCTACGCCTCTTCAATCCCAACGTGTATTTTATTTTTTTAGTATATATTAATCTAATTAAGTACACACATTTTTATATTAAGGTAGTGTTTTGAAAACACATGTTAATAAGTAACTTTGGTAATAAAACAGTTTTTATATCATTTTTTTTATGTTTTTATTTAATTTAGAAATTTGAAAAGCATACACATGCTGTTTTAAAAAACACAGATTTTAAAGCATGAATTAACCTGAATATACTTATTGATTCTCAATTAATTTGGAGTGTTTGGTAATATGTTTGAAATTTTTTGATTGATTAAAAAGCAAAAGTTGGCACAAACGGTTATCAAACACACCCTAAGTAATTATGTTACACAAAATTCTTTTTTCGACCCCATTTTTGTATTTTTATATTTCTTATTATAAATTACATATATATAGTAGATTATACGGATTTCTTTTACATTTTTCATAATAAGGAGAAATTAATTCTAGGTCCTCTTAGGAACCCCTCAATTATTTTTAGATCTTAAAAATATATGAATTTATTTTTAGATCCTCAAGTTAGTATTATTTATAGGTCCTTCCATCTAATAAGGGTCATTTTTTATCCCTTTTTCTCAATTTTTACCCATATCATTCTGCTCCCTCTCTCTCCATTCACACAGACAACCAAATCTTCACCCCCATGCGCATCAAATTTTATAATGAACATACAAAGTCAACCATAAAAACTAAATAAATTTCATCATATCTCAATATAATGACCTTCACAATAAGAAAATTAATAATATACAAAATTCATCAATAAAGTACACAAACATTATAACAGTGTACACATACGATAAAGAAGGAAAAGTAAAAATATAAAATATAACAATGGATTTAATGATATAAAGAAAGAAGAACCAATAAATAATGCTCCAACTAATCTAAAGATTTAAAAATAAATTCAGATATTATAGAGACTTAAAAATAATTCAAAGATTCTCCGAACCCAGAATTAAATTTGAGAAAATTAATTAGAGGTCCCCATAGGTACCCCTGTATTATTTTTAGGTCCCTGGACCTTTTTTACTTTTTTTTAGATTCTGAAACTTAATATGTATTTTTTTAGGTCCCTTGGACTAACCGCCGTTAAGTGTGTCGTTTCATTTTCCAAATTTACCCCTCCCACTTATTCTCTCTCTCACTCACTGAAACCCATCTTCACTCACACCTTCTCCTAAAAACACCCCCAAATCTCTGCAGGTTCTCTCCCAAAACATCACTCTCTCTCTCTCTCTCTCTCTCTCTCTCTCTCTCTCTCTTTCTCACACACACACACCCCCTCCCATGCCCAACATCTTCTCTCCCAAAACCCTCTCCGTTGACGAAACCCTCCGATCCCCCTCCCTCCGTCGATGAAACCATGTCCGATGAGCATCGACGGCGACACCCCTGACACTTTCTAACTTCCTTATGGGTTTATATATTGTTAGGCTACTTTACTGTCTTAGGACTAGGTCAAGCACATGGAACCTTGCATATGGTTTTGTATATTGTCATTACCTACACCGTTATTGTAGGTTAGATGTACATGTTCATTGTTAATTTGTGAAGGATTGTTATTCTTTTCCCACAATGAATCATCCAAATTATTGATTCATGATTATCAATCATCTTTAAAAAATTATATGTTGCTATATGCCAAGTACATTGTTACATAATATGAGTATATTGTTAATTGATATAGATGCATTGTTAATCTATCATAGTACACTGTTATCATGTATGTTTATGATTTTATTTAGGCATGTAATATGCATATTTGAGGGGGTCTATGGCTCCATGACATGAAAAACTACCTAGGTTTATTCTAAACTACCTGTTATCTGTTGTTTCCTCTAAGCTTATTGAATTGTTTATATCCTTGACTTCTATAGGCTCATAGAGCTATATCCTTAATGAGTTATTTATTATAAAGATATCATTGAAATGGGTTATTAAACTGAACTAAATATTCTGGTCAGCCTTTTTCCTAGAGGAGATCCATATAATTACTAGATAATTATTGTAGTTTAGGTATGCTTGAATCAATCAAATTGTTTACATCCTTACGTGACTTCCACATGCTGGTAGAACTATAACCTTAACGTAATAAGTTGTTTGTGATAAAGATATTCATGCAATGGCTTAGTAATTTTTAAAAGGAGGATTATGATAATACTATTGAATTTCTAGTGTTTTTTTAGAAAAAATTAGAACGATAACATGGTGAGTTGTTGGATGTAAGCAAGTTGTATTTGTAGATTGATGAGTGATGGCATGACAGTTTATGGTTTATTGCATCAAAAGATGGAGACACTATAACAAAAAGAGCCATCCTAATTGAATTTTTTTATAAATATAATATTTTTTACTTTTTGTTTATACATCTGTTCATAGTTTCTGATTGTCATTAGCTTAGCAATCTCACTCTCTCATGCTAATCACAATTAATATTTTTTTACAGTTATAATGTATTATAGTTAATTGTGAATTTCATGTTTATATAGCAAAATGTATTGATTATATTGTGGTGTATTAGTGTGGACTCTGTTTATATAGCAAATGACTTTATTTAGGCTTCCCATGTTTCTAAGGATATAAGTTAGACATGAGACCCATGTTAACATGGTTAACCAAATTATCTCAAAGTTCATGATCATTATCCCTCCATTGTTAATATATGTACCTAAATTAGTTGTTCTTCTCCCAGTAACCCTTGTGGGTGGACAAACTTATATTACTATAGTATGTTTGCGTGAAGTTCTTTTCAAGTATGAGCTCCAAGATTATATGAGTAATTGTTATTACTCTCTTGAGCATAATGCTTCACGTGTAATATGAACAACAATTATGATATTGGGTTTCATGGAAACCACATATAATTTGGTAAGTTTAGTCCTACTAACTTCTGATATATTTTACAGTGATGTGTACATTGTTAAGGTTGATAGGTACACTGTTACATAACCTGTGTACATTACTAATATTTTGAGGTAAACTGTTAAATATGTAGGTCCTATGGTTGAAAGCATATTTCATGGAAGTTGAGAACTTGCTAACCATTAGGGATGACAAATGTCCTGATCAGACTAATGGGTAATTGTTGCTTATTTCTCTTTTAGGAATGTTCTAGAACTATGATATAATATAACTATGTTTCAATTTTTAAGGTGGACTGTGATATGTTCGCAATCAATTTGGTGAGGATTTTATCAAAAGGCTGGACATAAACTTCAGATAGGGCGACATTCCACGATTCAAATGTGAATATGCTGCGAAGATCCTAAGACGATCCAAACAAAGTGAGGATAAGATTTGACAACTACAAAAGGAAGTTGCCCAATACCAATTGTCCAGAACCCAATTGAACTGACAAATTATGGTGTTCATGTCTGAATGTCATTGCATATGTATGGCTTATATTGGCTTGGTGGTAAACAATGCATGTTTTGTTATTGTATGTCTTGGTCTTTTGATGTTTTGGATATGCAATTATAGGTACACTATAACACCCTATCATTTATATATATACAACATTATGTTAATATAACATGTTCTAGTGCAAAATTTGTGTATTCACTGTTATCCAATTATATGTATTCTATACCCTGTCACCAAGATGGGTACACTGTTAATCAATAACAGTATATTTTTAGTCAATCTGGGTACACTATAATCTCACTCTGTATACATTCAAAACAATTTAAGCACCATCAGATCAATGTGCACTCAATATGTAAAAAGCATACAAGATAATTTGAATTAATATATATAGAATAATTTGAATGATCACAAATAAGATAATCTGAATTATCACAAACAAATATTCATACATGACAAAATGATAATGTAATAAAGCAAACAATTGTTTTTTGAATTAGACAAATGATTTCATTCTTCAACTACAATTGGATTACTGCATTTTTTTATTGTTACATCTCAAATAACGATACAATGATATTGCGTCCGGATTTGCATGTGACTCAATCTTTTTTTCTTCTTTCTCCTTGGCCTAATTTTCGTTAAAGGAGGTTTGATGCATATGTTGCCTTCTTCCTCCTCTGAACACCTACAACAAGTAAGATTTATATGGCGTATGCTTTGCAGTACAAATCTTTTCGAAAATAAGGGCAACACTATTTATGGATGAAGCCATTTAGGTACTAAAGATGTAGGTACTGATGTAGGTAGGTTCAGTTGAACATTGTTGGACATCCTGTAATTCATTCCCATTGTAGGATCAGATGTGATACAATGAAGCATATAAATCATTGTAATACAGTATTAAAAATAATATATAGTACATTGTTAATGTTATTGAGTACATTTTTAATCACTATGGGTACATTGTTTACGAATGGACAATTTTTAAAATGTGATATAATGGTACAACTGTCAAGAATTTCTTTTGCTTCTTCCCACCCATCTCTCCTGATGAAACAGATCCTCACATGAACAAAATCTAAACTTTCATTTAACCAAAAAGATTGAAATTTTTAAAAAAGTGATGAAACAAAAGTAAATCTTTGAAGCTATGATTAGGATTACACAATCAACCAAAAAAGATTAATAAAACAACTAGATTTCTATGATGCCCATCTCTCCAATGGAGAAGAAGAAGAGTGAACTTTTTGGGTTTTGAATGTAGAAGCACATAGGGAACAATGGAACGAATAACGGGGGGAGGGGGCAACGAATCTATTGTTCCGTTTCGTTCTCCTACGGTTAGGTGGGGAAAAAATGAGCAACTACAGAGGAGAAATGGACGAGACTGACGATTGGAAAAGAAGAGAAGATGGGTTCCAATGTGCAGAGGTGGGAGAAGATGGTTTGGGAAAATAAAAGGGTTGAAGGGGCAATTTTGGTATGCAAATGAAGGGATCTAACGGAATGGGTTACATTGGATCTAAAAATAATGAGATTTAGAAATAGGGATCCAGAAAAAAGTAAAAAAAGTTCAGGAACCTAAAAATAATAGAGAGGTGGCTGTGAAGACTCCTAATTAATTTCCCCATTAAATTTCCCATGTGTATAACTATGATTTTTTATATATATTTTTAATAGATTTTATATATTAAGTTGAAACTACCAACAAAAAATAATGAGTATCCGATCTCACATGCTATGAATTTTTCAAAGGTGTATATTTTGTGTAACAGGGTTCATATTTTCATAAAATTATGAAATATATACACCAATATATCATACACACCTATACACTTAAATAAAAGTGAAAATTCATAAAGGTGTATAATGAATGTAACGGAAGTTTATACTTTTCATGAAATTAAATTATCAATGTAAAAACGCGCATAAATAATTAGAGATCGTGATGGGTGGCAATTTGTCTGGCTGACGTGGACTTGCCGAGTGTGTACACTCGGTCAACCTCGGTCGTACGTAATCTTATCCGGAGACGTCGGACCCACGATCGAATAAGGACCGCTTGTTTGAATCTACGTTTGGTCAGATACCGCGATTGAAAGGCTAACTATTCTCAGCCATGGATTTAAACACATTTTTTATATTTAATTTTTTTAATCCATCATATTTTCTTTTTAGGTCATAAAATGAAAAATTATTGAAACAACTATTTTTAAAAATTGAGTTTGAAACACAAGATTCTAGAAAAATCTCAATGTTTTAAATTCACATTCAAATGCAACTTAAAATGAAAACCAGAAACCAAGTATGATAGAACTATGTTACAATCAGTCAATTTTACGGTCACAGTCCAATATAGTTTGTTAGCACCCTCCACACATTGTCTCGATATATATATATATATATATATATATATATATATATATATATATATATATATATATATATATATACGTGCGGCGAACGGCGAGTGCGGCAGCGATCACGGGCCGTCGATCACGGGTCTATCGCATCGGACGGTCGGGTGCGATTCACGTCGACCGTTGAATGCGATGGACCCGCGATCGGACGGCCCACGTCGCAGCCGTACCTGCCGTTCGCCGCACCTAATAATTTTCATATATATATATATATATATATATATATATATATATATATATATATATATATATATAGAGAGAGAGAGAGAGAGAGAGAGAGAGAGAGAGAGTTATGATACTATGCATCCATGCATCCACCTTATCTTAGGTGTGTCCAGGATCTGAACCGTTCAATCACATCTGGACAATTCAGATCGATGATTTTTTATAAGTCTTGAACAATCTGGACCGTTCGATCGATCTAAACGGTCCAAATTGACCAAAGCTTGAGATGGAGGGTTTTTAAACCCTCCATCGTCTCTCTCCTCCCTCATAACACTCGAGCGCTCCCTTTCTCTCTCGACCTCCTGTAGCGGCCCCTCCCAAAATCGACGACTTCTTCGGCCACCCCACCTCCATCTCCGGCCACCCTGTTATTTCAGCGTCGTCTCCCTCAAAAACCATATAACCCCTTGAAAATACCTATGTAAATCCAAATAGATTCTTGAGTTAAATTTTCATTAACAAATTATGATTATTCTGCAAATATTCTGTTTAATTAATCTTGATTACAAACATAATATACCAAAAACCTTCTACAAACGGGGGCTTATAATCTATTTGGATTGAAAAAATGGTCATGTATAGAAGATTTTCTTTGTTTTTAACAAATTATATGGGGATTTTGGTCTATATTGTATTTTCAGTCAGGATTAACAAAACGGAACATTCACGCAATATTTCTCATCTATCAACAAAATTATACAGGATTATTGAGATTTATATAAATGTTTTCAAGGAGTCATATGGACTTCAAAAAAAATAAAAAAAATCATATGGATTTTTTTCTTTTAAAAAAATAAAAACAGTAGGGTCAACATTTTAGATTGTAGAATGGATTGAATGTAACATTTTTTTTTGTTCCCGTGTTATTGGTGTGTGATGTTTAGGAGAGCTTGTAATTTTCAGAAGACTTTTCGTGCCTTCTTGTTCAACTCTTGATGTGCTATCAATATCAATCAATTTGTTTTGCTGGATTTTAGTTTATAAGTGTGACCTGGTCCTCGAGTTTAGGCCGGTCTTAAAGGAATTTATGAATGTAACGCGTACTTGTATTCTTTTAAAAAGACATTTATATCATCATTATTGGTAAATTAGTAATCATTTCTTGTGTCACAACTTAGGTTGGGTTCAATTTGAATCCGATGAGTTTGAACCCGATTTTTACATGGATTGAATTGTAAAAATCGGGTTCAGGTTTGGGTTGAGTTAGAAATCTGATTGGGTTCGGATTGACATAATAGACAACTCGATCCAACCCAAACCCTGTAGAAGACACTCATATAGTCATCTGATATTTTAAATGAGTCATGGGTCAATAATACTTGATTTTTTACTCTAAATTTCTACCATTAGATTACAATTTTTTTTTTTCTGTGGATTTATGTATATTTTAGTGGGTGATTGAAATTTATGAAATATATGTATTTTTTTTATAAAAAAAATTAGGCTTGAAAATCACGTTTCGTAGATTGGTTCAAGTCATCATGGGTTGAGTTCGAGTTAAAGTCGTCGGGTTAAAATTCGGGTTGTGTCGAGTTAGGGCTGAACATCTTGAATTTCAAATTGGAGTAAACTCGAATCCAATCCGCTCGAGTTGCATCCCTAATCATTACACATATCATATAAAATTTATAAGCCTCGCATATATTTAATTACATATATTATGTCAGTGAAATAGATCTTCTATTCTCAGAAGAAAAAAAATGAAGAGTAATAATGATTTTTTTGGTTTGACATGAATAACTTGTAGATAAAAGATTCATAAGAATGAAAATTTATACAAATGTGAAAATGACTAACATTTAAACATCCCTTATCTCAATGAAATAATACGGGGGCTGAGGAATATTTCTAACATAGCTATAACTACTTAGCCCACGCAAACAAACATATTTTTTAGGTTTATTCACATCTATTCCATCATATTCTACATATATTCTTCTTCTCATGTTCGCTAATAGAAAATATTTTACATCTATTATATCTATTTCTAATCTTCAAGGTATATTGTTAATAATGAGTATGATTTAAGGTATATTGTTTATAATGAGAATGAAATGTATACAAGTAAGTCGATATAGGTAGTCCCTGTTTAGTTCGAGAATAAGGTTCTTAATAAGTGGGAATTAGTTAAAATAGCCTTAAAATAGATGTTTAGATGGCTAAAATAAATAAAAATTTGTATGTCAAAATCAACCGATATAAAGTGGTATATAGATTTAAACCAATTTCTATAATTAAATTATTTCAGATTATTTAACCCAAAAGAATATGTGAATCCACTTTCATATCTATTGTCATCACCACCTTTTTAAATCAACTGACATTATTTTTTTCACATTTTATGAATATTTATTCACATTTTATCAAGCAACAAAAACTTTATTATTACATTTTCTAACAAGAATAATTCAAAACATAAACAAACAAAAATTCACTTGATTCTTATTTATACCAGAATAATCATAAATCTCACAGTAACTTAACTCTATCCAAATAGGGGTGTAGAAATTCCGGACCCCTAACGACTGGGGTGATGCATGCTTTGGTGTTTTATTTTTGCTTTTATCTCGCTTGTTTTCTCACATCTTGTCTGTTTTGGTTTCTTCTCATCATTATGATAGATTGATAGATATAGCATACAGTTTTCTCAAAAAAACAAAAATCACATGTTTTAGTTAGTCTGTTTGGATCTGCCAAACATTCCGCGTTTTAAAGCTAAAGATTTTCATCCAAACACATTTCAGCATTTAGTTTTTCAAACCATTATCTTACATTTTAGGCTAAAAATCTATCAATTAAAAAACTATCAAAACAATGATTTTTAAAAGCTTAAAACACAGAATTTTAAGAATCTCAATATTTTAATCTCACATCTAAATGCAGCCTACCGCACACAAGGGCAAAACTTATATAAACTGACTTTCAAACAATCTTGCACCCTTTCGCAGAAGTGCTTGAAAGAGATGTTTGCCCTGACTGGTAATCCCAAAAAAAAGTATATAAATATGGGAACTTTTCATTGATATTTTAGAATTAAAGCTTTTCAATATTTATAAAAACATTAGCTGCCATGTAAAATTGAGTGGCAAGCAAAAATACATATAGAAATCATATTGGGGTAAATATAGTAGCCAAACCTTGATCTACTGTCATATATATGGGAGGGCCATATGCCATCAGATCCACCTGTTGGCAATTGTATGTTCCCTTTCCCCTTGCGATGACCTCTCCGTCGGAGTCAATGATGCCGCCTTTCTTAGGGTTCCCGGCACGCGATCCTGGTTCTAACCGAAAAGCTTTGACCTGCAACACAGGAGGAGGAAGCAAAACAAGGTTAGATAAGGCAGCAGTGCTGGTAGTTTAATTTCAAACAATGCCATCATAAAATAATACCCACAAATCTAAAACCTCCATATATTTTACCAAGTATCCAACATTTTCAGTATTTTTCATTTGGGCACTGTTACACAGTCATATGCATTTCGCTAATGAGATATATGTTTTCATAGATAAAGCATGTAATTTTTTTTTGCTTTTTGTGTATACATTTCACTAGAGAGAGAGAGAGAGAGAGAGAGAGAGAGAGTATGAAGGTACATGTTTCGCTACATGAAGTACACACTTTGAGAAAAAAAATCAAAACATGTAGAGACTGACTGTACCTAGCATTATTCCTTTTCATTCTTCTGCCAAGGACAATTATAGCTCAATATCAGCAATTTTACTAGAGATAACATAAGAAGCATAAAAAGGACCGAGGTATACACACACCCTAACCCAAAACTTAATCTCCCGACTGTTATTCTGTAATCAAACATTGCCATAATGTGTTTAATATTTATAAGTCACTTAACACACCCTAAATCCTAACTCAAAACTTAATCCCTATTATAATTTTGTAATCTAATGTTCATAATGCAGTGTAATATTGGAATGTCCAAATGTGATATTGAATATTACTTAACAGGTGGACATTCCCACAACACAAACAATTGGGAATTAAACATACAATTAAGCTTAAATTCACACACACCTTGAGATACATGACATATGGGGATTTCACATGGGTTCCATCGCTGAACTTCATTAGCAGTGATATTAGTGATGCTCTTGGGCACTCTCTGATTATAACCAAGTCCAGATAGCCATCTGCAAACTGCACAACTCCCACAGAAAGAGCAGAAATGGTAATTCTCTTCCCAAATTCACATGGGGAAAGTAAAACCAACTTGAGTTGCAAACATTTGCTCTCTGAAACGAGAATTCATGGAAATAAGATATTACAATGTCAAATTCAATGGTTGTCCTCTCATCAGAAATCGAAGGGATAACCTGCTTGGAAAATTGTCAAAAACATTCCTTTTTTTCTTTTCATTCTGATTTGTTACTTATGTTACTCTTCATAAGTCATCAGACTAGTAGGTTAAAAAGCAATTCAACATGAATCAACCATCAATGAATAGCATCAAAACCATAAGCATGTTACATGGAAGCTTCCAAATTTTGTAACTCTTAGTCTAAGAATTATATTTAACACGTGTTCAGATCCATTGGCTACCATTTTGCAATTCACTAGCAACTTTAACAATGCATATTAAAATTATTAGATCCAAGGGAGGACTCATTTCCCCTACATATGCCAACTCCGTACATTTTCTTTTGAGACCCCAACACAACGGTACAAATGCTATTCTTTTATTGAAATACGAATTGGACACATCTTGAATAATGGAATTTTAATGTTTCTATAAAATATAGAATATCCAAGAACAAAATGCACTATTGTTAATTTGTTATCTGCCTAAGAATAGAGGAAAAAAGGTGCAAGCGACAAAACAAGCTCTACGCCACAGAAATGAACAAACCTTGGCAGCAGGTGCTGGCATGATGTCTGCACTAGCCCAAGGAACATTGTGTAGCCATACCGAGATAAATGGTCCATCTATAGATCGCCATTCGTGAGTCTCAAAGGAGGTTGAAGGACCCTGGTAACCATCCTGCACAATTTTATCCAACCGGCCTTGATCTTGAGTTTCAAGGTCACAATTGCGGTTGTCATTTTGCAAAATGGGTTGCCCAAAAGTTTCATATCCAGGAGCAGGCACAAAAGAGACTTGTCCAAGGTATCTCCGCAAGTTTACTAATCGCATTAAACACTACAAGAAACAAAGAGGAAAAAAACAACATGTTTAAAATTTGCTAACAAGACGTAACCTGCATTACTTTAACTGTTGTGCCAAAATAAAAGAGGACCAAAAAAAAATGATAACACACATAGAAGTCCAAGCGAGCACTCCCCATCCATCTATACTTTTCAGACTCGATATCAATATCTGCCACCAGACCTATAAGAATGGTACCGTAAGCGTTAAAAAGAATACAATTATGATATGCCACAAACATGCAAAAGTCACTGATTCCAGCAAAATAGTAATGGTAAAGTGGAAATAAGAACTCTACTATATTGTCTCAGTATTTAAACTCTCTTCTACATACCCCATGTGAGCATCAAGACACTGAAAAACCTTATCCTCTCTTGCAATACAGTAGCAACATCTAGTGGACGTTTGTGACCTGCAATGGATAAATGAAAGAAGTAGAAAACAATGAGAAATATGAAGGAAACATGGGGATAATTAAAAATGGAAGGAATAAATACTTCCAATAATTAAATCAAGCAAAAACTTTGGCCCAATGACAGAAAAGAAGACCAACTTAATACAATGTTATTTGGAAAAGATGCAAAACCTCGAATAATTGCAAAAACAGCATTTGACACTGAACAGGAATCATTGACCTCGTCTAGTAGTGATTTTGCCATGCCATTTCCTGTACCTGAATTCAGAAAACGATATTGAACATCAAAATTTTACTGATATATGAAATAAGCACCACCACATAACCAAAGTCTCAACCTTGGGACTAACACCTGATAATAAGACAATAATTTAACAACATGCATGAGAAAAGAAGCTTTTGGTAATTCTCGGTATAGAAAAATCATTTAAAGATAAGAAACAACCACCCATTTCATGCATAACCACAAAATTCCATACGCAAATGGATACCCCCAATCTACAAATTGTCAAAAATCCCATGGTTTTACACATAGTTTGAAGTGCGGCCGCACGTACCATGCTGATGTGTGCCCCCGGGCACACATTCCCCCCAATATGCAGCACATGTTCGAATTCAGTTCGAACAGAATTCGAACGATCTCTTACCGTTTGAATTCAATTCGAACGGACTTCGAACAGTAAGAGGGCGTTCGAAATTCAGTTCAAATGGACTTCGAACGGTAAAACATATCTCTGAGTTCGGATTGTCGTTCGAACGGTAATTCGAAAGACAACATACCGTTCGAAAGCCGTTCGAATGCAATTCGAATGTCTAAAGAACGTTCGAATTCAGTTCGAACGGGGGTTCGAACGGTTACTTTACCCTATGTGCGGCCGCATGTTCGGTACATGCGGCCGCATATGCCATGTGCGGACCCCACCGCACATGATTTTGAACTATGGTTTTGCAACCAATTACAAATTAATGTGCTTATCAGACAATTTTTTTTTGAATATGGTAGGCATCCTACTCCATTTTAGTAAAAAGAAGAGAAAATACTTATCAGACATTCAAATAACAAAAAAAGGGAAGTTGCTTGCTTCCACGTTATATTAGAATAATTAGTTATGAACATGACACATCCGATTTTTTGACAGAAAAGACATAATATTACCTATGCCAAAAGGTTTTGATCATCCACTGGAATCTATCAAAGTTCACTCAGGCACTGATAACATGATGATTGACAGCATAGCACCACACAAATAAGAAAGGCAGATTTACAAACTGACAGTATACTCCAGATAAATTGACCGACCTGCTGGGACTATACCGAGGGGAAGTTTAATTGCAGTAGTCCAATCCTCCCTTTGTAGCAACCCATTAACCACCTAAAAAAAGATGTAATATATGAGCACGAAAGTCCCGCAGAATGAACTATTAGACACTTTGGAAAATTTAACAAGCAATTCAGATGGACATGGGGGGTTGGGGGTAGGGAAAGGGGGAGAGAGTAAACAAAGGATAAGAATTCATTCCTACAAGACACCCAAGAATTTCTTATATATGCCTTTATTCAGATGCTAAGTTGTTAACATTAGTGACAGGCCCAAAGGTCAATGAGTTGGACATGGAGCACCCACTTTGCCACGTGCATAAAATTCAAAATTGCAAATAGGATGGCTGAATTTGAACTAATTAAATTATAGATTCTTCACTCAATCACTCTCATTTTATTTTGGTGGTGGTGATTTAGGGGTGAGAGTGAGTAGGGGTAGTGAATTACTTCTCACCTCAACAAGAACGCCATCTCCACTAACACAGATAATCCCATCATACTTCAAGATATCCAATGAGATCGCAATTTCTTTAGCATGTAGTTGGTACTCGGTCTCTATAAGATGAAAATGGAAGGATATTAGAGCATAAGATAATTTCCTACCAACAATGACCCCACGAAGGAGTACATATATTTTAGTCAACAAATAATCATAGCAGCTCTAACCTTGCAATGTAAATTGTATATCAGCAGCTACGAGCAAAGGTTTTACTTCGTTGTGGAAAATCTTCCGAGCACATTTCTTCCCTCCATAAGGGTTGACAATAATAAACAACCTTTTAGGCCGTCCTGTATAAAAAAAACAGAAAAAAAAAAAGAAGAAAAGAATAAACACCAGAAATGGAATTCAAGATAAATCAACAAAATATACAGCACTAAATATCTTAAGACCCCACATCTCTTAATAAATAAAAGGATAAAATAAGTGCTCATCAAAACATCACCCTGGAAACGACCCACCAACATAAAACTCCCAAGACAATCAATCAGACATTAATGACCGAAATGCATGAAAACACGTAAAATCCCCGAGACATTGTACCCAATTCACCAAATCAGCCTACAACCACATCTCTAGCTAAAAAGAACAGAACTTTCAAAAAAATACAATGCAACCTAAAAGACTTAAAATGTATGGGAGATAACTCCCACAATCAGGCGCCAAAAGGTTTCATCAGAAAAATGTCTTCCAATTTTTATCCTAATAACAATCAAGAGCTAAGCTAAACAAAGGAAGCAGCATGTTAATGAGAAAAGACAGAGAGTTAAAGCCAATGCCAGAAAGGACCCAAAAAAATACAGACAAAAATGAACAAACACAACATTTACAACTGTTTATGAATGATTAGGACATATAGCAAAACTTAAAAATCTAAATAATTTTTTTTTTTTAAAAAAAAGGTGAATTCCCAAATAACACAAAATACTAACAAAATCAATGAAAATCCAACAAACACAACATCTGAATAAATAAATATAAACTTTAAAGATCCATTTCAAAAAATTGAACTTCCAGCGATACCGAGTGAATCGATGCAAACCCGGAGCTTCTCGCACCACAGCCCCATCGACTCCACCGTCGACGGCTCGAACACGAGGTCCCTCCTCAACTCTGCTCCCGCCACTCCTCTTCTTCACGAAACCCCTAACCCTAACCACCGACCCCTCCCTCCCGAACCCCAGCACCTCCGCCTCCGCCGACAAATACCTCTCCTCGCCTGCCTCCGTCCACGTGATCCTCCCATCGCCGGTGATGCTCGCCTCCGTCGACACTCCGTTGACTCTGACGCGGTCGGAGAAACCCAGGGTCTCCTTCTCTATCGCCATTTTTTGGCTCCTTTTTGGATCCTCCGGAGGTTTTTATAAAGCGAATTTTTTTTATTGGGAAACATCCAAATTACCCCCTATAAACGGTCAGAAATCCATATAACCGCCCTGGCAATTCCAAAAGTTCATACAACCACCTGAAAACACCTGTATAACCCCAAATATCCATTTAGTTAAATTTTCGTTAACAGATTAATAATATTGTGTGAATATTATTTTTTTAACCTTAACTAAAAATACAGTATATCAAAAACCTCTTTACAGCTTATTAAAAATATAAAAAATTATCCTTTATAAATGATTTTTCACATTTTTAACATATTGTAGTAAAGTTTTTTACATACCTCTTTTTTCAATCAAGATTAATCAAATAAAATATTCATAAAATAATTTTAATTTGTCAATAAAAATTTATTTCAAGTGAGTTATTTGAATTTACATATATATTTTTCAAATGGTTTTACAAATATTAGAAACATTCAAAGGTTATATGTATTTCAAACAATTTATAGGGGTTATGTAGATTTTTTCCCTTTTTTTAATTCTTTATTAAAAAAAACGAACTGTCGTATCGGTTGCTCTGTCTTTCTATGTAAAGTAAATTTGGAGGAGCTTCTTCAAAGGGGCACGTGTAAGGGACATGAACAGAATGTTTAAATGACGTGGACCCCATCTCGCCCGTGATTTTGGTGTGCCCCTAAACATTCGCCCTGGATACGGTAGACCCGCCTTGTTCCATAGGAGCAATCTAGACCATCCATTTTTCAATGAGCGAGATGGTAGACCATGTAAAGAAAAAGGGCCCGTCTATCCCCACCAAACAATTTTCCAATCCCACCGATCAAAAAAAAAAAAAAAAACGGTGTTTGTCTGTTCCCACCGATTTAGTTCGACCGAATCCGGTCGCCATTTTAAGTTTTGGGCGACCGTAATGGGTCGTCATTTCAGGTTTTGGGCGACCAGAATGGGTCGAACAGGGTTCATAATTATATTTACTTATTTTTTGTAAACAAATAAATTTTTGGATTTATCCATCATATTCTACATTTATTCTTTCATCCAAACAACAACTAAGGGATTAAAAAAAATGTAAGTAGATATACTTTCAATTAATTCAAATTTTTATAGAAAAATATCTTATTAGACAAATATATATCATTTTTAAGCTTCGTTTGAATTCATAGTTAAGATGAATTTTTGTTTGAAAACAAAAAAACATATCAGTTGATTCAAACACATTTTATATTTGACTTTTGAAATTTGTCTGTAACCTATGTAAAAAAAAATTGTTCTTATATTCTACATTTAAGAATAATAATTTATTCTCCCTACATTATAACTCAGACTTGGAGTGATATGAAAGATTCAAGGAGGATACACGTCGTGAGATTATGTTTTCAAAAAAAAAATTATAAATTTTATTACAAATCATGTTCGACCAGTTTCGGTCGCGCGAAACCTGAAATGGCGACCAAATCCGATCGCGCGAAACCTGAAATGGCGACCAAATCCGGTCGAACGGGTCAAATTGGTGGGGATAGCAAAACACCGATTTTTTTTTTTATTGCTTGGTGGGGTAAGAAAATACGTGGGTGGGGTTAGACGGGCCCAAAGAAAAATCAGACAATAAGTTACTTTATGACCCGTTTGAAAACTGAGTTTGAACAAATATGCATGAGATGTTTTTTCTAAACACGTTCCAAACAGAAAAAATTGTTTACATATTTATATAAAAAAGTGTTCAAAATCTAAGTGTTTTAGAAACTGTGGAGAGACAACTTATTATAAAATCAGTTTTAAGCATAAAATCAATTTTGCAACCATGTAATCTAACACAACATAAATTGACGCGCGTTACACAACAAAAAATATGGGACTTTTTAGATTCTTTAAAAGTTAAAAGTTTCAAAAAGATTATCAAACAAATTCACTTAATTAAAAAAAAATTATTATTATAATAAAAAAGTGTATCAAAAACTATATTTATTCTAACAAAAATACTTTATAACAATAAATGTATTCATAAATTAATTAAAAACATCATCATCATTACATTAAAAAAAACTGTACATAAAGCTATAAGAGCATCTCCAATGGACATGTTAGTTAACTAAGATGTTAGAGTGTCATGTCAACACTTTATCACTCAACTAGACACTCATTTACTACATCTTTATTTAGTTGGTTGTTGTTACTCCAATGGACTAGCTAAATAACTAGTCAAAATAATAATGGGTCCACCTCTCCACCCACTCAAATCCACGAAATAATATTTTTTTGAATATTTTAAATGGTAAAACCCACATTTGGATGGCTAAAGCACTAGCCAAATTTAACACTTCCCTTAACATATGACAGGTAAGGTCCACATTTAGCATGCCCTTAACACTTTCACTGGAGCACTATTTTTATATATTTTCTAAAAATCTGACACTAACTAATGAGTTAACATGTCCATTGGAGATGCTCTAACCTGCTTGCACCCTAAAAAGGGACATACCACTAAATCTACGCCACTCGATCTTGAGCGTCCATTTAATGGACCCACGGTCTGCAGCGTGCCGTTCAAGGTTGGGCGATCATCGCATACGGATCGTCCAAAAGATGAGTCTTTTTTTGAACCTTGGCGTGTACTTTTCTAGGAAATGCCGCCAACGGGTTGTCTCGTCCATCGTACGGTGGTGATCAAATTGCGGGTCAAAGGTGTGGTCCCTACCGTCGATTTCGGTGAGAGAAGGTTCTAAACGTGTAACGGGCCGTGTTTTGTGCCTTTCCTTCTTTAGTGCACAAAAAAAAAACAATTATGAATCATAGGTTGGTTTGGTGCATTAAATTGAAATTTATATACTTTGTCAAACAAAATGTATATAAAGGGTGCGTTTGGTTGCGCGATTGCAAAACTGATTCTGCAGGAATCTGCGATTGCAAACCTGATTCTGCAGGAAGCTCATTTTCTTAGATTTTTAAAATCGCAGCTTTTGGGCACTATTTGTCTGCAATCGCTGTGTTTAAAACTGCGATTATAAAACTGTTTGGTTGCGCGATTGCAAACGCAGCTTCCTGTAATCGCAATCGCAGCGCAATCGCGCAACCAAACGCACCCAAAATAATAAGTCAACATCTTGATGTTGCGATATTTCCCATCTTTCGGACAAACAACTATTTCATTTATTCAATACTTTGGGATTGATAAAACAAATGGAAAAAAACTTTGGGACCACCTTTCGGCAGATGATGACACTTGACATTACGAGCCAACTCTTCGGAAACATTTTTTCAAGAAACTTTAGTCACATCGAATATTAAAAAAGTGATGCAACTTGTGATAACACTTTTGACATTACGAGCCAACTCTTCATAAATATTTTTTCAAGAAACATAAGTCACATCGAATATTAAATGAGTGATGCAACTTGTGAGATGTATCTCAAGTATATTACATTGCTCAAGTGGCACGCGAGTCCAAAGTCTTTAACTAAGCCTCCTTTTTAGAACCAGAATAAGATTTATGACATGATATATATTTATACAAATATAAGCAGTGGCGACTCCATAAATTTTCATAAATAGAATCATTCAAAAGAATAAATTTCACAAAATTTTTAAAAGATCAACTTTTATCATATAGTTATAAAAAAAAAAAAAAATTTCTTTTGAAAATGTAACAATTTATATTAATAAAAAATAAATCATCAAAGATTTACCATGTATAATTTTTTCAATATATGTGACCAAACAATCATTCAGCTATTGATGATTTTCATTCATGAAAAAACAAATAGACTAATGTATATATGAGATGTTTCTTTGTCTCCACCAAGTTTCTAGCAAGATCACAAATTCATTTAATTCTAAAAATCCATGATTAGTTACCTGAAATATAATAGAAAGAGGAGATGGGAAACATGACCAACGACAATGGGTGCGTCTGTTTATCGGTGATCGGTGCATCTGTCCGTGTGTGGGCGATCAACGAGTCCACTGATAAGGGGTTCTAGAGGCTAGCATTTTTTTTAATATGATATTTTAGAGTCCCACATTTTTATTTTTTTAATAGAGCAATGGGTACTGGGTTTTTAATGGATAATACTCTGGAGTCTAAGCCAGTTTGTTTTTAAATTATTGGTTAGTTTGTTTTCCTTTAAAAAAGTGGATGTATCAGTTTTTTGGGTCAAACTTGAATTAAACATGGTAAGTGGGATAGTTTATTTTTTATTTTTTTTAACTTTACGGGGTCATTTGACCCCACTGTGGAAAGGGTGGCATCACCCCTCAGCATAATTGAGTATAAATAAAGATAAAATGATTTTGTGTTTGATTGTGTTTTGAATTATTCTTGTTGGCAAACATAAAAATAAATGTTTTGTTGTTTGGGTAAAATGTGAATAAAGTATGGATAAAGATTTATAAAAGGTAAAAAAATAATGATAGTTGATTTGACATGTGATTTATAAGAGGTGGTGACAGTTGATTTGACAGTGGGTCCACATATTATTTGGGTGAATAACCTAGGATAACTTTAATTCAAGGGGTTGATTGGAATCCGTATACCACTTTATATCAATTTATTCTAGCATATTTTATCAGGGGTTATCCAGAGTTGTCTGTTTGGATTGGAGTTGTATTCATGTTTGCGTGCTTGAAGTAATCCAATGCACAGACACTTATCCAAACAAGTTTTAGCATCGACATCTCGCAGAGACCATAATCGCTTTTATAGTGATAAAAAGGGGACCGCGATCTCCTGACACCCCAAAATAGAGCTTCCTGGAATCCAAGTGGCATTTTCGGTGGAACAATGAGTGAAAAGACAAGTATAGCCATAGTCTATCCACCTATTTCCACATCCTGTCCCCGACCCATTCTCATATACAAAAGCCCTAAAAAAACAGAAATCCCTACTCTATCTCTTACAGAATCTGCTCCAACCCTCATCGACTCCTTCTCTTCCCTTTCAAAGATTATGTTCCTCTGCTAGTAACTCTCAAGTGGATAAACAGGCGAATGTAGTCTATCAGCTTGACCGTAAGATCAGCCACAGAAAGTCCCTTTATCATAAAAAAAGAAGTAATTTTCAGGTGTGTATGTTAAGCTAGATGAAAGCAGGGAAATGGCTTATATGATTTGGTGTTTACCCCTTCTCTTCTGCTCTTCCCAAATTGGTTGGAGGCAGTGAACTTTCCAAAGCTGCTCCGTCAATTGGGGAAAGAAAATGAGAGGTAGGGCTTTTTTGAGAGGGGTGGTTGTGGAACTTGACAAGGGGTGTTATTGGTAAAAATGGACACCAAGAATCGACAACGCATATTTATCCCCAAACAAACGGTAGTGCGTATGTGCGGGTCTCACACTTGATGCTTACTACTGTTGAATCCCAATTCAAACGTGGCTTTTGACAAACACGAGTTTTTGTAACTCCAATCCAAACAGATCCTAAGTTGTTGACGGCTTGGTGTATAGGCCTTCAAAATTTTAGAGACCTAATGAATTTCATTATTCAATTATAATGCCATGAAAACAAATAATATTTTTATAGTATTTCAACTCAAGTTTATTTTAATAAAAAAACATAAAAATATTTCTAACTTTATAACTCATCTTATAATTTGTTCGCGTTTAACTGTCACATATTACTATAACCACAATACATCACCTTAATAAAAAAAAATTAAGTCTATAAATGGCATCCTGATCCGATGAAATGCTTATTCTTAATTAGCCTCTGTTTGTAGGTAGTGGAACTAGGCCTGTCAACGGGTCGGGTCCGGATCAAGTCGGGGTTGACCCGGACCCGACCCGTGACAGGAAACCCAGAACCCGGCGGGTCCTGAACTTGTGGATCCAGACCCGACCCAAGAAAAGTTAATAAAAGCAAAAAAAATTTAAACCCGACCCAAGAAAAGTTAATAAAAACAAAAAAAATTTAAACTCATGAATTTGTTTGTCTTATCATTCTATTAGGAAAAATTTGTAATAAAGCATTAATTATTATTGAACTTTCTAAATTGATATTCTAATACTGTGTTTGAACATATTTTTGTACAATTCAAAAGAAGTAATGAATTACTAAACAATATTCAAAGTAAACATAAGTATAAACAATATAACAATGAATTAAAAGTGAGAGCTCATAGTTATTTATGTCACAAAGTAAACAATAAACACTTATACTTATAATTTGATAAATAAGAAATAAAATTATAGGTCAACTAATACTAATATTCTTGTAATATATGAGTGTATATTAATAAAACAGTCGGGTCTCGGGTCCAACGGGTCGGGACGGGGTGGACCCGGACCCGATCCGTTTGTATGTTCGGGTCCACCGGGTCGGGTCCAAATCGGGCCGGGTATATTACACATGTAATCTGGTCCGGGTCCGGGTCCGGGTCTAGACCCGACCCGTTGACAAGCCTAAGTGGAACAGGTTGGGAACAAGGTCAAACATGGGTGAATCAGCTCAAAAACCTATTTACAAAGAATAAATGAGTATATCTATGCCAAAATATGTGGGAATAAATTGATTTTGATATTTCATGTTCTTTAAGAAATATTTTTATTTTACTCAATTTATTCTACTGTTATAAGAGTTTCTATATGTCAAATCATTTATCATTATTGGGGGCCACATGTGAAAATATAAAAAAATATCATCTTTTTCATTTTTTATAATTCATTATCCACATTTTATGTACAAAGATAACAAGGACGGCAACAGCTGTGGTGGGAAGGGTCAGCCCTAAGAAGAGTTTGAATTGCCATTTGGAAGACTTAAATGAAAATATTTTAAGGATTCATCTATCCCTTCTTCATATTTCTTTTCAAGTTCAATACTTTATTCGTTTATTTAATTTTTAGTCGTTTCGTCAAACGTCCGTCTATATATAACATTAGTTTATGAAAATTGATTTTAATTTATTTTAGAGTATTTATAAACTATGTTATTTAGTTATTAGTTCCTCCATTTTTCATATTTTATTTTAAATATTCAACTTCAAATGTATTTTTTTTATTAATACATAGACAAATGTTTGTATGATTGTGTAAATATTTAATTTTTTAGTATCAATTTATCTTTTTTTTTCTTTTTTGCATTTTTGAACTTGTTTTAGGCCCCTTTTAAAAACGGTTTTGGAGAGTTTTGGGGTTTATAAGAAACTGCTCCTTACACCTAGTTCCAAATAGAAAAAAAGAGCTGCAACTTAATTAAAAAGTTGTAAACACATTTTTTTTGTGCAAATTTCATAGTAAGTGAAGAGACATCAAACTCAATTTTAAACCTAATTTTTGAGAAAAAACTAATTTTCCAACCTGTTTTCAAACCAGGTCTTGGTTGAGGATGTTATGGCAATTATTGGAGAACTTATGTGATTGTTATGTTTTGTGTTTTGGAGGATTTTTATGGTTCTCTTTTGGTATTATTGATGTTTTGTTATCCCGGCCAGTATCTTGTTATGGATTGTTAAGTTTTTTTAAGTACAGCCTTTATTTCCATGGCTGCTTCTGTTATGATTCATGAAGGCTGTGTTTTGGCAACGAATTTCGTGTCATGGATTAAACAGACTTACAAGAAAAACAAATCAGATTTAATAAATTATCTTCTATAACAGGTGGACCTAATTGGGGAATGTTGAACAAAACAAACCTACCAAGAAGAACGGGCAATCACAGATTTCCTGGGGTTCTCCTTTAAAAGATGAAAATGTCCTTTCCACTTTGAAGGATATTATTTATCAAGACCATCTTTACAATCTCATATATCAGTTATATTTTTTTTAATATATATATTATATATTTTATAAAGCCATATAACTTGTTAGATAAGTATAATATTTAAAAAAAAAATTCAAAATGAGCATCCAGAAACTTGACATATATGCACCAACAATCATGTATATATAAAAGAAGATAAAATAATTATAAGGCTCCGTTTGGTTCGTGTTATTTTTTTGAGTGGAATTACTTTACCAGGAATCAGTTTACTAGGAATTATTTTACCAAGAATCATGATTCCATCAGACTGTTTAGTTCGCTAGTGGATTTCTCCAAAGAATCATTTTCAAATGTTTGATTCATACATGAAAAATGATAAGGAATTTGATTTAAATGTCTAAAATACCCTTACTAGTATATATATACTTATAAATTTATTTCTTTATCTATATCACAATAATATAAATAAATAATTTATAAATATTTAATGAATGCAAATAAATAAAATAACTAATTATGTAATTAAACATATAATAATAGTTATTTTTCTAAATCAGTTAAATATTATGAACTCCCTTGAAAAATAAATAACCAATTTTATTAGTTAGTATTGAGATGTATTGCTTTAGGCCTAAATCCATATCACACATCACATATTATATCAATTATAATAATATCTAAACCCATGTACAAAAATAAAAACTGATTTTAAAAATATAAATTAATATCTAATACACAGTTATGATTTTTTATATCACATGTAAAAATTATAACAGAAATTTTTAGTTAAAAATTAAAAATAACTATATAAACCAATTACATGAGTGATGAAAAAAAAGAGATTATTTATTATAGAGTGGATATACATATTAATTTCATTAATTTGTAAAAGGTATAGTAGTAATCTAATTTAGAATTCTTTGTGGAATTTGATATTACTACCACAAAGGGGGGAATCTGATTCCACCCTATTTTTCTACATGGGTGGATTTTAATTCCAGTGGAACTCATAATTACCATCAATATTATCGCCAACTAAACACTGGATTTTATACGCTTTCCTGGTAATCTCACATGGAATCAGATTCCCTCCCAGAATGACACGAACCAAACGAGCCTAAGAGTAAGATTTAATCAGAAAATCAAACAAAGTATTATATTCACATGATAGGATTAACCATACAACCTTGCTATAATAAACATATTCATAAATTACTTACCCCACCACCCCTTAAAAAAATTAAATCATACCAAAATACAATGCTTTCAAGCCAAACTTCCAAAGTCACTGCTCATAACCGTCACAGCAACCGCCGAAGCCGAAAGATCCTGACCACCACCACCACCTCCTCCTCCTCCTCCACCACCACCACCACCAAAGTAGCTACTGCCACCACCATAAACTCCTCCGCCACCTTGGCCGACGTCGCCGTGCCGTCCCCTCAGCTGCCTCTTTTGGGTGGTTGCACACAATAACAGAGTGAAAGACAGGATCAAGAGAGAAGTCAGAATCACAAAGAAAGGCATCCCATTGTGTCCTGCGTTGAGAGTCTTTGTGATTGAAATCATGGTTTTGTTCACCATCTCTGTCTCTTTTGGATCTTGGTTTGTTATGACATTGAGAGAGAGAGAGAGAGAGAGAGAGAGAGAGAGGGAGTTTTTATACAGGGAACTACCCCCCCTACGGGGATATTATTTATGATAGAATATATATTTATCCAAACATAAGTGAGTATAAATAAGGATAAAATGATTTTGTGTTTAGTTGTATTTTGAATTATTCTAGTTGTAAGAATAAATGTTTTGTTGTTTGAGTAAAATGTGAATAAAATATGGATAAAAATTTATAAAAGGTAAAATGGTAGTTGATTTGACAGAGGATTTATAAGAGATGATGACAATTGATTTGACAGTGGACCCACATATTATTTGAGTGAAATAACCATTGATAACTTTAATTACAGAGGTTGATTGGAATCCATATACCATTTTATACCAGTTTATTATGACATATTTTATCAGGGGTTATTCGGGGTTTTCAAACACACCAAAACCCTTATCGAGGGCTATCCGAGGGCTTACTCCCAAAACAAATAGGAGCAAAAGAAAGTTTACTTTTGGGATTTAAAGGTGTGATTTTATTAGAATTGATTTCTGGATGCGTATATTCTTATTAGGGAAAAGATTGATTAATTAGGCAACTCTAATCAACAAATAGGGATAAAATTGAGGTGGCATGACCGCATGATCAAATGCATCCAATGAATATTTCTTTTTAAAATGGTAATTTTTTTTCTTGGAAAATGTTCAAATGCTGCAATCTTGCGAGCAATCCGTACATGTTTTTATATATATTTATGAAAAATGAATATATCTTAAAAAATTAAGAGACCCCAATTATAAAAAATGTAACCTAATGAACTATTGAATATATGGACTATCTGCGGACTACATGGATTGTGGAACAGAAGTCGACGAAGACACCTTAAGCCCTCGTTTGGAACGAGGATATGATTTATTATTGGATATATATTTATCCGAGCATAAGTGAATATAAATATAATGATAAAATGATTTTGTGTTTGGTTGTGTTTTGAATTATTTTCGTTGGTATACGTAAAAATAAATGTTTTGTTGTTTGGGTAAAATGTGATTAAAGTATGGATAAAGATTTATAAAAGATAAAAAAATAATGATAGTTGATTTGACAGGTGATTTATAAGAGATGATGACAATTGATTTGACAGTAGGTCCACATATTTTTAGAAGTTGATTGGAATCCATATACCACTTTATACTAATTTATTCTGACATACTTTATTTGATATTATTCGGACTTTTCAAACACAACAAAATTTCTATCCGAAGTTATATATGGGTTTATTCTCATTTCAAACATGTGCTAAAGGGGTTGCACACACATTATTCATGTCCACCCCGAGTGTAGGTGTCTCTAACCATCATTTAAAGGGATTTCAAATTATACATTTTGATCATTACCATCATTTCACATGATCACAGCAATGAAAATTCTAAAATGATTTTTTAATAAAACGATAAGATGTTGACACCATTTCTTTACCCTCATCTCGCTTGATCTTTTTTTTTTCATCATCCCATTTTTCACTTCTAGCTCCGTTTGGATAGAAAATTAAATTATTACGAGATTTATCACTATTCTAATATTAAAAAAAATAAAATAATTTTTGTTTAGTTATGTTTTGAATTATTTTCATTAAAAAACGTAATAATAATTTTTTTTGTTCGGATAAAATGTGAAATAAGAAGTGGATGAAGAATTATAAAATGTAAAAAAATTGATTATAATTTATTTATAAAAAGTGATGACATTGATTCTACGGTGGACCCACATATTTTTTTGAGTTAAATAGCCTGAAATAACTTAATTACGTGGGTTGGTTTAAATTCATATACCATTTTATATCAATTAATCATAACATACATATTTTTATTTATTACAACATTCCAAACACCCATTCAAGGCTATCTTGAACCAAACCTGGCTAAGTTTTTTTTTTTTTTAATTAACCTCCAATCAAAAGATGATTACAAGGTTGGGTATGGTGTAGCATCATATCACCATTTTATATATACAAACACACAAATTATATCTTTTCTTCAATAAAAATTATCTCATCGCCATTTTATTACATATATATATCTCAACATGCTTGGATGGATTGAATATCACCATTTAACACACTTCTGTTAAACAATTATAATTAGCCCCTTATAATTCACATTTATGATTATAATTCACATATACACTGTTAGTAAATTTGTGTGCACTATAACAATTATGTGTACATGTACATCGTTGATTGTGTATATATATTTTGTTGATGAATTTTATACATTTTTATTTGTGTGTGTGGGGAAGTTTATTTTGTTGATGCACTATAACAATGTGAATGTTGTGATATGATGAAAATTTATTATATTTTCAGATTAATTATAGTATATTCATCATTAAATTTTATGTGTGTGAGAAAGTTCTGGTTGTATGGATGGATCGAGGAAAGGGGCACAAAGAAAAGTGAAGATAAAATTAGAAGAAAAAGAAAAGTGATAAACCTAATCGGATAGAAGAATTTAAAAATAAAATTTTCAAGTAATTTAGGGATCTAAAAATAAGTTTAGAGAGATTTGAGGACCTATAAATAATTCAAAAAATGTAAAAAATAAAAGCTTTTTACAGTAAAAAAAATAAAAATAAACCACCGACCTAAGAATATTTATATTTTATTTTTTTATTTCATTTAATGGATCCGGTCTTAGCTTACGGCTCTACCATTAAACAAGTAAAAGACAAAACTACCCTTTCATGACACACACTACTCAATCCAATTCGAGGGGTAATCCCGTCAAAAACAGCCCAAAAGACCAGGTAAAATTCAAAATATTCTCTCAATTTAAAAAGTAAAACAAAAAACACATTTTGACAACCGACATAGCGGATCCCGACCGCCCATCACCGATCTAACCTATGAGAACCCGCCACGTGTCCCAGTCTCTCCAACGGCTATTTCACCTGTGCCACCCACAGCCGCCACGTGTACTTCGGAAGTTCCCAGAGACTTCGCCACGAGCGCCGCAACTTAAGCCCCGACCGAGCCTCCCCTTTATAAAACCCTAATTTTCAGGTTTGTCAGTTCGATAGAACTTTGCGAAGGTCATCATCTTCTATTGAATCGATTACATCGTCATCTCTGTATATCTCTGATTCTCTCCTACTTTAGCGGTGATTCTCTCTTCTTGTCTTTTTTTTATTTCGGTTTGGGTTTTGGGGTTTCCATCAAAGTTGACGCCTTTTAGGTTTTTTTTTTTGTTGTAATTCTTATAGTTGATTTGGGTTTTAGGGATTTGATTTTTTTTTATTGGAAAGTCTTGATCTTGGATTATTTCAATTTGTTTTGATGATTTGGGTTTTGGGGATTGAACGGATTTTGATTTGATGATTACCTTCACTTGTTTGGTTCATCTAATGAAGTGATTCTTCTAGTTGATTTGGGTTTTAGGAATTTCATGTTTTTTTTATTGGAAAGTCTTGATCTTGGGTTATTTCAATTTGTTTTGATGATTTGGGCTTTGGGGATTGGAAGGATTTTGATTTGATGATTACTTCCACTTGTTTGGTTCATCTAATGAAGTTCATCGATTCTTTTGTTAATCTTTTAAGTGTTTTTTTGTTGTAATTTCTTTTCAGGGTTGTTGATTCTATGACTTAAACATTGTAATTTCAATTTTTATTTTGATGATTTGGGTTTTGGGATTCAGAGGATGATCAAAAACTTGTGTTACTTCATTTTATTGGTTATCACATTGTTATTTCATTCTTTTTATGATGATTCTGTTTTAGGGATTCAAAGAATCTTGATTTGATAATCTTAGACCTGTGTCAGTTCACTTGTTTGGTTATCAGATGAATCACATTAATTCAGTTGTTATTTTTTAGAGTTTTTTTTTATATTTTAATTTCTTCTCAGGGTGGTTGATTCAATTACCTCAACATTGTTATTCCAATTTTTTTTTTAGTGATTTGGGTTTTATGGATTCAAAGAATTTGATTCAATGATCTAAAACTTGTATAATTCACTTGCTTGGTTATCACATTGTTATTTCAATATTTTATTATTATTTGTGTTTTAGAGATTCAAGGGATTTTCAAAGATTTGGGTTTTAGGGATTCCATGGTCTTTTAGGGTTTTGATTCGTGATCTAAAACTCATATCACTTCACTTGTTTGGTTGATCAGATGAAGCGTGCACGGATCCTTGGAAGGAAAAGAGTCACACTATCAAAATTGTCTATTCTTTCGCCATCGGAGGTGAAATCATCCCCATTAGAGTCTATGTTAGAATCGTTGCCCCCAGAATTATTGGTAAATTATTCATGTGTTATGAATTGCCCTTACAGAAACCTCAATTATTTCTTTGAATACTGAATAATCAATCTTTCATGTATCATGTCGTGCAGGTTAAAGTATTGTGTGGCGTTGAACACAGTGACCTAAAACAGCTCATTTTGGTGTCCAAAGCAGTCGGCAACGCTGTAAGTCTTGTTGCTGATGAGTAGTGAAACTGGGGTCCAGCATTTCGAAATGCGATTAACAGCTTATAGAGATTATGCTTTTTTATTGGAACCCAAGCTTTCTGAAATACTTCCTAAAATGCTAATTTCAAAAGCTGTTTGAAGTGAAAAACCGTTTCCAATGTTATGCATAACTTATTATATTATGTTCTTCTTTGCAGGCTCTGATTGCGAAGCAAACTCATTTTGCATATAGAACTCCAGTATCCAGTCCAAGGCGGGAAGATTCTCCTGATATGAATGCTCCGATGCAGCAGAGGATAAGATCCCCGATGGATGAAAAAACACTTGCTAGTATTACAGTGGCATTGTTTGCGTCACCATAGGATAGGTAACTGTACAGTTCTGTATAGCTGCATTTGTACATTCTGCAGATGTACAGTTTAGGAAGATGGATTAGCTTTTAATTTGTGAATGTAGAGAGTGGAAATATGGGTCACGATTGTTAGATTCATTCTTCAATCCTTTCATTGAAGGATGTATAGTTGTTGTTGTGTCATGTATTTTCCATGTGAATTGTAATGGTGAAGAGGATGATAGCATCCTCTTCTTTTAGATAATATTAAGTTATTGTTAAATGAATTAGTGTTTCTTTGTCAGGATGTTTTTATTTTCTGTCTATATGTTTTGATCAGTTGAATGAAATTTTTGGTGAGTATTTGGTGACCTTATTGTGTTTTGAGCTCTTCAGACATGCCTTTTTCGCATGTCAATTGATACATTGTGTTTCTATAAGCACCGTCACCTGGGAAGTCTGTATTGGTTTTTTTTGCTATGTAATGATAAATTTAGTGTTAAGGTAAATCGAGTCTTTCAATGAGTTTGAAAAATAGTTGGAATTAACTTTTCATGAATCGTACTCTTTTTAAAACTAAAAGCTGGAAACACTCCGGAACGTGTTTGAATTTGCGTTTTGAAACATGATAGAAAAGTATGATTTTGAATAAAATGATTCACATAAACTCGATTTTTAATAAACTCATTTTTTGCACTTTTTAAAAAACATATTTTTTTTTTACTAAAAGGTGATAAATTTTTTAATTTAGTTTGCTTTTGTAAAAGTGCTTGGAAACAGGTATACACTTCGTTTTTTTGAAAAGCAAAATCTCCAACATCAAGCCATCCAAGCTTTGGTAGAGTGGTGTTACACTGAGAAGTCATGCATATTTCCATTTGGCTTACAAGATACATGTTGAAAACATGTATATATAATTTATTAATATATATGTGTGTTTACATGAATATGTTTTATAAAAATAATAATAAAGCGTGTAGGAACAGCCCGTGAGACTGTGCTTAACATTATTTATGATCTAATGAAGCTGAGGTAGATCTAATGAAGCTGAGGTAGAACTGCGGCACCAATTTAAACAGCCATACGAGCCTATAGAACAGATCCTGTTCAAGTATGGAATGCGGGCAAGCTTCTTGTTGGAAATGGAGGTGCCATCCTTTTCTATGATTCATACAACCCCGTCTATTGCTCGTCAATCCTTGCCTTTGTTAAATCCTATCATATCAAATAAGGTTTATGTTATTACAGATGGGAGTGTGTATCAGCTATCTCAAGCTCCTGCTACAGCATATGTATTGGTTCAGGATAGCCCGTTCAAAATTCTTGGAGCAGAGATGCCTTCTTGGCCGTGGTCTTCCCCCTGATCATGGACGCTGAAGCCATCTCCAAGGGTCTCCAGGCAGCATATTGTATAGGAGCATCTAATATAGTGGTGTGTTCTGATGCACAATTAATTATACATGCTCTGCAAACACGCTGAAGACCCACCACATTTGAGAGCCACTTTCAGCCAATCTGACAGGTAGTTCCTCATTTTCAGCAGGTACTCTTCCTCAAGGTTTCAGGAGAGGATGTTCGTGCTCCGGAGATGCTTGCCAGACATGCCTATTCCACACAACAGACTAAGTGGACACAGTTTTTGGAGGATGATATGCTGAGAGTTAGTCTCCAGCCACGTGTATGTAGTTTAATGCAATGTATTCATGCAGCCCAGGCAAATGACTCTTTGTAACTGTTTAATAGACTGTCCTCGATAGAGGGCCTTTTTACACCAAAACATTCAAATAGCCATACGAGACACTACATGTAATTTTATTGGCATTCAGAACCAAAAACATCAAATTCATGTAGACTAGAAGATGATCCCATTCCTGTACTATAATAACTTACAAATGATATATATCCAATGAAACCGCTTCCCATATTTCCTTTCATCTTGTTGAAGCATTGCCTAAAAAGATTTTCAGCTTTTGGCATAGATATAATGTTTCATCTAATACAATGAATCCATTAATTAACCGCAAAACACTCTTCTAAATCAACCCATGGATTGACCACTAATAAGTAATATCACGAATATTATATCCGCTGTTGAGCTCCTATTCCATCAGGGCTGGTTTTCTCTATGCACTGGCTGAAAGATGCAAATGGGATAACCTGTGCCTCAAATGTTAGCCGCTCTTGAAGCAACCAAAAAGGAGATTATCACCTTCTGAGATTTCCATAATTCCGTGTTACCTGAAAATGCAGAATAAATGTTAATGGAGGCAACAAGAATTATTAGGTGATGTATGAAAGATTTCTCCAAATTTGAGTCATTTGGAACAGATGAACAATTGCCGATAGATATCATGAAGCACATGGATTGCCTGTTGAAAAAAACTTACAGGTCGAAACATCAATTTTTCTCTCCTTTGGTATAGAAAAGCATAAAATGTTTGACAAACCAAATTCAAAAGGAAAACTCAGTATGACAGAGGATAAACTGTTTTTTTTTTTTTTTTTTTGGTGAACTCACGCAAGATGAAAACGAAATTTTGGTTACCCGGGGTGGAGCTTTCTTTAATCTGTTTTGTGTGTCATCCTCATCATCATCGTCATCTTTGCTCATGAGCATTTGATGAATTGAAGAAGAGGTATCTGATTTTCTCCCTCGTTTGGTAGATGATGAAGATCCTCTTCCCCTTCCCCTTGGGGCAGCTCTTTTCCTTCCTTTCTTCGGTATACTTTCTTCATTTTCCTAAAGTCAAAGGGACCCCTTAAATAGTTGGATAGGAGAATACATCTGTGCAGGTTTTTATTTCAAACAATATAAATTGCAGTCCACTTTCTTAGATCAAATGCAAATATTGCATACATTGTTTATGCCTTTGGATGTATGTTGCAATGTGTATGTGGTACAGAATGCTACATGAACAATAGGGTCATGTGACATGCCGATACAGCACATGCAAAATGAAAGAACAGAGAGATATATGGATAAAGTGCTTACAGAACTGTCCATTACTTCATTGATTTCGTATTTCTCTGATTCATCACTTGATAAAGAATCCACTTCCTCTGCAATACTTCGAACTGTAGCAGAGGCAAATGCTGATGAGGATCTGCAGCAAATCCAGTAACAAATAAGCATGGTGAAACCAATGAGCGTTAATCAGTAGAGTAAAATTTCTTGAATATAAAAAATACACATTAATCTTGGCCCAATTTCGATGGAGTGGTTTAAAACAAATATTGATTTAAAACATCTAAAACTTGATAATTATGAATTTTCTTATTAAAGAATGAAATAGAAAATACAAAAAACCTAGAAACAGTGCAGCACCCTTATATTATACTATTACTTGACTTAACTATGGTTTATATTTGAGAAGCAAATGCACAAAAATCTTACAAACAGAAAATTTTTCAGAATCAACAAATATATACTCTATAGTTCTTCACGGTGATATAATAACCTTTCAGAGTGGCGAACTTGCATGGTCGCATCAAGAGTTGTTTGCTTCATACTGCCTGAACTTCTTCCCCTCCCTCTTCCAGAAGTACCAGTTTTAGTAATTCTGGGAGCATCATGTAAAGACCCAGATGCTCCAGCTGACCTTTTCCTGCCTCGAATGTTAGATCTGGAACTTGACGGAATCTGTGTGTCCTCTTCATCACTGAAGGAATTCAAACCTCGAATTGATGTACTCTCATCCAAAGTATCCTAGATCAAAGACCAACTTATTGAGACAGATGAAACAACACTGACCATTTTCATATGAATTTCACTACAATATGAATATTAGCATTTCATGTATATAACTCTAGTTTAACTTGAATCAGATCAAACAAAATAAAATCACCTGCAGGGATTGAGAGCTGGATCTCATTTGCAAATTTTCTTTTGAGTGTGTGGACCTTTCTTTTACTCGTTCCTGCAACAGAATAAATGTCAAGTATCCCCTCGACGTGTGAAAATGAAGTGGGGTTATCATGAGATCCTTGCCTGCATGCATTTATCCACTTTAAATACCAATTCTTCCTCTTCAATCTTAAAATCGTCCACTTCTGAATTCAGCTTACTCTGAGAACCAGCCAAAGGGTTATCCAGAGTTTTCAGTACATGGCATCTAGGATGTGTAGGAAATAATGTAATAATGACTTGACTGCAAGTAAAAAAAATGCTTACACGAGTTTCCTCAAGATTGTGTTGCAAACAAGAGTAGAAAGCTGTCTTGTCATCCTTGTTAACAAAATTATGCAATGCAATATCCAAATCATTAACCGGAAGGATCTCCATTTTCTGAGAGTGATATCACACCAAACATCAGTTTTCCAAGGCTTATCTCTCCATCATTATTTATGAATACTGCACTTGCAATACCAAAGATCACAATTTCTCACAAAGAAAATGCATTATTAACCTTTATTGAGATTCAGCTCTAGGAACAGCATGTAAAATTCAAAATATTCTGTGTTGATATCAACATTATCTTTTGCCACTGTTCTACTATTCCTTGAAGGCAAATACACGTTATGAAACAGTGAAAACTTTAATGCAGTATAGTAACAGTATAACGAAAATGCTTTAATGAGCAGTTTGTCAATCTAATTAAAAAATAAAAGATGATACTGAACTCAGTTGTCATATGATTGCCTAGATTTTGATAGGCAAAATTTCTCCGAGTATCTAGTGTGCTGTCCATTTACTCATTTCCATTCCAATCTAATGGTTCTAATATAATCTGGGGGCCACATGCCTGGCTAATGTCATGCATGGCATTCCTTTCTAATATTTTCATCATGCAATCATGTGTTTCTGTGTCTTGATCTACATGAAATACAACATATGGAAATCCAATGGCCAAAATAATATGCAAATCGAGGGTGGTTTCTTCTTTATAGGAGTCTAAGGGGCAATTCGGTAACTTTGGTTCAAAAGGAGAATTTCCCTTCCCATGAATCTAGTTCTGGTACATGATCTCTATGATGTTGATGCGATGACAAAAAAGATTGGTGATGATAGTACAGCCTTTGATTTTTGGAGAAAGTGGCTACATGTGGGATACTCCAGTAACATCTCTTAAACATTAGGCCCCCGTTTGGATCCGATATAAAAGCCCGGATAACCCGGATAAAGTATGACAGAATAAACCCTGATAAAGTGGTATATGTATTCCAATCAACCTCTAGAATTAAAGTTATCTAAGGTTATTCCATCCAAAGAATATGTGGGTCCACTATCAAATTAACTGTCATCACCTCTTATAAATCACATGTTAAATCAACTATCATTATTTTTTTACTTTTTATAATTTTTTATCCATACTTTATTCACATTTTACCTAAACAACAAAACATTTATTTTTACGTTTACCAACAGGAATAATTCAAAACACAACCAAACACAAAATCATTTTATCCCTATTTATACTCATTTTTATTTGGATAAATCTATACCCTAGAATAAAACATATCCCTATTCCAAACGGGGGCCTAGGTGATCATTCTACTGCTGATAAAGGAATATTATTGAATGGTAGTTGGTGGCTCATCTATTCCATTCGATGAGGTATGCTCTCAATTGAACCCTAAAGTTAACATCTCCCTCAATGGTGGAGGCACCTTATACAAAGCTAGAAAGCAAGAAAGTTGGATAACTATATAGATACTGACTCACAATTACAAGAAATGGTGATTGCAGCCTAGCTGGGCTCGTCTTGCATTTTAATATGTTATCTTGTATACCCTCTTACTATATTGCAGTTAAGTTTTAGAATGGTATGTATCTAAAAAATACATAAAATAAGGTGATGGAAAGAAATCATTCTTGACAAGTTTCACACAAACAACACTCTCTCTCTCTTAAACACAGCATCAGTTAAGGTAAAAAAAAAGTAAGTAAATGAAGTTCAAAGCAGAATACCAAATTACTTTCAGCAACCAAAGCCTCAATATTTTGTTGATTTAATTCTTCAGGACGAAGGCGTTCTGAATCATCAATTTTGCCTACAAACAAAAAACAAAATGATAAAACGATAATATAGTCTGAACACAACATGATGTACAACAACCCCCCCCCCCCCAAAAAAAAAAAAAAAGAAACATATAAATACATAAATAAATATAATAAATAAATAAGGGAAAAAAACAACCATACCCACAGCCATCAACTACAACCCAACATAAATAGATGAAAAAATAATGATGATAATCTCAATCACCCATTGAACTCCAAGTAGAGAAGTCCATGAGAGCATGAGAAGACAAATTGATCGAATAAATAACAATAATATAATATATAATGCACATCATCAGAAAGAGGACTAAACAAAACTGTTACTGGATATGTCCACAAGACCTCAGGAAGTATTAGGAGATCACCTTCAAGAGTTTGACGTTTTGTAGCAGACTTTGAAAAAATAAGAATGTCTTGAGGATTAGCAACCTGCCGAATATAAGGAAATCAAGAAACTTCATAAAACATGACTAACAAGGATAGAACAAATATTTCTGAAATTACAAAAAGGGGAAACACACGAGGTACCTTTCCTACATACTTTTGGCCGAATCTTTGAGGGTTTATTGTCATAAATCCTGAGTAGTCTACCTGTCAGAATAATTATATTATCTCATATGGAATCTCATACAAAACACAGGTATGTATGTGTACATAAAGACATGCACATCTGCCCCCTTCCCAGTTTGTATGCTATGTTCATTTATGAGAAATGAAGAGGGAAAAAAAGGTATAAAAAGGAGCTGAATTATAGAAAGCATTACTAAATATATGCAATCACAACAATATTACAATAACTTTAACTTTTATAAAACAACTTTTTCAACTTTTGTAAAACAATTTTCATGGAAAGGAAAATATGAAGCATATAAAAGTATTACCTTTATTCGAACTAATGGGAGCTTGAGTTCTGACCTACTGGCTTCCCTTTCGCTACATTTCTCAATCAGATTTCTGACCTGAAACATATGATCACAGTTATATTTAGATGGTAGAAATTGTGATAAATACTCATAATGACATATAATAACCATCAATTCCAAAAAAACACTCACAACTTTGTCCAAATGCTCAAGAACAGAAAGTTGATCATTGGGATCAATATCAGTTTCATCTTTCAGAATAACCTACATGGCAAGGGGCTTCCATGGTAATAGAGCTAGTTGAACCGGAAACCTCCTTAAATTTGATAGTTGTACTTACCTCAGCGTATTCAAAAGGCCTGACTGATTTCAATGGGATCTTAGTTGGGCGATATTCAGTACCCTGTACACATGTATCGATAAATCCAAGAAGATGTTACTTCACTGAGGAAAAAAAAATGAAAACCAATAACACTGAAATACTAAAAAAATTGTCAAATAGTAAAAAAATAGTCAGATGGAAAATTAACCTTGATTTCTAAAAGTAGTACATGTTTAGGCTTCGCTTCACCATCAATCAGTGATGTTGCCACGGATGATCCTGGCTGAGTTATATGAAAGCCCATACCTGGAACTTCCTACCAAAATATCGGAAAACATTAAAATGGAGATCAGGCAAAAATTATACAAGCAAAAGAATCTCCAGCAGTACCTGTGGATCAACAAGGCATTCATGCTCATGCCCCCAAATTACAAAGTCAAGGAATCGCGGCAGAAAATGCTCATTTATTGCATTTTTTGGATTTGTCTTAATTCTACAGTTCACATAAAACCATATTAGCAAAAAGAATAAATTTTATATTTTTCAATTATGGACAGGGTATGTTATTCTGAAGTGAATAAAAAATGACATAATAAAATGAACTTCCAAAGAAATATCATCACCTGTTCTGATGAAGTACCAGAATGTTGAACCAGTCTGAGACTTGACAGCTTTCTTGGGTTTCAGGTCGCATCCACTGTACCGCATGAGGGGTCTGGGCCATTATAAAAAAAAAAGCAACAATTACTTCAATAATCAATTCTGAAAGTCCAACAACAATAGTTCAAAGATCTCATATTAAATAAGAAGATACCTGAAACATTCTGTTAAGCCTCTCATCCCTTATGTTACCAAGGCCATACAGAGCCACTGAAGTTGTCCCCTGAAATAAAATATGGTAGAAATTACGACTCATGTGGACCATTAAATCAGGCATATCAGTTGAGAATTGACAGACCTTCCTGATAAGTATAGGATTCACAGTGATCTGACCGACACCAGAGCCTCCAAGAACCATTTTACCGAAATAATTCACAAGGTTGCATGCAGAGAGAATGTCAATGGCAGAAAGATTATCCTATCACCCGCACATGAAATCATAATAAGAAATAGCCAGAAATTTTCAAAATTGACAACAAAAATTAATACTGATTTGCTGTCCCCACAAATTCTCCACAAAGTCATCTCCAATCCTTATTTCTGCCATGCCTAATCTGTTTTCCAGCAACTAAACTGGAACCCCCCCCCCCCCCCCCCCCCCGTCTTCTGAATTTTTCTTCAAGCCCCCCAAGTCAGGTTCAATCCCATCATTAACCACTTCATTGATTTAACTTCTCTCTCCACTGATAGTGATTTAGGGAGGAGTACTAATAAGATTGATTAGAAAGGAAAAAAAAGACAAGTTTTTTGCATACCACTCCTGCAGGATCATCATGATTTCCATGAATAGTGAACACTGGTAATCCAATGTTAAAATGAGGATCTTCATAGTTCACATGACCAAAGCTGTAGAAACAAAAAAAAACATATAAAATAAAAGACAATTGGTTGTAAAAAAAGAAAACAGAAGTTGCCTTTGCTGTAATAATCCTTAAGTCTTAAGGCAATGTCCCATAGCAGAAACTAGGGAATATCTCAATTTGCTAAATAACAATCAGCTCTTCTTTACTTGAGGATAACAAAGATAAGGTCTTAGGCCCATGAAGCAATAAATACAACAGGGCATTAAAACAAGTTATCATATTGGATGAATTCAACTGGAGCCCCTGATCTGGGAGATAATGCAACTGTGAAAAAATGCTAAACATGTGAAAAGAGTATAGATTTGGAGTTAAAAAAGTAGACGGTTGGCACTTTGAGCAAAATAAGTCAATGACATATATATAGAGTTATCAAAGAGTACTCTTTATATTTGTGAATGCTACGTTGAGCTAAGTCGGGATTCATCTCAATACTCAGTCAACCAATTGGAAATATGGAAAAATGAATTAAAACTGTACTTTGTTTCCATAGTTGTTTCCAAGTGCAGGAATTGTGTCACTGAGCTCCAATGATTCCTCATTATTGAAGGTGTCAATCATGTTAAGACGTATCAAAGGTAGGAACTTACATGTGTAGGAGATTCACGCTCTGAACATGTAACCATATTAGAAACTTACATGTTTAAGAAATTCACTGTCTGATCACTGACAACTTGGAACTGCACAGGTTGATCATTTAGGCAGTAACGCCTCAGGATCTCTATTGTCTTTACCAGAGTTGATCTTGAAGGCTTGTTCTCATGGAAGAGATCCCCACCAAGCAAAATGAAATCCACCTGCTCACATTCAAGGGTTTATTGAAGACAGTGCTGATCAAGTGAAAATGCGCCCAAAGGGGGGCGGCACGTGCGTAGGTATAGAAAGTGATATTTACGACGGACTAATCATTTGCGACTTCAAAAAAGTGTAGAAGATTGGCTGCACAAGTTTGCTCGCCCAATGAATATAACACCACATCAAAGTGATTGATCTATAATAGAGAAATTGAGGCTGGCAATACCTGTTTCTGATCAGCAATTGAACAAATCTCCTCAAACGCATGAAACGAATCAAACCGTCGTACTTCATCTTTCTCCATATAACCAAGATGGCAATCCGTTGCTACTAGCACTCGAAGCGTGTTGCCATCACCCTCTCTGGAAATCCATAGATTTTAATCATTAATCACTTTATGTTTAACACTTAGGTTGCGTTTGGTTGCACGATTGCAAAATTGATTTTAGACAAAAACTGGGTTTAAAACTAATTTTGCAGGAAGCTACCTCTCCACAGCTTTTAGAAAACTCAAGTTTGAGAATTTTTTAACGGAAATTTGTCTTTTGACCCCAGTTTTTCTGTTTGGAAAAAGGCATGAGAAAAACAGCTTCTTGTAAACCCAAAAACCGTTCAAACCCATTTTCAAAAGGGCCCTTAGATTGATCAAAGTAAATCTAAAATAAAATTTTAAAATAAAAACGAACGCAGGCATTTCAAGTCTTGAAATTAATCCCTAATAATGAAATTGATTCTCAAATAAAAATGTGGGTCTTACCTTGTCGAGTCTCCCATGTCCAGGTGACTCTAGATAATTATCTCCTACACAAAGAATAACATTTGATGTCAAATGGTAATATAGAATCTCATCTCACCTTCAAAACCATACAACATGTGATTATGAATGATTGCCAAAAATTTCCCAATTTGAAGATCATACTGTTAACCAAATCACGGAAATTTCAGATTTCACACATTCAATCCTCTCTGATAAGACTCTCTTAGCGAATAAAAATAAAACCTAATATTCAACATTCAAAACTAAAATAAGCGACGACGAGAGAACGTAAACATAGAAATAAGAGCATCAATGAAACGCAGAGATTCTCAGATGATTAAATCAAACAAATCGACAAAGAGAGAGAGAGAGAGAGACCTAAAAAAAAGCAAAACCGAAGCAGTCGAGCCGTAGCAGCTGAAGAAGAAGAAAAAAATGGTGGCGGGAACTCCAATCGCACCCTGCCTTTCTAACAAATGACAATCATGTCCGAATCTTAAATCATCAATAACAATCCATCTCAGCCGTCCAACCGGGGGGCCGTTCATCATTCTCCATTGGGGCGCGATTACTCCGTTTTATTTGTCCCACCATCTTACTAAATTCACCACCTGCATTTTTATTTTAAAACCCACCACCTTGTAAGTATACCATCAGTAAAACACTAAACCCACCGTTAGGGGGGTTGTTTGTTGTTGAGGGACATAAGAATAATGGAGGCTCCACTGTGGAGCCATGGTAATGATGAAAACAATGTTGTGCATTGAAGACGCTCGAGGAAATGTCTGTGTGTAGATGTGTTGGGTCTAAACCTATTAGGTATGTTGCGGTGATGGGATGATTTTATTCATATATTTTAGCTCCAGTATGGTTTGAGAATAAATTATATAATAAGTGAGAATTAATCAGAATAAACTTAAAATAAATATTTCGGAATGTTAGAATAAATGAGAATTTGTAAATTAGAATTAATTAATATAAAATAATATATATTCTAACCAATTCCTGAAATTAAGTTATTATATGATATTCAACCCAAAAGAATATGTAGGTCCATTGTCAAATCAATTTTCATCACTTCTTATAAATCAACTATTAAATAAATTAAGATCGGCCTTAATAATTTATTATTTATTTGACTGGGCCCTGGGTGAATTTTTTAAGTGAAGCATATGCATTTTAAAAAAAAATTAACTTGTTTATTAAATCTTGTACAAGCCTAAAAACAACAAAAAAAAGGTCAAATTTTAATAGAATGAAAAAGTTAAAAAAATCCATAAACAAATCTAAAGAGGGTTTGAGCATTATTTAAACTAACCAACCAAATGGAGGGAGAGATATATGTGGAGCTAGAGACATTGGAGAGAGATCTTCTTGGAGTAATATCTAGAGAAAGAGTAATATTGTCATTATGATTAAAGAGATTTGAGAATGTCAAGAAATTTCAGGTTTGATTTTAGAAGAGAAAGAGTGTTGAGAAGAAACTAATTCATTTGAGGAAAAGTAATACATGTTACTGTCCATTCCATTTTTTTATACCATGGAATGTATAGTTTTTAGAAGCCCTTCTTGAGTGGGATCCTAGACAATTGTCTTGATTATCTTACCCCAGTACCAACCCTGAAATCAATTTTCATTGTGTTTTCACATTTTTAAAATCATTATTCTTATTTACATTTTTATTCAAACAAAAAAAAACTTTAGTATTACACTTTTCAATAAAAATAATTTAAAATATAATCAAATAAAAAATTATTTTATTCTCATTTATATTTAAATAGTCATAAACATCATAATAATTTAATTCTTTATCCAAACCAAAACAAGTGATGAAATAGAGGGTAGTCGATTCAAATGCATTTCAAATAAAAACACAAACGAAGTCCCCCGCCCTCATAATTAGGCCTGTCAACGGGTCGGGTCCGGGCCAGGATCAGGGTGGACCCGGACCCGGACCCGACTCGAGGTTGGACCCGACGGGTCCGGGTCCTTGAAAAGATGGACCCGACCCGGGGATGACCTAAAGAAAAACAGAGAGAGAGATAGCTGTCGCTCGCACGAGTGGCCGACGGAGGCTGTCGCACGGAGATGGAGCCGCAGATCGCGCGGAGACGGAGCCGCAGATCGCGCAAAGACGGATCGCGTGGAGACGGTCCGAGCGGAAATGAGATGAAGGTGGAGAATGGAGAAGAGACGACAGAGGCTGTCACGCGGCCACATTTCGCGGCCGACGGAGGCTGTCGCGCGGAGACGGTCCGAGCGGAAAAGAGATGAAGGCGTGGAATGGAGAAGAGACGGAGAGAGTGGCCGAGTGGGGGTGGCTGCCGCGGCTCACAGAGAGTGAGAGAGATAAAGACGGCATAGTCAAAAAAAGAAAAAAATGGCACATTCACATTTTGATTTAGGGCTTAGTTAGGGCATCAGATATTCAGAATTTCCGAGTGTGTTTTAAACTTGTGGGCTTGACACTTTTTTTTTTGGTGAAGGACTTGTGATTGTGGGCTTGGTTATGGGTTAGGATTTGTTATTATGGACTTGTGAAAAGAAAAATGAGTTAAGACTTATACAGTTATATTTATAACTTGATAAATAAAAATTTAATTATGGGTCTCGGGTCCAACGGGTCGGGGCGGGGTGGACCCGGATCTGACCCGTTTGTATGTTCGGGTCCACCGGGTTGGGTCCAAATCGGGTCGGGTTCAGATCGGGTCGAGTATATTACACGTGTAATCGGATCCGGGTTGGGTCGGGTTCAGATTGGGTCGAGTATATTACACGTGTAATCGGATCCGGGTCGGGTCGGGTCCGGGTCTGGACCCGACCCGTTGACAGGCCTACCCATAATATGAGGGTAAAATAATTATGGTCGTGGGAATAACCGCACCGTTTCCTTTATATTTTTTTTTATTATATGTTTCCCAGAATAAATCTCCTAACAAGATTCGCATAATCCTAGCCGTCCGATGATGGGTCATTTATGTAACGCAACATGAACGGTCGATATCGCCCCGCTCAGATGAAACGAAAATTAGGGTTCTATATGATTTTATAAACCCTTCGAGCACTATAAAAGGACGAGTTTCCTCTCCGAAGCCGTCCCATCCATTCTCATCTAGTCTTCATTTTCTAGGGTTAGGGTTTTGGTTTTCTCTCTCGTTTTGTTCTCTGTAAATTCAATTTATTCACATTGCGAAACACTCATCTCTGTTTCTGCACGGACCCGGGCTCCACCGACTGATCTGTGCGGAGTGGAAGCCCCAAAACCCGTGCTAGATCCGATCGCCGCCCAGTGTTGCAGATCAGATCGATCTCTTCCACGACTGTTTCTGTGTCAAAGAGACGGCAACATTTGATCTCTCTCTCTCTCTCTTTCTCTGTATCTCAATAGTTTGATTTGATTTGCCTCTCCACACCTTTAGCTTTTTGTGTCTGTTCAACCCCGCACAACAGAGTCTAGTCATGGAGGCATAAATCCAGTCATGGCGAAGTTACACGTGGGGGCTTTTCGATTTCTCCATGATTTCGCCTCTAAAATCATTCGCCACATCATATAAATTTAGGGTTTTTTTTGAAAAGTTGGCGATGATTACATGTTATCCGCGCTTCTGAGATCATTCTGTGAAGTATTTCGGAATCAATGGTTGAATTTCTTGATATGAGCCGACTGTCCAAGATCACTTTTTGTTGTAGATTTGATTCAAGTTTTTTTTTTTAATAAAAATTGTGATTGTTTTTTATGCTTTTTATGGCTATGATGATCTGTATACAGCTTTCAATGCCAGTTCTGCTTCAGATAATTCTTGATAGATAAAGCTGATAGTAATCTGAGCCTTCCCTTCTTTATGATTTTTATGTGAAAATGTCTATATATCAAATTTTAGTTATTTATCATGTTTTAGTTTAATATAATATTTTTTGTTGGATAATGTCAGTGATGATTTATCCATCCGAGTGAGGTATGGCCAAACCAGGACCCTGTTTCAGGGAGAACCTCCTTGGTGAAGCTATATTCATATGAGATTAATGGATACTACTGAGGCATTTAATTCATGTTATGTAATTGCTCATGAAATATCTTTATTTATAATTATAATCTATAGTTTAGAGCATATATTGTTTCAAATAGATTGTTGATTTGTGGGAATTTGCTAGTGATGATATATCCATATAGTTGAGGCCTAGTGGAACCAAGACCCTGTTTCAGGGAGAACCACTTGGGGAAGCTTTGCTCTTATGAGATTAATGGATTTAACTGAGGCACTAAAAATCATTTTGATATGTTTTTTTGTTGGTTCTAATGACGTTGTATTCATGACTTTAGGATTATCACAATTTGAGTTTCACTATCCTCCAGTGATTATACCTTGAACATGGAGGCTGATAAACTCTGAAATTTATTTGGTGCTGCCATCAGCTTCTTCTTTTACTGACATGAGATTGGAGTTAAATGCCAGCACAATATTTCATACCCATCTTTCGTGCTTGTTAATGTTAGTTCATCTTTATATTCATGAAAATTATTAAAAGCTGTAACAAATTTTTTTAATTAAAAATTCTTAACAAATGTGTTTTCCAACCACACTTTTTCATTACATTTTGCTGCACTTATTCTGAAAAGAGTTTTGTTACACCCAATTTTTTTTTTCAGTCAGGAATGCTCTTATGTTCCCCTTTCACTCTATATATTGAGATACAGATCTAGATCTCGGATATGACTTTTGAAAAAATAAAAATATTTGTGGTCTGTGTGACATTTTCCTTCTGCAAATCAAGTGTGAAGTGTTTGGTGGAAGCTGCCACTCGATACTGGATGCACTCTATACTAAAATCATACTGGATGCACCTGATACTCAAATCAACTACTGATAATGTGATCACAGTGGTTAAACATCTCGATGTTTGGGGGTGCAAGGTTCTGCTCAAGATTAAGATGTTCTTATGGGTTTTATATCAGAGGAAAACTCTTAATCTCTAGATTGGCAAGGTGTGTGCCGGGGTTAGAGGTCACATGCGTCATGTGCGGGTGGAGGAGGAGACCACGGAGTGGTTAAATGTGATGACGGGCAATGCATGTGCATTTTGGGGATTTGGAGGGGATGTGGGCAGCGGGTCGGCAGCTGAGAAGGGTGGGGGACCGGTCTACGAAGGCGAAGCTTTCTCAATTATTCGTCTTGGCTTTGGTTTGGTCGACATGGTTGTCTCGCAACCCGGTCATTTTTAGAGGCCAAAGACCATACAGGGAGGTGGTAGTCGATGAGTTCAAGTAAATGTCTCTTCTATTTCATTCTTATGCGAATGCCTCCGAAAGTGTATGATGCTTTTCTTAGGCTTCTGATATTTAATTTATTAAGATGTATGCCTACCGTTTAACTAAAAAAAAATGATAATGTGATGATGGATGGTGAAGAAACAGTGTTCTAAACTTAGTTTTCTTCCAATGGTTGTTTGTTACCCATTTGAATTTGGACTTGTGGCAATTTGGGTCGATGGTATTGTGAAGACTAATGTGCATGTCATGGAATGTGCTACTCTCAATTGTTCTATATGAGAAATTGGTGTCTATTTTGAAGTTTTTTTCATATGAATGGTTGCAAATCAATTATCATCATCTATTATAAATCATTTATTAAATTAAATATTTTATTTTTTTACTTTTTATAAATTATTATCTATATCTTATTTACATTTTTTACTCAAAAAATAAAATATTTATTCTTACATTTTACTAACCAGAATAATTCAAAGAATAATTCAAAACACAATTGAACACATAAAATCAATTTATCTTTATTTATATTTATTTATGTTTGAATAAATGTATATCTTGTCATAAATTCATCTCCGTTTCAAATTGGGGCTAAAGGTATGAACCTATTTTAGAACCGAAAAATATTATAAAAACAAAAAATATTTTAAATCATAACATTAACTACTATTTTTAAGGGCCTCAAGAACACTTCCAAAACAAACACAAAAGTTCTTAGCTCCCTTTGGAAACATAATATGTCTTATTCTTAGGTAAATAGTTATTTTAGCATAAGTGAGTATAAATAAGGATATAGTAAATTTGTATTTTATTTTGTTTTGAATTATTTTTATTGTGAAACATAATAATAAAGTTGTTTGGATAAAGGAAAAATCCATATAACCCCCTATAAACTAACTGAAATCCATCTAACCCTTGACTTTTCTTTAAATTCATATAAGTCCCTGAAAACAATTTACGTTTAAAGAAAAAATATGTTGTGAATATTATGTTTAGTTAACCTGGTAGAAAATGCAATATATCAAAAACCTCTATAATGTGTTAAAAATGAGAAAAATCTTCTATAAATGATAATTTTACCTCCCTGGATAGAATTTTATAATGAGTCATGTTACACATGCCCCACTATTTAGGCCCATTAACAAACCTTATGAGGTATCATTCCATCATTGGTTGTTTGTTTAACTTTTAAAAAAAGTTAAAAATACAAAATACAATATTACCCTAATTTAAATCTCACATTTTATCTCTTATTAAACTCATTCCCACTTTTTCTGAAAAACAAATCAGTCTATTCCATTTTAGGAATCCAATTTTTTCAAAATCAATTCAAATTAAAAAAGAGAACCAATAAAAACAAGACCAAAATTAAAATTTTATAGGATTTCTTAAAAAAAACTGAAAAAAAACTAAATCATTCAAAAAAACTATTTATTCAAAAACATCGAAAAAGATGGAATTATTTGTGACCTCTCATGCAACCTAAAAACGATGGCAACAGAGAATAATTAACGTTTAATTTTTTTTTGAAATGTTAATTTGATGATTATTTAATTACAATCATCAAAGAAAGTATTTTTTTCGATGAATGTAGAAATAAAACACAAATCACGGTATAAAAAAAGAGCTCATAATAAAAGTCAGTTACATTTATAAAATGTAACTTAATTTTAACAATAAATTATATTTAAAAGTTACATTTGTAAATGTAATTGGGTTTTGTTATGTATAAAAATTAAAAGTCGGTTACATTCTACAAATGTAGTTAGATTTTTAGGTATAATGTATATTTATATTACATTAACATATCACTAACTTTTGAAAAATAATGTATATAAGTATAAGATAATAGTTTGAAATGTAACTAACTTTCGAATGTTACACAATCCAAGCTAATGTAAAATAATTTAAGATCAAACGTCACATCCAAGATTTTTTTTTTTAGCTAAATCAGTTTCTACCGGACAGTTAAAATTTTTTTGTGCAACAAACAAGTAACAAATTATTGGAATAATGCAAAATGAATGGATCAAAAATGAATTTAACATTTTACATCAAATTTAATAATAAAAAATTATAATAAATATAAAATAAGAATGTGACCCAAATACAAATTCTATTTCAAGTGAAGAAGAATAAAAAAATAGCAAATGGACAAACAAAAGTTATTGATTTCGGAGAGAGCCTGCCGGAATTTAGATACGGATTTGAATCTGTAAAAAAATCACCGAAGGTAGAAGAGAAGTTATTTCATTGACCCGTTCGGATATAAACAATGATAAAGCCTTCAATAATAATGAGTCGCGCTGAGAAATAGAAGAAGACAGATTTTGAAAGCTCTGATTCCAATAATTCCAAATCAAATGATGTATTTTTTTTATATATAAAGCAAAAGAGAAGGCTCCAAATATCATGCGATTTGATCATCCAAAAAAATTTAAAAAATTATGTCACTCAACAATAATAATCAACTCTTTAATTATAAGAAGTAATTATAAAAAAAGACAAATAAGATAAAATAGGTATTAACATTTGTGTTATCTCATGGAACTTATATGAGACTTATAAAATAGAGTTTGTAAATCATTATTATTTTATAATATCCAAAGAGGGTAAAATTGTGATTTTCATATGATTTTTCGCATTTTTAACACATTGTTATGATTTTTTAATATACTGTGTATTTAGTTAGGGTTAACCAAACGAAATATTCATAAAATATTCATCATCTATTAACGAAAATTTTATTCAGATGGTTATTTGGATTTATTAGATGTTTTCAGAGGGTTATATGGATTTTAAGGAAAGTCAGGGGGTTATATGGATTTCATTAAGATTTCAGGAGGTTGTATGAATTTTTTCTTTGGATAAAATGTTTATAAAATGTGAATAAAGATTTATAAAAAAAAATGATGATAGTTGATTTAACATGTGATTTATAAAAGGTGATATAGTTGATTTGACAGTGGACCAACATATTCTTTGGGTGGAATAACCTAGAATAACTTTAATTTCAGGATTGATTGGAATCTATATTCCACTTTATACCCGTTCATTCAGACATACATTATCCCTGAATATTCTGGGTATTATAAACACCTTATTTAACATATTCACATTATTCTAAAATCTATCTCGGGTTATTCTGTATCCAAACGGGAACTTCAAATTTCAAATATCACAAAACTCAGCTTTTTCACATCTCAAAACACTGCTTCTCCACCACGAGCCTACTTCCGAGTACGCAGTGTCTCCCGATGTACTGTCAAATGGGTCCTAAATCTTTTTATGTCGAACTGTACTCTCTATACACATCACCACTCACCAGGTAGAGATGCATCCTCCCTGTACAGGTCATGAGTTCAACCCCGGTTAATCCCTTTCTTCGGATGTGCTTAGCCCGTAGTGAGCTTTAATTGTGTGCCTTACCCTTGTTGTTATATCAACTCCTTGTGAGTCTTCCTACTCAAAAAAGGAGTTGTTCTATACATTATTTACAGCATCTCTCCTTTTCAAATAACATAAAAATATTAAAACATATTTCAAATAATAAGTCAAAATGTAGTCATAAGACTTTTAAATGTGACAATTAACATAAGTATTTATTTATTTATTTTATAAAACAACAAACAAAAACAACGACAACGCCGGAGTAGGAGAGATTCCTACCCGGGGCATACGCCGCCCTCTCTCCCTCAAACCATGATCTGTTAAAACCATAAAAATTGACTACCATCAATGACAAAACGACAACTAATTTTTTGTTATTTATTTAAAATGTGTTCAGTTATAAATTTGATCAAATTCTGGTTTACATTCAAACAATTCTAACCCATAATCTATTAATAAAATCTGCAACAATCAAAGCTGTGAAGTGGGCTTGCACTACAGACTCCACGGGCCACCATTGGACTCTTGGATCCGCTTATGTCAAACCTTTTGGATCCGGCTTGTTAAAAAAAGAAGAAAAGAGTTAAAGACATTTAAGTTCCTATAAACATGCATAAATCTATATAAGTCTTTACAAAATTATAGTGAACATATATGTCTATTAAACTATTATAGTAAGTCAATCTAACAAAATATTCTTATAATATTTCATTTATATGAAATTAAACACTCAAAACATTGAAAAAGAATATAAGTCATTTTAATGACCAATTTATTCTGAACCCATTGAAAATACTAAACATTGAAGGGAAAAAAAACAAATCACACACAAATCCATAAAATCCGACAGAAATCCATCACACAAAATCGAGATGGCCTGCACGAAGCAGACGCCGAGGAAGTCCACCGAGGCAAGGGCTCCGCGCAAGCACCTGGGGACGAAGGCGGCCCGGAAGTTGGCGCCGACGACTGGGGGTGTGAAGAAACCCCATCGGTTCAGGCCTTCGTCCAATGATGGAATAAATTAAACAACCTTCTCCTCTCTATTAATGCTCCCCTTGATTCCGCATTATCCAAGGATCTCCAAAAACCCCAACAACAACAACCCAAACAGGAGCAAGAAGAGGAAGCACAAGCACCAACATGACTTCAAGACGAACCTCCAGTTCCAGTTGTGTCGGCACTCCATGAGGCGTCTGAGGTGTAATTGGTGGGACTGTTCGAGGACACCGGCTTGTGCACGATCCACGCTAAGCCCCCGTTTAGAACGGGAATATATTTTATTCTAGGGTATACATTTATACAAACATAAGTTAATATAAATAAGGATAAAGTGATTTTGTGTTTGATTGTGTTTTGAATTATTCTTGTTGATAAACGTAAGAATAAATATTTTGTTGTTTGGGTAAAATGTGAATACAATATGAATAAAGATTTTAAAAGATAAAAAAATAATGATAGTTGATTTGACAAGTGATTTATAAAAGGTGATGACATGTGATTTAACAGTGTGCCCCATATATTCTTTGAATGAAATAACCTATGATAATTTTAATTTCAGGAATTGATTGAAATCAATATACCACTTTATACTAGTTTATTCTGGGATATTTTATTAAGGGTTATCCGGGGCAAACAAACACACCAAAATTCTTATCTGGGGTTATCCAAAGTTATCCAGGGGCTTATAAGAGGATAGAGAGATTTATATGACTTTTTTTATGTTTACTCATGTATGTTATACCCAAGTTTACAAGGATTTATGTGGGTTTATAAGTGTTTGTAAGGACCTAAATGTCTATAACCCAATTTTTTTTAATTAGGGGTCCCAGGGGTCTTTGTAGTCACCCATATATTATTTTTAGATCCTTTAAAAATTTTATGTTTTTTTTTTAGGTCTCTCCAGTCAGATATTGTTCAAAAATACCAAAAATGTTCACGCCGAGTTATGCGAATGTTGACAATGCACTAGAGAGTGTTAACAATGTACTGAAGATAATTAAGAATATATCGAATAGTGTTTACAGTGTACTGAAATAATTGAGTTGATGATATTTTATATGAAGATATTTAACAATGTATTGGAGAGTGTTGACACTGTACTAAAATAATTAGGTGGGGACATTTTCGATATATTTGAATAACATCCCGATTGGAAGGACTTAATGATAAATTTTCACCACTTCATATATCTAAAAAAAAAAGGATTTTAGACCCTTAATTAATTTTTGAAAAAAAAAACATGCAACAAACAAAAACCACCATGGTGTTTGGGGACCATCAAATAAACGATCATTTGAGTGCTAGTAGAGAAGGAAAGTCAAGGGGACAAAGATCCGATGTCCCCAATTTAACCGGAGATTTTTGTTACTTTATAAAATCGCTTTCACCCACCCAAATAATTTGGAGAATCCGCGAGAGCTTCTAGAAACGCAGCGCAGCTTACGTGATGCCTTCCTTCTTGACTGGTCTAATTTATTATATATATTTATAACCAACATATGAATACAATAACCTCCTACTTATGTTGCACTTGCTTTACACCACATGCACTCATTTCATCTAAAAATTTATTAAAAGAGTTTATTTTATTATAATTGAGTTTAAACTCGTGAATTTAAAAATATATATAATAAGGATGTTGATGTGTACAGAAATCAGAATTGATGGAGAAAACATCAGAAGATCACATAGATTAGAATACTAGTTTGGTGCTAGTCACATAGTATTTGACACTTAAATTAGAGATGTTTTTATAATTAACTATAATAATTATATAATGAAAATGTCCATACCTTTTCTTGCGGGATTTATATGTAGAGTGGAAACTGACGGTCGGTCACCACGTGATATATCTCGATAATGACCCATAACAGACTTTAGATTATGAGAATGATTGTTCCTTTGCCGAATATGGTCATATTTTGAGGGGCAATTTCCTACCACTGTAGTTGATGGGGCTTAAAGAAACCTAAAAGTGTAACTTGCATGTGGATATGTGACATTTGTTTACTTTATCCTTCCACAATTTTATTAAATTTATATGAACACAATTGTTTTTGAAAAATGTTTGGGATACGTAAGACCGGCTATGTTAGACAAAGAGAACCAAAGACCATTGAACAAATAAATGGAAAGCGGTGGAATTGATTACAACTTTAATCTCGACAGGGAAAATAGCCTCGCAGAGGCCACTTCTACCCCGAAGGGGCAACCCTCGGAGAGACAACACTGAGTTAATGATCAACTATCGATAAGAAATGAGTTAATGAGTTAAACAAGACTACATCAATACTGAGTTAATGAGTTCTTTATAAGGCAGATAAACACTCCAATAAGAGAGATACGAAGTCATAATCTTAATAATAGATGTTTATTCTTCAACAACGCTGTCTTAGATAAGTCAGCTCCCGGTCCTCAAAGGGCGGTTACCTCCCCTCCTGGATGGCTGATATGGGAAAACAATAATTGTTCTCCTCTGCCGGTTCATCCAGTATGGGTCCCATCATATGCCGCATTCTCCGGGTTGCCATTTCACCTTAGGTACCCTCATGGTTACTCGACTCTCAGGCGATCTTTCTGTTGTAAAGGACACCGTGCCCTTTTGGGATGTCGCAGCTATCTCTCGATATGCCGTGCATAGGTGACTATTCCTACATCATGCATCGTCAGCACCTCACTTGACAGAAAGCTTCGGTTACGACCTCCACCTACCCTGTACAAATTGGCTCAAACCAGGGTAGGAATTCTGCTCAGGAATAAACACCCTTATAACTGGCTACTTGTAAGAACAAGGAACTACAGATTCGGCTATCAATCAATAAGTAGTGGTGCGAAGCACTCAAAAAAAAAATCTTTTGCTTTAAGATTTTCCCTCCTCAGTTGTTGTTTGTTGTTTGTTTTGTTTGTTCTTTCTTGTCTAACACAGAGAGTTCTCCCTCCGCAGGTGAGGCCTGCCGTCCTCGGTCGGTCAGTCACTATCGGTCGTTCACTCGACCGGCCTACCCCTATAAGTTCCCTTCCTTGAAAGGGCTTGCTTACAGATTTAGACCGGTAAACCCACGTATAAGTGAGGTTCTTCGTCGCTGGCACGGGTCGGTGCCCGCCAGAGCCATAGATAACAGGGTAAGACACCTGTTACGAACCTATGGCGCACTCCGGTGCTAAACCCAGTCCCTTTGCCCCGAGCATTGGTGTAAGACTCCCTCGAGGAGTGCGATTACAGATAACTCAGGAGTTCGTGGGGTTAGCCGATAAGGACACAGCCTTCTCGTACCTCATCCAGACCACTAGGAAAGGCACCCTTGATCCCCAAGAAATTCCGGTTCAAGAGTTCCAGCTCCAGGCGAGTGAAGCGAAGTTGAAACAAGTAAATAAGCTACTCAATCAACCCTTAACCCGTCTTTTGAAAGGAGATAGGAAACTAAGCGCTATCGATGAACTAACTGCTTCTTTGACATGATTATCCGATTCTGTTGTATGTAACCGTCTTTGTCGAAGCAAGAGAGTTCGCTCCCCTTTCATGCGTGACGTTTCCTCCTGGCTTTCACGGATTCCCGTACACTGTGTGGAATGAATGCCATGCTTCCAACGCAAGTGATCAAGGTGCATTGACTAAACTGTTGTTGCTCCTACGTTAAAACACTTCCGCTCCTCCTATGCTCCGTAGCTTAAGTTGTCTATCCCCTCCCCCCCTCAAGGGGGAATAGGCCCTACGGGGCTATAGGCAATACTAACAAAAAAAAACAGAAAAAACAATAACAAGAATGTCGTAAACAATGTTTCGTTACGGAGATCTCGAGTAAGTTGCCGAATCTGTAGTTCCTTGTTCTTACAAGTAGCCAGTTATAAGGGTGCTTATTCCTGAGCAGAATTCCTACCCTGGTTTGAGCCAATTTGTACAGGGTAGGTGGAGGCCGTAACCGAAGCTTTCTGTCAAGTGAGGTGCTGACGATGCATGATGTAGGAATAGTCACCTATGCACAGCATATCGAGAGATAGCTGCGACATCCCAAAAGGGCGCTGTGTCCTTTACAACAGAAAGATCGCCTGAGAGTTGAGTAACCATGAGGGTACCTAAGGTGAAATGGCAACCTGGGGAATGCGGCATATGATGGGACCTATACTGGATGAACCGGCAGAGGAGGACAATTATTGTTTTCCCATATCTGCCATCCAGGAGGGGAGGTAACCGCCCTTTGAGGACCAGGAGCTGACTTATCTAAGACAGCGTTGTTGAAGAATAAACCTTCAAATACGTCAACCATTCGCATGCGAGCGAAGCGAGGTTTTTTGCATGACTAAGGGATGGATCACTTGCTTAATAACTTAATGAGAACTTTTTCAAACAGATGTGGGCCTTAAGGCGCAATTCAATATCGATTTTCTACTGTTATTCCAGGCGCTCTTCACATTTTGTCACAAAGGCATCTTTCTCTTGGTTCCTAAACTGAACTCTAAAGAAAAAAAAAATCCAACTATAGATCCCAGGTATGCTCCTCGATCTACAGATGACAATACCCCAGTTCCTGTACACCCGTAGTATTTTAAAGCGCTCACAAAGGCATCGACAAACAATAGAATTTCTGCCTTTGTTTATGTACCTCAATTGTTATAAATTGGTCTTCATAAAATAAATAAAAAACAATTCTAACTCATCATGTGAATTGGCTCACAAACAAACAATAAATATTATCTAACGGGTTATGTTTTGATTAAAAATGCATATTATACCATATGAATCGAATAACCGCTCTTTTTTTCTTTTTTCTTTTTTTTACAAAACAAAGTGTTAAGGAATCGAAAGATTTAAGTCTCACCGGAGGTGAACACTCCCAAAAACGTGCAAAAGGAACAAAAAACGGGCAAAAAAAACATTTTTTAAAAAAACACGGAAGACTGGTTCGTGGAAGCTCTCGCTCCAAGACACGTGCCCATATAAAACGGGAAGAGCAAATCGGGACCGTTTATTCGATCACGTCTTTCGCGGCTCCTCTGTTTTTTTCAGATCTCGCTCTTCCTCTTCATTCTTCGCTTCCTCCATCGCTCGCTCTCGCATTTTCTGTTTCAGTTTTTCTAAACCTAAAAAATAAGAACAAATACAATGCGATTCGCTTCGTTCATCTTCGATGGAGTCTCTCGCGCCCTCAATAGGAACTCAATGGTTCCTAAGGTCGTCGTCCTCGTCGCTGTCAGGTTTTCTCTTCGATTCTGTTTTGTCTTTTTAGATGTTTCGTTGTTGATTTCGATGTGATTTTGAGATCTCGATTGCCTGGTTAGAATCAAATCATGTAGAGCTTGGTTTTTTTTTGGTTTGGGAGTGCATGCATGTGTTTGTTACGTACTGTATTTTTTCTTCAGATTTTATAAAAATAATTTATATCAAAATTTTATAAAATTAAAATACGAAATTAATAGAAAATAGGTTAGGAATCCATGGTGGAGAGACATGTAAGAGTTGTTTTCATTTAAATGAATATATATATATATATATATATATATATATATATATATATATATATATATATATGTCCTCCATACATAAAGAGTTTCAATGATTTGATTCATTCCCTATATATGATTCATGACTTGCTAGATTCCATGAACTTTCCAAGGTGGAGTTTTCAAACTGAATTCTTCTATAATCGATGCCCACAGATAGACAGAGAATGTTGAAGCTGAAAAAAAATGAACTTTTTTTCTCTCATGGAAAACTAGTTCTAGAAAGTATTTTACAGACTAAGGGCCCGTTTGGGACTGCGGACTCAATCTCCGCGTTGGGTAAAGCCACGGGCGGTACAGAATCGTTGTTTTGCGGGCGTCTCAAATGCGATTCATTTTTGCCTATTAAAACAATTTTCAGTTTCAAAAGCAGACGTGGATTTTTCGTTTGGATCCGCGGTGGTTTTACACGGTGTTTTCGTCGCAGAATCCTCCCCACCGTGGATCCAAACAGAGTCTAAAAGAAATAAAGGGACAAAAATGACAAGCCATTTAAACATTATATGCATTTTTTAGATCTATCGTTTGTAATGTCTAACAGCAAAAAAAAAACCATAAATGCATTCATTTTTTTAAAAAATGGCAAACATTATTGCATTAATAACAACACTTTAGTCTAAAATTGTCATAAAATTCACATCTATAAAATTCACATCTTACACACGTGTTGGTCTCTTTTTTTTTTTTTAAGAAACGACACGTGTCGGTCTTTCATTGACGACTGATGCAAAGCTGATGGGATCTAGCAGGGACTATCCAAATTTAGATCACATTTTTCCCATATATATATTTCCAACAATTTAGTTTTTGTTTTAACTCCCTTCATAGTGAAGAACAAATTGAACCACTGATTTTTAAAGTTTGGATTAAAAAAGCATGATTTGATGATAGGACTGGTTTAAAAGGCCATCTTTTTATTACCATAGGAAGGGTAATTTTATCTGTTCCTTCGTTTTTTTTAATTGTTCATTAGTTCTCCAGTCATGCATTGGTTCTGTTTTTAGTTGTTGAACTTTTGCTCTGATTTATAAGTGGTGTTGTGATCATGTAATGTTTATTTGGTGTCTCATGATTCACACAACGTGCAGTTGTTTTATGATCTGTGCACAGAAACGTTTTACTTTGATTTTTGGCTGATAAGAGGAAGGGAATGTCGTTGATTTCCTTATATCTTATTGCAATACCTGATTTTTCTTTACATCAACTCTTGCTAGTCTACATTTTCCATATTGGCATGCTAGTGTGGATTTTCAATTTCAAATAACTATTTGTTGCAACTTGCAAAAAAGAGGAACCTAAATTCCATCGGCTTTTTTGAATGAATCATCTATTCCTGTGATATTTATTTTGTATGTATGTTTCCATATTTATTTATTTATTTGTTTTTTCAAGACCTCTGCTCACTTTTGAAATGATTGTTTTAGTTTACCAGTGCAATTAAGCAATGGAAGTGTGAAAAGTTCATGAATTTGATATATCCTAAGATATTGCATGGCTTCAGTTGTTGGTGTTATCGCCTTGGTATCGTTTTCATGTCCTAAAAGTTCCAAATAAGAGAGTGTTTTTTTTAATGTGTCATTTGTGCTGGTATGTTCACTATTTATGTGTACAGTGGCGGAGGTCTCATAGCATACTCGGAGTCACAATCAGATCATGGTGCAAGCATTGTTCGGTCATCTGAAACAGAACCTAAGAAGAAGAAACTAGTTGTACTTGGTACAGGATGGGCTGGAACTAGCTTCTTGAAAAATCTGGATGGCTCCTTGTATGATATCCAAGTGGTATCACCTCGTAATTACTTTGCATTTACTCCTCTGTTACCAAGTGTGACTTGTGGTACGGTGGAGGCACGAAGCATTGTTGAGCCAATCCGCAAAATTATAAAAAAGGTAAGAATATGTGCACTCAGCAAACATGTTCTCAGATATAGACTCAGAAAATTGGCTATCAGAAGTAAATATTTTTATTTATCAAATGATATTGAAGCAATGATGTTTGTTGTTCATTCAGTGAAATATTGAGTGTTATTCCACTTTCATGCTTCTGATGTTGACTGTTGTTTGTTCATCATAGGTAGTTTTTTTAATTTTTTCATCTCGTTTGTTTTTGGAACCTAATTACCAAGGCCAAAGGATAATATGGCTGCCATAGTAGGTTTCCCTTTGTACTGGTGGGAGGAGGTTTCTCCCAAGGAACTACTTCATTCCATGAGTGAATTATAGGCATCCCTATCACACACTGGATGTGGTGGCATCCCTCTTTTCTTTCTTGACATAGTCCTTGATTACAAAATTTTCATTAATGGATCACTCAGCTAGTAAATGTTTCAATATTTATTCGCCAAGGGCTTAATCAAGTTACTGACATATTTTTCTACTTCACATTGTGTTCATTTGCAGAAAAATGGAGAAGTCAGGTTCTGGGAAGCTGAATGTTTCAAGATTGATCCAGTTAACAAGAAGGTTCACTGTCAAGCTAATGCTGGGTCCAATTTGAATGGGACTGGAGAATTTGTGGTTGACTATGATTATTTGGTGATTGCTATGGGAGCCAAAGCGAATACATTTAACACACCCGGTGTTGTTGAGCATTGCCATTTCTGAAGGTCCACTTTAGCTCCTCACAAATGATTGTTTGAAAGCATTCAACTAATTGTTGTCCATTGAAGTTTTCTATTGTGTGTTTGATAGAATATACCTCCATGATTTTTCACTGCCTTCATTGCTTCATAGAGATATTGAATTTATTGTTTGCTTTTTCTGAAGTACAAATCTTGATACAGGAAGTAGAAGATGCTCAGAGAATAAGGAGGAGTGTCATTGACAGTTTGGAGAAAGCCAACCTCCCGAATTTGAATGAAGAGGAGAAGAGGAAAAATCTTCAGTTTGTTATTGTTGGTGGAGGTCCAACTGGTGTTGAATTTGCTGCAGAGTTGCACGACTTTCTCACTGAAGATGTAGGCAAGATATATCCAAACATTCGTGACCTTGTGAGAATAACAGTTGTTGAGGCAGGCGGGCATATCTTGAGCATGTAAGGGAGAAGTCATTCTCATTTGCTCTTTGTTGTTTCTTTCATTGCTAACATCAAGCAATTGATCATTCATCATTCTGGTATAGCTTTTTTTGGTAGTGAAAATCTTTTTCTTGTTACATCTTCCTCCCATCTACAGTAGGAAAACTTAAACTCAGGACCCATCGTTGATGAGGGGTATCTCTACCAATTTGACAAGAGGTGGTGTGGTGATTCTGATACTTTTGAATTTAGCTATTTAATTATTATGCTTTCAAATTGAGTCTTTGACCTTTCTATCCTAGGATATTTTTTATTTGGACAGACTCTACTTTTTTTGTTACTGACTGAATGCAAGAATCAGATCATGTTTGATATACAAGTATTGTGTGCTTGGTGCTTTAACTCATTTTAATACATGGGTTTAAGTTATTTAGTTCTCTGTTCTGATATACTCTTGATAGCCTCAAGATTTTTTCTTCTTTCACTTTTTTTCCCCATTGGCCAACATGGTTGTCTAGAGTGCTACTGATTTTATCATTTCATCTTTGTCAATTGATCACAGTACATGTCATTCAGTGAGAAATACCAACAATTGGCCCTTTATTTGATATTTTGCGGGTGGAATTCTTAATGAATCAAATGACTGGCCTGAACACCCAGCATCAATTTCTTGATATTGGTTGATAAGTCACTATGCCATAATTGTTGGATGTCTCCCTTTGTATGAGGTCCTGAAGGGGCTCAATTTGTTCCTGTGTGAGTATGAATTTGCCTGAGCTGTTCTTCTGAAATTAGCTAAATGAAAGTAGCATGAATCATAATAAAAATTTTAGTCCAAAGTTTATTTGTGGATGGTCGTTGCAGGTATTCACATTTTTAGATCTAGTATTTTGTAGGTTCAACCATTTCTATTACCATATCTTGTCATGTTTGGCCTTGGATAAGGCTGCATAACAATCTGCATGTTATTGCTTCACCTATAAGCTTCTTAGTTCATAATTTTCATTGATTGGTTTGTAGGTTTGACAAGCGGATAACATCATTTGCTGAACAGAAATTCCAGAGGGATGGTATTGATGTGAAATTAGGCTATAAGGTTACCAAGGTATCTGATAAAACTATCACCATGGTTGATAGAGCAAATACAGTTACTGATTTGCCATATGGAATGGTTGTCTGGTCCACGGGTATTGGGACCCGCTCAGTGATAAGGAGTTTTATGGAAGAAATTGGTCAGGTTCATTGCTATAATCCTATACCCGTTTTATTTTGCAGTCTCAGTTGTACAGGATCATTTTGTGATTGTCTAAGTGAATTAGAAAGTAATTTTCTGTTTTCATTTAATTCTCTTATTTCATTTAGGCTGATAGGCGTGCTTTGGCAACTGATGAGTGGATGCGTGTACAAGGATTGGAAAATGTGTATGCCCTTGGTGATTGTGCCACAATATACCAACGGAAAGTCATGGTGAGTGAGCTTTTTACATAGGAAAATACTGTGCTGCATTACTCAAACATCACACTGTGTAGGAGCTAAATTCTCAGAAGCATGGTACAAGACATTGATTTGAACTGATATTAGATCATGTTATTCGGTGCATCAGTAATTATTTATTGATTAGGGTAGTGGGGTCATGACATCAACTCCCATTGAAGATTCATCATAGATTAGTTCTCTGCTCTTTTGATAATAAAAAAAGCCCTCCCATAAAGAAACTAGCAATTGATATTCAGTAAATTGCTGTGGCATTGTTTTCCAGCATAGGAATCTTCCAATGTGTCGTTACATAACTTTCAACATTAATTCATTTGTACAGTTTTATTGATGAATCACAGTTCAAGGGGTAATATATTCATACACATCAATGTTATATACTTATATCTGATTACATCTATTGAATTGCAGGAAGATATATCCGCAATCTTCAATGTCGCAGATAAAGATAATTCTGGCACTCTAACTGTCAAAGAAATCCAAGACGTTTTAGGAGATATTTGTGAAAGGTATCCCCAAGTGCAGCTTTATTTGAAGAGCAGAGACATGCGAGGTCTTGTAGATCTCTTGAATGATGCTGAAGGCAATGAGAGAAAAGAAAATAGAGAATTGAGCATAGAAGAATTCAAGAAAGCCCTTGCTCATGTTGATTCACAAGTTAAATTTCTTCCAGCGACGGCGCAGGTCAGTTTCTGTTCTTGTATTTATGTGTGTTTTGGTTTGCATGTGCCCACTTATGAGTATACTGATGAGGAGGCAGATACATTGACTGTCATGGTTCTACAATGTTTCAGGAACATGTATATTAATCGTCTGACTCTTTTTTTTTCCTTCCAACTTCTTAGGTTGCTGCCCAACAAGGTGAATATCTTGCCAAGTGCTTTAATCAAATGAAGGAATGCGAAGAAAAACCCGAGGGCCCTCTTCGTATCAGAGGAACTGGTCGCCACCGTTTTCGTCCATTTAGGTACAAAACATAATTTTTTCCAGTTCATGTATTCCTTTAGCTCTTTAGCTTATGCCTTTTTTGTTTTTTTGATAAAGATTAGATCCTTGAACAGGTGTTTTCCCTAATCGATGCTTTTGTCCTATACAATATATGTAGTAAATTGTACTCATTTATGACTGTTTCATTCTTTTTGAAATTTGGTTTTCTCCTGCTACAACGCCACTTTGGTTTTATTTGAATTATTTATTTAGTTACAGTGAATTTATTGGAGAAATATATCTGAATATTAGTTTCTATAGAGAAACATATGAATTGGAGATGAATCTGAAATTATCAAGAATAAAATATCTCTCTTGCTAGTGTCAGGTGCTTGCTTCGCATATTGTAAGTGTAATATAACTTGTCAGTAGGTGCTAGACTATTCACCTCATCCCCCTCGCTATCATTAAAGAACATCTATCCTTCCAAATGTCCTTTGATATTTGGAGTTATTATTCCTAGATCCTCCATCTCATGAGAGTGACCCACCTAAATTGGATGCCAAAGAGAGGCCTCGTTTGATTTCCCATGTCCATATCCAACTGACATAAATTTGAAAATGCCTTTGTCTAACTGTTAAATTTCCAAATTGTGTCATTTAGTTATAAATATTCATGCTGAGCCTTTCTCATTTTCTCATTCGCTTTTCCTTTTCATATTTAAGGTACAAGCATTTAGGATCATTTGCTCCACTTGGAGGGGAGCAGACAGCTGCAGAACTACCAGGAGATTGGATATCCATAGGCCACAGTTCTCAGTGGCTTTGGTATTCTGTCTATGCAAGGTATCATAACGTCTATTTGATTCCCTCATATTATGTATGTGTATAAGCATTATTGTTATATATAAATCTCTGTTGAAAGAAATTTGTATGGCATCTCCAATTTCTACCTACATGTTTCTGTGGATTCTAATTCTGTGCAAACGTCGTTTGATCTTTCAGCAAGCAAGTCAGTTGGCGCACACGAGCTCTGGTGATATCTGACTGGATGAGGCGGGTCATATTCGGGAGGGACTCGAGCAGCATTTAAGGTTATGTGCATTTGTCACCATGACCTCTAGCATTGTTTTGTGAGCATCTGCTTCTATTTTTACTCCATATCTTTTAGGGTCTAATATTGCAGTTTTGGTGTTCATTTTTTGAGGACTATACTATAATGTGTTTTCATTCATTCACTCTATTAAATAACCACACAAGTAGCCGAAATGCATGTGCTACATTTGTGATAACCAATGCCTCTGTGAGAATAAAATGTTGGATATATGTAAGGATCACAAATTTTGAACATATGTAAATGTGATGCTTCCCTGAAAGAGGGGGGAGGGGATTTTTGTGTTTCCCCAACATAAATGGCTCTTTATGGTCTTTGTTGTCCCACTTTCATTCATTATGTGACATGAAAAATGACTTTTTCTGTGATTTTAAATGATCTTATGCAATTATCAGCCTCTACGGTTTTTTGTACCATTGTTTTGAATTATTGAAATGGATATGAATGTCGAGAATATCCAAAACTAGGCCAAGTCCTGGAAAAATTAGAATGGGTGAGATTATCTCTAACATTATCCATATCCTAGTTCTCACTACAACATTTTTATGTGATTTTAAGTTATACTTTTACCCCCAAAAAAATTGATGTAATGCATATTTTTTATATTTCACTGATGAAGGCGAGAGCTGTACGGGTGATTGCAAGAATGACCGGGTTTTTTTTCCCAAGTATATATACTTAGCTAATGAATTATAAATTTGATTTTATAAAAGATAAAATATATATTTATTCTTACCAATTGCATGCATACTGAGATAGTGGAGTTTATATGTGTATTAGATGATTTTATATATTATATTAATATTTATAAATGAGATCGTAAAACAGACTAAAGTGTATCCGCCCATAATAAAATGTTAGGGACATGTCATTGAGATGGTAGGGCCTTTAGGGCCTAAAAAATTAAGCTTGTTAGTGATGATTCAGATAGTAGTGTTGTGGGTTGTTGAACCGAGCGCTAATACACTTAGTCTATTTTGCAGTCTCATACGCTATGATAATGTAGTATATGCTGTGCTATCATAGTGTATGAGGTTCTATCATAGTATATGACGTAAAAAATTTTATCATTTTTTTAACTTGAAAAAAAATACACCAATGTAGTATGTAATATATATTTTATTTTACATAAAAGCATATTATTCATTTGGAGAGTGTATGATTTTAAGAAATAAAAAGAAACCGGTGTTGATTGCAATTGGGGCTGCATTGAGGCCTGGACGTATCATTTTCCCGTTGAACCATAAGTTCCACATAGGGACTTCAACTAGATGAGGCCAAATTATAGGCTTGGATGCAACCTATTATGCGGGATGATGTTCAAATTGATACAAGCCATGTTTGTTACGGATTGAATTTACATATTATAGATTATAACTTTTCGCAGTAGATATGGTTGTTATAACTGTTTAAAAGAAGAAAATAAGCAGCAATAAATGGTTGTTTAATAAGTTGTAAAATAACTTTTTGGTGTACAATTGTCAAAAATTCAAATATACTTCTACATTGTAGAAGTGAAAATTTGATTTATGTTTGATAAAATAAGTTGATTTTTAAATATAAAATTAATTTTATAAATATTTAAATTAATATCTTAACATAAATAATAATTCAAATTCACTACAATATTTTTCAAATATTATAGAATTTTAATAAAATGAGTGACAAATGTAATTATTTAAAAAAAAATTGATAATGTATTATTTATAATAATAAAATAATTGAGAAGATGGAAGGAGGTGTGGTGATTTTTGGGGTAATAGTAAAAAAATAGATACACATTATTATTAAAAAAAATTAAGAGCACGAGTGTCCAGAAATAAAATTTTGAAATTTTATAAGCTATATTGTCAAAAACATATGTTTCCTAGCATACAGATAATGACATTTTAAAGTTGTTTATAACTTAAAGATGTTTAAATAAACATGCAATAGTGATTTTTTTTAAGCAAAAAATTATAATCCCCAACTTATAAGTTTTAATAAGCATGTACCCCGTCATTCATGTGTGGCCATTTTTGCACTCTCTATGTTTTTTCTAATCTATTATACATTAGGTTTTTGAAAAATATAAAAACATGCATTCAATCTGGAGGAAAAGAAATTGTCTTCACATCAAAAACATTGAGAGAGGGCTCTACCCTGAAATGCTATTGGAGAAGTTGAAGCAAAGTATAAGAGGCTCAGGCTCCGTTTGGGAGCGTGATAAGAGCCGTCGTGTCCGGAAAAATGGGCTGGGTCAGAGAAAGTGTTGTTCTAACACTTTTGAGAAATTGGCGAAAATACACATAAAACACACGAATTGAATGCAAATGCAGACGTTGTTGGGTGTTGTTTGTTTTTGAGTCCGCGTCGTGTGGTGTTCGCCAAAGCAAAGGCGAGGCAAACGCCCTCCCAAATGGGGCCTCGATTAGCATCACAAGTTTGAGAATCTTGTAGAGAAGCATAAAGACTTTGTTAGAAAATGGATACAACACTCAAACATGCCCAAGGATAATTCTCAACATAGAAACATAAATTTGTTATTAAAAAAAATTTATTTTTTCTAAAAAATAATTAAAATGGGTGCGGACTACAAGCAGTTGTATCCAATATTTTCCTTAATATAAAAAGGTTTTCAACCCATTTAATTCCCCCCTCCCCCCACCTACTAAACTTCCTCTTGATAAGATGATAAAGATACCCCCTCTTTAGTGAGGGGGCTTGGATTTGATTCTTGTCACCTGTTGGTAAGAGAAGAAAAAAAAACTTACTAATAAAAATAAAAATAAAAATAAAAAATTTCCGTCACCTACTTAGCTTGACCTCTCTCCATACCTAATATTAATATGGCGCACGTGGTGGTGCACATGATACAAAAGAGTTAGACAACACATGCATTCCATGGAACATATTGAGAAGCAAAACAAGCACACTCATGGGGACCTATTGGGGACTGAATGGTTTTGCATTGCAAATGATTAAGTACGCATTTCAAGGAGTCCGGATTTAGTCAGGGTTTATTTCGATTAGTTCAGTCAGTATCGAACTGCACAACTTATGAATCGAACTGCATAACATGTGGATTGAACTGTACAGTTAATTGTTAGTACATATGTCACTCTCATATTGTACTTGATGGTATTAACCAAACTCATGCTTGATTAGATTCAATATGAGAGTGATACTTGTACCTAATAATTAGTTGTGCAGTTCGATTAATATGTTGTGTGCCTATGTAGTTTGATATTGACCGGATTGATTGAAGTCACTCTTGACTAGATACGGACTCCATTTCAAGGCGGTATGGATGTAAAAAGTTTTGTAAAATCAAATGTCTCTAAGGTACCATTTGGCACTGCGTCCGGGGCGCGTTTGTGCTGACCGACGCGGTGTAACGGAAACTCACAAACAAACACAAAATATGCGTTTGCGGTTACCATTCAATTCATGCGTTTAATGTATAATATTGCTCGCTTCTTCGACGCCTCAAAACATTGATTCGGTGATTCGGTGGACGCGGAGCGCTTCAACCAACGCGGAGGTGCTCAACGTGGAGCCAAACTGTACCTAAGATTAACTTTACAGTTTCACTATCAAATAGATCATGTGATTTCATTCACCCTTAATTGGGTTAGAGAATCAATAAGATCCTGCAAAAGGAGCGATTGCTCGTGCCTAACATACAATTGTTACATGTAGTATGCCCTCAATTCATGTAATCATAGGAATAGAGTAAAAATGGTATTCTAAACTAATTGGAAAGAAAAAAAATGTTGAGAATAAGTTTTCAAAATATGATTTTTAATTCCAAAACAATTATTAGATGGATTAAGATACCATCTTTTTACACAATATATAAAGAATAAATATTTTACATAAATTATTAATAAAAATAGATCATAGTTCACTAAAGATCCCTTAATATTTGAAAAGCAAATGATAAAAGTGGTTCATATTATGAAAGTGATTAAGTTCATAAATATTATAATATGCTAAATTTTATAATTCTATATCACTCCACCTCCCATGTAAAATCATGTTCCTTCACCGAAACTATTTAAAATTAGGATCCCCGTTGAAGACAATTAAATAAACCAAAAAGATATATTAATAAAGTAACAAATACATACTTTGATACAAGATATTGTAAACCTAACAAATACCATGGGCGCTTCAAATGTATATTAATAAATAAAAAAACATATAAAGCCTTTCAAGTTCCAACCAAGGCCATAACTTGTGAGTTGGCGGATGGTTTGCTAAAGACCAATTTGTTCACAAAACGACACCCAAAGTCCCAAACACACAAATGCTTTCCTTTCTTCATTATTAAATGCAATAATAATATTAATTTTTTTAATGTAATTTATTAAGACATATACTTTAATTTTTATAAAAATATGTTTCAATAGATTATATACAATATGTGCATTGATACATTCAATATGCTTTGTATATCCCGTCTGTAGTTCAAAAGTAGTTTTCCAGCCACCTTTACACTCTATTAGTTTAGCATATAGTCTTAGTGTAGTATCTACTATATTAATCGTGGTGGACGGAAATAGAGGGCATGGAGGAATTGGTGCATTGGGAGGAGTCTGCAAGCGGCTTAAGAGGGGCAAAGAGATTGATTTTTAAGCTACATCGTATGCTACACAGGCTGAAAAGGTGGGGCAAGTAGGCAAAAGAAGATCAGGGCCGTAATATGAAGGAGCTTTCTGGTACAATAGCAGAGGTCGATTTATTGGAGGAAGATGGTCAGGTGGACGAGCAGTCACGCAACCGGCGCATGGTCGCGAGGGGGGCCCTAGCAACACTGCTCAAGCAAGAGGAGATGGAATGGCATCAAAGATCGAAGACTCTTTGGTTGAAAGAGGGCGATAATAATACGAAATTTTTCCATAAAACGGCCTCTCAGCAGGAGGCGCATCAATCGTATTACCTCATTGATGGTGGGTGATAGGGTGATCGAATCGGAGGATGAGATCGGCAAGTGTTTGGTCGAGCACTTCAGGGGGGCTTTTCAGAAGGACAGAAAATGAGGCCGCAGTGGTTTGACGAGGACCTCAAACGTCTTCCTTCGGATTGCCTTGCGGAGCTAGAGGGCGAATTCTCGGCAGGGGTAGTGCGGAGGGTTCTACTTGGGATAGACGGTGACAAAGCATCAGGTCCGAATGGTTTCAGTTTGGGGTTATACAAATGCTTCTGAAATATTATTCACGAGGACGTGATGGAGGTCTTGCGGAATTGTTCAGGGGTGAGCCAGGACTAGGACAACTCAATGCATCATCCATCGTTTTCATCCCCACAAGGGAGGGGTCGACCACTGTGCTGGATTACAGGCCCATTTGTTTACTCAATGGCGCTTACTTGTTGGTGGTGAAGGTCTTGGCTAAGAGATTGCGCGTTGTTTGTGGAGAGCTAGTCGAAGACTCACAATCGGCGTTCATCCTGGGCAGATCTCTTCAGGAGGGGTTCGCGGTGGCACAGGAAGTGATCTCGACGGTGCAGAAAGATGGACATAGTGGGGTTCTCATCAAGGTCGATTTCGAAAGGGCCTATGATAACATTGACTGGGGTTTTCTTTTACATGTCCTGGGTTTGCATGGCTTCGAGGCACCTTGGATACGGATGATCGAACTTTGCATCTGCTCTGAGCATCAATTTCGCTAAAAGATCGATCATTCCGATTAATGTCAACGTGGTCTGGCTGGGGAATTGGTGGCGATCTTGGGCTGTCGTACAGGTTCTTTGCCCTGCAAACACTTGGGGCTGCCGTTAGCAAACATAAGGCTGCGCATGAGCGATTGGCAACCCGTTATCAACCATGTCGAGCGCAGGCTGGAGGGGTGGCAAGGAAGGGTGCTGTCATGGGGAGGTAAACTCGTATTACTCAAGGCGGTCCTATCCACTTTACCCATATTTTTTATGTCCATTTTTCGGGCACCCAAAGGGGTCATTGGGTGCATTGATGTCCTGAGGCGTTGTTTTTCTAGCACGGAGCAGCCGGGTCGGGCAAGGCACTGAGTATAGTGCGTTGGAAGGTGATTTGCAGAAGCAAGAGGGGGGGGGGGGTTGGGGTGTTGATCTGTCAAGGATGAACCGAGCTCTTTTATCCAAATGGAGTTGGAAGTGGGTGACCAATCCAAAAGCCTTATGGGTGCGCATTTCAAAGAAAGATACTTGTCTCAGGTGGGATCAGGTCGGTGGTGCTGGATCCGAGCCAGTGGAGGTCGGGGCTGTGCAAAGATTTCTTTGACTTGTGGCCACAGGTCAGGGAGGAACTGGTGTGGCAGTTGGGGAATGGATCAAGCTTCAGTTTATGAGAGGATCGTTGGTGCGGATCACGATCATTGCGAGTCTCGTTCCCTAGATTGGCAGGGGAAGCTGTTTGAACACAGGGGAGGATGATAGACTTCTGGAGCGATGATGACAGGGGAGGTGGTTGGGATACGCGGATGCGACATGGTCTTCACGGAGAGGAGGTCACCCAATTCACTAAACTGTTAGGAATGCTTCGGGAGTTAGATCGGATGCGAGTTTGGAGGACTCAGTGACATGGGGTGGGAAGTCAGGCCAAATTTTCTCAGTGAGGTTGGGCTATGACTGGTGGTCCAGAGAGGAATCGACCGACACCACTTTCATTGCGCGCGCGACGGTGATATGGCAAGCTAAAATCCCGTTGAAGATCAAATGCTTCAATTGATTTCTTCTGCAACGCCGCATTGTGACAAAGGTGTACAGGTCGCGGTGGCGACCCCTCGAAGAGGTCTCGTGCGCTCTGTGTCTTGGTGAGGAGGAAACCATTGGGCATATGTTCTGTAATTGTCCGGTAGCTAAGCTTCTTTGGTCCCGGCTTTTGGAAGCATCAGGGAAACCTCTATTGTGCCACTCTGTCAAAGATCTATGGGAGGTGGGGCGGAGGATGCACGCGAAGGATGACAAGAGCAAGAAGGGAAGTGTCTGGTTATCCTTGATACCGGCCGAGACATGGGCATTATGGCGGGCGAGAAACGACGTAGTCTTTAGGAGCTCAACGTTCTATTTCAAGAACCTGTGGACATTAACGATCCAATCTATCGGGGATTGGGGCAAGTGCATGGCCGGGGTGTCGAGTATCCGTATCGTGGAGGAGGCGCTACACATTTACAAGTGGGTTTCCTGTTGGGTGCAGGTAGAAAGCTTTTCTACCGGCCAGTTCTAGGGGGAGCACCGTTCTATGCGCTTCTTTTCCATTTGTTTTTTCTCTTTGCATGCTTCCTTTTCTTTTTTTACTCACATTCACATTCAGTCTTGCTCTATCTCTACTGGAATAGAAATTGACTACATTTTCTTTAAAAAAAAAGTATCTACTGTATTAATACAATATATGAAAATTAAATTATATTTTATATTTTAAAATACATATAATAATTTATTCAGGATATATAATTTCCTTTTCATAATAAAATATAATTTATTTAATGAACAAATACTTTAATAAAATCATTAAAACGATTAGAGGCTACTTCCACAACGGGGTGTATCATTTTCTACGAGACGAGATTTCTCGTGTCAAAGACACACAAATTCTTTATGGTAGCTAATAAAAGACTGTGATGTAAATGATAAGAGTATTTAATTTTCGAAAACATATGATCTTGTTTTCTATGTGCAAGGTACGTGAATGAATGCTATGTCTAACAATTAAAATAATAATAATAATAATAATGTGATGAACCTAGCAGTACCGAAAGGTGGTCCCATCCTTATCCAAACAGTAGTACCCTCACTGGCTCACATCACATGGCCCTTCCCTTGCATGCCCTTATCCAGACGGTCCACGTGTCATCCATCCACGTATTCTGACGTGTGCGAGCAGGTGACCGTCCATTGGGTACTCCCCGAACTGTCACGTGCGGCCCAATTCCCCGGGGAAGAGAAGTGGACCCCACTTGCAAAGTGAATTGTGGGCCCCTAATCGCACGTGCCCCACGTTTCGATCCACATTTCCCATGCTTGCTTGCCCAAAGCCTTTTCACTGTTACACGTTAAGCACCCGTGTGGATGCCGGATAAATCCCGGATAACTCCAGATAACTCCGGATAAAATTTGAGTCCCATTTGAAAAGTCCGGATAACCTCGGATAAAGTGTGTCAGAATAAACTGGTATAAAGTGGTATATGGATTCCAATCAACCCCTAGAATAAAAGTTATCATAGGTTATTCCACCCAAAGAATAAGTGGGTCCACTGTCAAATCAATTGTCACCACCTCTTATAAATCACATGTCAAATCAACTATCATTACTTTTTTACCTTTTATAATTTTTTATCCATGTTTTATTCACGTTTTACCCAAACAACAAAACATTTATTCTTACGATTCCCAACGAGAATAATTCAAAACACAACCAAACACAAAAATCATTTTATCATTATTTATACTCACTTATACTCGGATAAATAAATACACAAGGATAAATCATATTTTGTATCCAAACAGGGGTTTAGGCTTAGGCAATTAATAATTCTTGGAGTGGCCTTTATTTATTTAAAGTATATATATAGTCTAATAAGAATATATATTTTAGAAAAAATAAATACGTATTTTGTAAAATATAGTATAATTGTAGACGTGTTAAATATAGGGTGTGTGTATTTACCCCCCGTTTGGATAGCGGAATTGAGTTATTCTGGATAGATAACTATGCCAGTATAGATAACAAATCTACAATAATAAAAGATTTTCTGTTTGGTTGTATTTTTTTTATTCTCATTGGAAAACGTAAGAATAAAGGTTGAGTTGTTTGTTTGATAAAGAATAAAATATAAATAAAGTGTAAAAAAGTTGATTTGACATTTGATGTATAAGAGGTGTTGATAGGTGATTTGATGTGATAAAGTGTAAAAAATTGATTTGACATGTGGGCTCATAGGAATAGATAATGTGAGTATAGCTTATCCTAGGGGTTGCTTAGAATTGTTATACTCTCTTATACTCGTTTAAACTGGCTTAGTAATACCAAGTTATACCATTCAAACAAACAACTATTTTTCTTATTCATTCCTATACCACCCTTATATCGCCCTTATACTCCCTTATTCCGTTACACAAACGGGGGGTTAATCTTTAAGATGCAGAATAAAGTTGAGGTTAAATAAGGTAGAACAGGAAAATCGTTTGGTTAGCAAGAATAAACTTGGATGGTTATATTCGAATAGGTGAAAGTAAACCATGATGGATTATGGGAGGTGGGAAGGAAATTGAGTAGGCCGGGGGATCAAAGTGTGAAGGCAAATGTGATGTAGTCTATTATCCTGTCTGATGCATGAGCATTATGGTTATTTAAGAACCATCTCATTCTCAGGGGATGCCAGATGCATGAGCATTATGGTTATTAAGAACCATCTCATTCTCAGGGGATGCCAGTGTATTTTGAGGGCTCGGGGAGCTGAGTGAGCTTTTCTGGGGGGCATCTCTTTGCATTGAGGAGTAAGGTGGAGTTTTTTAGGGATTGTGAGTTTTTTGGTAGATCTCTCCGATCTTCTACCCATCACCCATCTCGGACTTTCTCTTTGTATGTTTTGGGCATTCGCCTAATTTTAGAAATAAAATTCGTGGCGTTTGCCTACTGTTCTATCAAAATAATAAGAAACATACAACCAAACATAATATATCTAGCCCAAAACATCAATCTATCACGGATGATTCTTTTAATGTTCTCATGTTCCTTTTTTAAAAAAAGAATATCTATGTAACATAATATATATTTTTACGATCATGATAGATTATTGTTTAAAACCCTACCAACATGGAGTTCTTAAAAAACCTAAATAAAAAGATAAAATTTGTGTGAGTATTTAAAAAAAAAGGTTAATCTGAATCAGTGTCACATCTATCTGACCTATAATAAGGGTATATCAAAGTGTATGGAATTGTATGTATCTTTTTACTGTTATAAAATCAAATCTTATAACAAAATATGTTTTTTCATTGGTAGATACATAATTGCATGCAAAATTGTATACAAGACGAAGTCCATAACACCTTTATCATTGTAGTTTGTACAATCTTTTAGGAAGGTATGGTTTAGAAGATTCACAGTTAGTCTTGATCAACCACGCATAAGAGTGTTGGTTGTTTAAGTTTCATATATTATTGTTGAAATCACGTGCACCACCATGTGGAGGGAAATTTGACTCTCTTATACTCTCACTAAAAAGTCAATGTTTATGGCATAACAAATCACTAACCCCCTGTTTGTGTAACGAATAGACGAGTATAAGGGCGGTATAAGGGTGGTATAGGAATGGATAAGAAAAATAGTTGTTTGTTTGAAGGGTATAACTTGGTATTACTAAGCCAGTTTAAACGAGTATAAGAGAGTATAACAATTCTAAGCAACCCCTAGGATAAGCTATACTCACCTTATCTATTCTCATGGGCCCACATGTCAAATCAACTTTTTACACCTCATCACATCAAATCACCTATCAACACCTCTTATACATCAAATGTCAAATCAACTTTTTTACACTTTATTTATATTTTATTATTTATCAACAAACAACTCAACCTTTATTCTTACGTTTTCCAATGAGAATAAAAAAAATACAACCAAACAGAAAATCTTTTATTCTTGTAGATTTGTTATCTATACTGACATAGTTATCTATCCAGAATAACTCAATTCCGTTATCCAAACGGGGGGTAAAGTAGTAAAGTCCATGTCCTCGACTTAAGCATATTCTTTGTAGTATTTCTATGAGATAAGATAATTTTTAAACCTAGATATATGTGAGGGAAGGTATAGTATTCATGCCATATCATTACTCTATATTATTGTATCATTTTTGTTTTAAAGAGATAACATTTAAAATCATAAATTATTGGACAATGTTACATTGAACCTTGTTTGTAATCTCATTTGCACTGATACACATTTTTATTTTTATATATACTGAACTAATGAAATACATTTTTTTTTAATAAAAAATGAATTCATATTCATATTAATTGAATACACACTTTTTTTTAATAATTAAGATATTAAAGTGCATAATGTGAAGTTAAATATTGCGACTTTAAACGATTTCATATACTGTGTATACGGTGTATCAGTGCCCAAAATTTCTTGGGGCTATTAAAAAAGTCATTTTTTTTTGTGGGTAAAATATCAAAAAAATCCTCAGTTCAGCTAGCTTGCGCCTGAATTGTTGCTCTCGTCCACTCTTTGAGATGCACCCACTCAGATATGGACTCATCAGCAACCAAAACAATACCCAAATATTCTTCTTCAGAAACCTCATCCACCCATCATATATATGTATTTCTTCCTTGAAAAAAAATATTAGACAAAAAATGTCACCACTCATTACAAAGCTTTATCCAATAATTGGCAACCATATTTGGAGACAAAAAAATTAGTGTCACCTAATCAGTCTCTTTCTGAGCAGGAGTTGTGGCATCCACATCACCAAATTTAAATGTACCTTCCTCCGATCCCCTTCAATTATATTTCATTTTATATATATATATATATATATATATATATATATATATATATATATATATATATAGAAGTGATTCAGTGCGGGAATGCGGGAAGCGATCATGGACCGTCGATCACGGGTCCATCGCATCGAATGGTCAGGTGCGATTCACATCGACCGTTGGATGCGATGGACCCGCGATCGAACGACCGACGTCGTTTCCCGCATTCCCACACTGAATCACTCGACTATATATATATATATATATATATATATATATATATATATATATATATATAATGTACATAGTTTTAAATTGAGCTTACTGTGTGTAGTGAATCAGACTCATCAGACTGGACCCCCTTTCACTCTTTGCACCACCAAAGCCACATGTAGATGTACCAAAAAAATAAGAAGCCAAATGTAGATGAAACTGGTCGTGCAACTATATACTGCCTTCCAAGATCTGTTTGTTTCTTTGGTCCCCCCTCTCAAAGAAAAACGTATGATTTTGTGTGATTAATTTTTTTATTTTTTATGTTTGGATAATTAGTATAGTTTGAGTTTTGAATTTATATGACTTCTGTATTTATAGTTGTCAATGTTTTAATTTATCAATGCATATAAATAAATATACTCCAATGATTGGCTTTTTCTTGTTTGATTGTCTTTATTGTTATTTCTATCATAAATGATAAGTTTTTTTATTTGTTATTTACCATAAATAAAAAATTAAAGAGGAATTGTGAATAAGAGATTAATAATAATTCATAACATTTTAACTGAAATTATTAATTGATTGTGCTTGTGAAAGGGTGTAAGAGATGCGTCATGTATCATTGTTTATCCATGATATCGTTTTGCTCATCTATGATCAGGGCCGACCATGTAGCATGTCTTATTCACTATGCAGTTCTAAATAGACTTCGTACGCAATCAGTTTCTCCACAAATGTTTCTAACAAGTATAAAATATCTATCAGATAACAAACCTTTGTATATATATAATTAATTTCCAATAGACTGAAAGAATTCTTCCTTATAAATGATTATCAAAACTAGAGATTATAATTTGAAATCCAAAGTGATCCTAGCAAATCAAGACAACAAGAGTACTGCACAAGTATCAATCACAATCCATGGATCTCAAGCTAGTACACAACATAAAAATTGATCAACTATGTAGTTAGTACACAACATACATAAATTAAACTATATAATAATATTCAACTGTTATCCCCAAATAAATAATACATCGATTTCCACAATGACCTCCCACTTAAATGAAGGGTCAATGCCTTTTAAATCATGTGTTTATTCTCTCAGACATAATTATAAGCCACTTTAGCTCTTTTTTGGTTATTATTAATTGTCAAACCTCCTTCTTACACTGTCATAATCCAACTCAAATGCTTCTATGAAAGCAATGACTAATGTATTAAGAAGTCCGAATCTTATACATGACAACTACAAAGAATCCTATACATTGATCAATGAGAAACTGCAAAATAGGTGACACAAAATAGTTCTAATAAAAATATATTTCTCATCTTAAATTCATCTTAAATAGTTTATTTGAGTGACTCATCTTCACCGATCAATCGTATTATGTGAATGTTTATCACAAAGAATCTCATTAGTGTGGTTTTAATTAATCCCAATTCAAAAGTTACACTGATTCATGTGTTTGATCTCTTTTTTAAATGATCAGATCCAAATCAGTTTCTTATCTTTTGATTTTGAAATTGCTTTTCTGTTTTTAAAGCAAAAAATAGTCTTTATGAAAACAAAACTAATTAAAATTTTCCCCTTAAAAAACCAAGTTAAAAATAACTTTTAAAAGAGTTACTATTATTTTTCTTTTGAAAGCAATCACAATCAACTTTTTATAAATATAATTTTTGATTTATAAAACATAGAAACTAAAATTTGAAACTGAAAACTAAAATTTAAGAAAATTGATTATGAAAATGCATGCACAATAACTCTCAAATCAGAGGTGACATTTTATCCGACATTATCACTTACAAAATATTTGAAATATTAATTATTATTTTCAGTTAATGTCATGTGACAGTGTCCCCACCCTCAAAAGGAGTTTGAATAAATCCTTTGGGCTTCCATCATTGGAAATGAATTTAGAGTTACGACAATTATTATATGTCTCATATATTCTCTATCATCCTGATTTCGATCATGTTGGCCTGACTAATCAAAATCCACATAAAAAAACATCGGTTCTCCTTAAATATACATTTTCAAGTTTCTGTCAAAAGTGCTGATATATTTAATTTTTTTACAATTTCGTATATGTTGCACTATTCATAATGAGATTCATATTATAAGAGTATTTTTTATTACATTAAAAAAAATGTTATTATATTTCAATATATATTTATTTTATCTTCAACAAAAAAAAATGTATAATGCTTTTAAAAAATGGTTAAGGACATCTGCATTCCTGCAAATATGGATAATCCCATATAAGTCCCTGTGAAAGTTGGGGCAGATACACGAGTCCTTTAAAACTCACAAAAATCTAATTATCATCCCCATGTTAAAATTTTATTCAAATTTGACAGAATATTCATCATCATATAATTATGTAGACATTATAGTCTCTGTAAATAATCATAAAAATAAATTAATCCATGCAAATATTAAATTATCTTGGTAAGACTTTTTATATTTCTTCATTTACATTGAAATATTGATTGAAAATGGTTAAAAAATTTAAGATAATTTAATCATTTCATGATTATATTAAAGTTAAGTAGGGTAGGTTGAATTAAGATTATTTTTTGTTGAAATCAGGGATGTATATGGGTTTTTGTGAGTTTTTAATGACTTATACGTCTGCTCCAACTTTGATAAAGACTTATATAAAATTATTCATGTTTACGAAAACTTGAATGTCTTAAACCCTTTAGACAAACAAGCTTGGTTGTAAATGGGGTCGGGCTTGCAAATGAGTATGGATCTAATAAGTTACCATCAATATTTAATTATACAGTCTATTAATATAACTGTAAATACAGTGATATCTCCTTCCGTCAACTTTTGCAGATTACGTCAGCATCTGACACGCGTTTCTGACATTGACTGCCAGCTCATCCTTCTTTAACTACGGTTTTTTGTTAACAAATTAATCTCGTATTAATCCGTATTTAAAAACTAATTAATGAAACCTTGTTTCGTGTTGTTGCGTTAATTATTGAGATTCGTTCAGTTTACGATCCCTCGCATGGTGCGGATTGTGAGGGGGCAACAAAACCACGTGAATGAATGGTGAGCCCATTGATCGGACGGCTCCGGTTGGTGGAACCACCGAACGACAGGATCATGTACGTTGATCACGAACGACCGTTTGGGGAGGGGATTTCACCCCTCTTTTTACGATTAATTTCGGAAATGCCATCAAAGCTGGCCCTGACAAAAAAGCTGAGTAGATCACGTGAAGGGCTCTTCTTCCCTTGCCGAGCGTTTTTTTTTTCTTCTTTTCTTTTCAACGACCGCAGACGACGCTTTTTTCGTGAGATGTCAGGTTTGCCCCCTGACATGTGATGTCATCACACGTAAGTTGCGTGTAAATTCGTGAATGGTTTGGGGTTGTTTTGGTCAATTTGTCATGGTTGAAGCGACCTTGAGTCTCGGATCAGTTCATTTAGATGCATATAAATGGGAGGTTGCCTGAGGAGGTTGCCCTGAGGAAAGGCCACGGGGAGATGCCACCAGCACAACTGCCTATGGCCCCTCCCCAATTAGGGCCTTAAAATCTGAGATTTTTTTTATATTAATCAGTTTGATATAATTTTTTTTTAATTTAAACATATCCATTCAGGGGCGGACCTAAAGGTGGGCTCGACCGGGCTGTAGTCCGGCCCGGATTTTGTTTTGTTTCTTTTTGTTTTTTGTTATATATATTGAGATAATGTTACATACGGACTTTTTTCAATCATAATTTTACTTTATACGTGTTTTGAATTTTTTAAAAATAATTTATACTTTATTCAATGAGATACATGCATTTATTAAAAAAATGAAGCATATACTCTAATAAATTTCATGGATATATTTATAGAAAAAATGTAAAATTTATATCAAAATATGTACTCATTATTGTAAATATATGCTCAAGTGATTTTTTATCAACGCATATAAGACTGAAATAGGGTTGAAAAAAAAAAATGTCATACTAGCCCCATTGCAATTCACACCGTTTTTTTTTAATTATTGAATGTCTTTTGAATAAAATATTATTTGATATATAAAATAATTACATAAAATATAAGAATAAAAAATCTTTTTATATTAATATTTAATATAGCCCACCCAAAAATATTGTCCTGGATCTGCCCCTGCATCCATTGATCTATTTAATTTTATTCTTTTTTTAATTTTTTTAAAAATCTTATTCATATTTTTATTCCTATTTTATAGGATTTATTTATTTGTTTATAAAAAATGAATTTATAAATAATAAATCCCTTAATTTAAGGAATTTTTATTTCCTTTTTGAACAAAAAAAAAAAGTTTTCCTCGTATGCGGTTTATATGTAAATACATTGGGGCCCCTATTTTATAGGTTGGTCTATGACCCATAAACATTGGGGCCCCTATTTTATAGGTTGGTCTATGACCTTGTAGAAAACATTTTTTTACATTCAATTTTTTTATATGTAAATATATTGGGGCCCCTATTGTATAGGTTGGTCTATGACCACATCTAAATTCATTAATCTCAGGACTGACCTTGGTTGAGTATCATTAAAACCATTAGTATTAATATAGAATTATATACCATATGAATCGAACTGCACAGTTAATTGTTGGGTACATTATCAACTCTTTGTGTAGTTCAATTCATAGATTATGTAGATCGATCCATAAACTGTGCAATTCGATACTGATGGTACGAGACTTGGCTGGATCTGTACTCCTATAAATGTTTTTTAATTTTTATGGATTGCTCAGTTTAATATAATTTTTTATTAATTATACTATCATTTAGTTAATTCAATGTTCAAAATTAAAATATAATATTATCATGTTATTTATTTTAATTTATGAGTTGTTTCATTTGATTAATTAATTATATAGTTTAACTTATAAGATATTTAAGTATTTTATTTAATTAAAGATCTGACAATAAAATAAGAATAAAAAAATAAAACAATTGCAGTAAAAAAGGATAAATATAAATCCAAAAACAAAACAAATTAAAATTTTTATTAAAACATAAAATAAAACAATTTTTTTGATGTGACCATTTTGGTTGGTTATGCCTAGCATCCAGCCATGATGAGCTTTGTAGATTATATTTTAATCAAAATAACTTGATCAGTGGCGATACAATTTTTTTAGGGCTGCTCTAGGCTCACCATGCAGGTTGCTGTCCCCCAACTAGAAAAAATTAAAAAAAATAAGTTGTTTAGTTTTGTAATCCACTATCCCCACCTCTCATCCCATCAATCGAAAAATTTAGAAAGGTCATCTCCACCACCTGAAATCAGTAAGGTGAGGATAATCGATGCATGCGTTCTGGAAGTCGTTCGACAACTCTGAAGTCGAATAGATGTATTAGTGGACGACAACATGTCAGTTGACCTGGGGGGTCATGGGCGACGGGAGGCCCGTCGAACAAACCATTAGACAGCCTGTGTTATGGATGGAGTTCGACAGTCCTACTGTCCAACATATGTACTGGAGGATGACAACAGGTCAGTCGACTTGAGGGATTTATGGCGACGGAAGACTCGTCGAACATTTACAGTATAGTAATCTATGACTTTAACTGTGAACATTCAAAATGTTTTAAACCATTCACAGAACTATGCTTACCAATTCATTCATTCATTCAAACAAGAATATTCAAAATATTTTAAATCATTCACACTTTGTTAGTCTTGTGATTTAGTCTCCACTTCAATAAAAAAAATATAAGCATTGATTAATACATGGGTTGATAAGCACAAGGAAAACAAGATAATTGTTCTAAAATCATCCGTGCTGCTCGTATCTTTGCTTTAAATGTCATTTTGTTATTTTTGAGGGCTTAACATCAGTTCATTTCGTGTTAACGGGTACACCCATCTGTCACGAGTTTATAATTGAATATGAACATGAATAAGATAGTCTAAAGATTTTGATGTTAAAATAAAGAACAATAAATTCATGCTATGGTAATAATTTTTAAATTTAAATTCAAACCCCGACTCCCTTCATGGTTGAACTCCATCCATAACACATGCTGCATAATGGTTTGTTCGATTGGCCTCCCGTCGCCCATGACCCCCTAGGTCAACTGACCTCTTGTCGTCCACCAGTACATCTATTCCACTTCAGGGTTGTCGAACGATTTGTAGAACACATGCTTCAATTATTCTTACCTTAGTGCTTTCAGGTGGTGGGGATGACCTTTCTAAATTTTTTGGTTGGTGGGGAGGGGAGGTAGGGATAGTGGATTACAAAACTAAACTAATTATTATTTTTTAATTTTTTCTGGTTGGGGGGGACAGCATGCTGCATGGTGGGGATAGAGTTACCCTTTTTGTAAAGGGGATTTAAAAAGAATATTACTTAAAGTACAAAGAAAACTTCTTCAAAATGTACATGCATTGTACCAACAATATAAATCTTAACAATTTATTTAGTTTTATATCAGTAAAATATTTAATTTTTTTTTACATATTACATTATTATACCAGCCTAGTTAAGCTTTTTAATTTTTTTATAGATATGTTCATTAATACAGTTAAATCATACAGAAAGACCAAATTAATCTTTGTATTTTTGTCTCACAAAATATAATATTATTTTTATAATTTAAAAAATATATTTGTAATAGTCGTTCTTAAATTTTCTATACATGAGTCTATACAACTCATTAGAACATATACATCATTTATAAAAGACTATGTTACACATAGTTTAATTTTCAGTCTCAATTCCAATCCTATATACTTATATTAATGAGGTATATGTTTCGTTATAAATTTTTTACATTTTCTATATTGCATTTATACAATTTCATTAAAATATATGTTTTTTTTTATAAAAGTACCCCATTAGATGAATTATGCTATTTAAAAAAAAATCAAAATATGAGTTGACTGGAAATTGGGCTTGAAATTAAAAAGACTGTAAATAATATTTTTCTTTATTAATATTATATGCTTTATTAATAGGATATACTATTTAAAAAAATTCAAAATGAATATGGACCTGAAATGGTACTGAAAATGGAAGTGCACGCGACATTTTCCTTTTTTTCCATTCGAGGGGGGGGGGGGGGGGGTGCCGGCTAAAAATTGGTTTTGAATTTTTTTTGTTTTATCATTATTGTATGGTGGCTCGGGCTCCATTTTAGATACATGTTTGTACATCTTTTGAGTTTGCACATTTTTAAATAGAAAAATTAGAGTAAAAATTATAAATAAATTTAGATTAAAAAAGCTTAAAACTTGAGTTTTTTCCCAAATAGTGTCATACAACAAACACATTCTCGTGTGTTAGTAAAGTTTTTATTTTTCCCACCCATACGCATGGGTCCGGCCCTGAATATGATAGTGAGGTGTTTGATTGTTAGTTATTTATTGAGAATTGATTAACCATCACCATAGAGAATTCAATGAGAACTACATCAGACTATTTAAGCCAGCTGCCTTTAAGGGTACTTTTGTCATTACATATTCCAGTACAACCTGTACGAATGGATAGGGAGGGGCACATCCGTCATTTCAAAAAGCCGACGGGTCCCACGTCCGGTGTGCGGACCCGAACTTTCCGCGGTTTCTATGGGGTGAACTATTATCTCAAGAGGAGTGACGATAACAGATGTTTTAAATACAAAATCTTTTGAAAATTCATTTATCAATCATTTCAGTCAAATCAGACGCTCCACAAGACAATGATATTTATCACTTATTATTATTTTTTTAATTAAAAAAATTTGGAGGTGGTGAATATAAAAAAAAAGAGGGGTTGGAAAGTGAAAAAATGAAAGACTGGGTGTCGTGGAATAATTGGACTGGCTGTTTTGCTTTTGTATGTACGGACGTTTTCGATAACGATGGTTAAAAAGTGAATAGATGTAACCGTCGCGTTAAACGTACCGTTGACGGATAAGATGCTCTGTTTGATTTTTTTAAAATCAAATCAAATGATGCTAAATACATCAAACGAAACTGATTCGTTTATTCATTTATTCATTTTCTTTTGGTTTAGATCAATAGCAAGTACAAACAGATTAGTTAAACAACAACAACAACAACAATAATAATAATCAATTAAATCATTAAAATCTATTTTATTTGACCATTGAAAACAAAATATAAATATTTTAAAATATAGTTCTATGTATCTCGTTAAAAATTAAGTGGAACATATACATCGTCAGACGATATACTTCATTAAATTTTTTTTACATACATTTATTAAAATTAGATTCATTTAATTCGAAATGAAATAATATATATTTTTTAATTAAAAATATATCTAATTAGATTATTTTTATTAATTTTTAAAAAACAAAAACTCATGTAATCTGAGTTTTGAACTAAAAAAATGAGTCTAACATTTTCTTTAATAAATTGTTGGGGTTGGCGCGCACACAATTTTGATACAAACACTAATGTTAAAAAACACACTGAATATATGGCGAGGAAATCAGAATTAAAATTTGATGCTACCATGGTATAATAATGTATTAGATAGAATAAATAACTAATAAAAAGTACAGTTTATAAAGATATTAAAATCTTTTTACAATTGCCGAGTAAGTGATAAAATGAATTTATTTAAAACTTTTTTGGAATCTACCAATTAAAAAATTATTAGTTTTTTTTGGTAAAATAAAACAATTTGTAGTTGGTTCTCAAAGAATCATAATTTTTGTTATCTAAACTGACGTCAATCAATGTCAAAAGTGATATAAATCTTACCAGCAAAAGTGGTGTGATAATCCGGATGACTAAATTCATTATAAAAAAATTTGTCATCCATCATAACTTTTAAATGAAAATAAATCAGAGATAGTGCTAAAAAAAAAATGGATTCTTATCCTCCATTGATTCGATAATATGTCAGAATAAATGAATATTAGTCAAAATAATCTTAAATTAAGTGTTTAAATGATCAGAATAAATAAGAATTTAAATATTAGAATTAACTGATTTAAAATAGTATATAGATTCCAGTGAACCTCTAAAATTAAGTTATTACATATTATTCAACTCAAACAGGGGCAGACCTATAGGGGGGCGAGCTGGGGCTCAGGCCCCCCAGAGAATCTGAAAGCATTCAAAAACCATGCATAACTTCCTATAGTGTTAAATGAAATTAATTCACAGCCCCTAATAACAAGGTGCATGCTGATGTCAATAAGTGGGACCCATTGAAAAAAAAAAAACTAATAACACTACCCTCACATCTGCTGTCCCCAATCCCATGTGTACAGCAAATAAAAAAAAAAAATTTGTATGCCGTTATGACGTCTCGGACCCCATTGAAAGCATTTTCAGCTCTCTGTAGTCCTTTTTGTTATATGTTTAATATTTTTTTGAATGAAGCATATTTTAAATATTGTGTTTTGATTTATTTTATTATTTATATTTGATCTATGCTTATTTTTTGTTGGTGAATTTGATTTATTTTTGTTGATTGGATTATGAGATTTGTAATTTCTTATTTATTTTTGTGACGATTATCAAAATTATCTATGAGATTTTTGTTACGCCCCGGAAACATACCAATCACACAAAAACTGACAAGGATCGAATAAGGTAACAAGACTACATGGAAGCGATAGCCAATTAAAAAAAAATGCGGAAGTATAAAATATAAATAAGTCTGTAAATCAAAAACATTATTACAGACCTGAATACACAAACACTGTCCTGTGAGAGTCCAAGTCTAGTCCAATACAGCCATATGTGCAACACGCACGATTACTAATACATATACAAGAAAATAGGATTGCTGACAGCCTCGCACTCGCCAACTGGAAGATGGAACACTCCACGCACGAACCACGCCAGATAGATGCTCTAGCTCCACGCCAACCCAATCCCTGGTGAAAAAATAACACACGAGGGGTGAGCTACAAGCTCAGTGAGTGGCAAGGATCCAAGCTCTATAATAATCATATGATATTAGTTCATCATCTTTGTTTTTCTTTCTAAGAAAAAGGAATATGGGATGAAACTCAACATATATAAATGTCACGTGAAGGCGCGATCTCACCTCACCCTAACCCTCGACCCGTAGGGGGGAATCTCTTAGAACTCTTGGAGAGGAACCAAACGGTTAACCATAATGCATATCATTATTAGATAACATAGTACCTTAAGTCTAATCGCAATGCCTCACACCATTCAGCAGATGTATTATACTTTGGGCATTCCCAATATAAATGTCACGCGACAACGTGACCCAAACTTACCCTAACCCTCACCTCTAGGGGGTGAAATGGGACTATTGAAATCAGAAGCCAACTCGCTAACTCCTTTAACCTTCCGGTAGCCCTCTCCCGGGTAGCCCTCTTCCTAGCAACCATCCATGGTAGGTCCGATGCCAAAACAGTGTTAAAATATACCTTGGGCATCCTACGATGTGGAGGCATAGTCCAGGATAGCTTCAACACCGGGTAGCTTCAACGCGGATACGAGGTAGGGGAGAAGCATTCAACGCTCGAAAACTTCGACGCACGACGATGCGGGAGGAAGCACTCCAACCTCGTCCCCATCCTCACCCCTAGGGTGACATGGGACTATTAGAAAGGAAATCAACTCGCTAACTCCCTTAACCTTCCGGTAGCCCTCTCCCGGGTAGCCCTCTTCCTGACGGCCTTCCAAGATAGGTACGAAGCCACAAGGGTATCGAAATACACATTGGGCCTCCTATGATGTAGGAGCAGAATCCAGGATAGCTCCAACGCCGGGTAGCTTCAACGCGGATACGAGGTAAGGGAGAAGCATTCCACGCTCACAATACGATCATCAAGGATCAACTATAGTCATCTAGTAATTAACAATGCTAATGAATTCTCCTGAATTCTAATGCGAGTGTATCACATGGATGTCGAACAATCAACTACTACGCTTGCACATTGAAAATAACATATAATCCTAACAATAGATCATACCAACACCTATCACATATAGGTCCTATTAATGAAACAAGCGCAATTATTATAGGAGAATATTCAGTCTCAAAATGAGATGCATGGACCACATGTCCAAATAACCTAGCATGTAACAGTTGAACAAAACCAATACTCATGGAATTATATGCATCAACCAATGATTAAATCCCGCTAAGCATCTACTAACACTGAAGACTACCCACATATAGGAGTGCAATTAATTGAATAAACAAGCAAAATATAGTACACTCTAGGCTTCCAAGCCTCTCACATAGAACAAGTGAGTAGAATGAAAGTTAAGCAATACAAGTCCTAGACTAGCAATCATTCCACAAGACAGTAATAAATGATACAACTATGTCATTTTATAAGTACTACAAAACACGCATAGCCATAATATGAGCTCCTCTAGTGCGTTGATCAAACCACTAACCAAAGACCCGTTCATCACGAGTTCTACCATTGATAGTTTAGCTTGTACACACTATAAATAAGGCATGTATGCTCATTCACATTTGTATAACTACCACATAATGTGCTTAAACATTAACAAGCATAAACGTCATCCTTTAATCACAACATAAAGTCCATGTATCCAAACCAATTCCTGGTATTTAAACACATACATGCAAACCTTACATACAGACCAAACATCATATTATGCTAGTAGCTTATACATGAGGACTTAACTATATTTAAGATTCTTTGGCTATCTAAGGTCACCACTAAGCATGCTTAAGCATCAAATAAACATCTAAAGTGGCTCAACTATCACCACCTAAAATTAGGACAAGTAGAGGCTAAATAAATTATCTAACATAAAAGAAATACCTTCACACATGAATATGATACATATGCAATATATGGTAGAAAAGGGGGTTCTATACAATATACTTAGCTATACAGCCCTAGCATGCAATATCTAACACAATAGGGGTGCAAAGAAGCCCCATGGATGCGCGATGCATGACTACGTGCATCGAGCGCATCCCGAGGGCTTGGATCGAACCACTCACTAGTACTTGGATCGCCGCGCGTCCGGTCTACGAGATCTGCAAGAACAACCAATGATGCTCCATTAAATATAAAGCATCTTGACACATATACAAGCCTTCTTCATGAAGACAACAACTCCTGATATTGCCCACACCATGCATAATAACTTTTTGACACATATTTATACAAGATTAGTCCATCTACTGCAACCAGCCCCAAACATTGGTCTCCACAGCACACAATACACATCCAAAAATTCTCTAATAAATTACACACATTCTATAATATGTTGGGATCATATTCCGTGAAGACATAATAACTTGATAAAATCTCTAAATGCACGAAATAAATTATTTTCCGAAACTGGTTAATTTCTGCGCGAATCTGGACAGACCATGAGAATCAGGCTATAACTTACAACACATATATCATAATGACACCAAATTTCATATATAACATCTAGACACATAGATGATCATATGAAATGAAGACACAAGGCTCAAAATATGTTTCCAAGTATTAGTTATACAAGGATCTTAAGAAGTCATAAATCTGTCCTACAACAACATAAAGCTCCCAACAACAAGAAAAGGGAAAAACACCTACAACAAGACTTGGACATCATTGCTGACCACCAAAAGCAATAGATAGCAAAACTTATACTTCTTTGAAGCATTAACACAAATACCTATATGGCACAAAAGGGGAAGTGAATATACCTTGGGAGGGTGGAGAAGAGGGAAGCCAAGCTCAAACACACAAACCTTGCTTGATCTACATGCACCCAATCCAAGCACACCTTCTCTTTGGCATTTCATCAAACATGTGGGGGGGGGGGGCTGCTGGTCCAAAGGGGAGGGAAAAACATAAGGGGGGGGGGGAATCAGCTATGGGGGGAGGAGGAGAAGGAAGAGAAACAACAACACAACCACACAACTAAAAGTATACACACCTTTCTTCTCCTTTTGTGCTCCTTCCCCACCATCACCACCACTTCCTCCACCCAAAGAGGGGCTGGACCAGAGCAAAAGAGGGGAAAAATATGCTAAGGTCGTGCATTTGGGGAGCTTAAATAGGCAAGGTCGGACTGAATGACCGAGCTGTCCTCGGACTTAAAAAACTCTGGACAGCCTTCACTTAAACGGCCATAACTTCCTCAATACAGCTCCGAATTGCACGATTCCAATGGCATTGGAAAGATAAGAAGATTATCTACAGCTTTCATGTTTACACCCAGATCAAATAACCTCTCCAGATATTTCAAAATCTAGGCTAAACATCATACAGGGCTGCTGCCTGGATTTCATATCCCCAGGGTATAATTGGAAAAACACCCATAACTTTTGATACATGAATCCAGTTGATCTAATTTCACTTCTATATGGAAGCTATCTCAAAACTGAACATCTCGTGATGATATCGGATTTTTACCTCTTCATCTTGGGCATTAACAAAATTAAATCCAAACATCAATCCAAACTGCATAATTTCTAAAAAGACCTCGAAATGCTACAAAAATTTCCATCTAAACCCAAGTGAACACCAGAACCACAAATATGCAGTTAGATTTTGAAACTGAATGCTCGAACTATTAAAATAAATAAAACGCGATATTTGACCTTTAAAAGTGACACAGTCTTAACATCATTTCCTCCTTCGAAAAATTTCGTCCCCGAAATTAAGAATCTTAGTGGGGAAAGTTACGGTTATGTATCACGCATGATATCCTTTTTACTACCAAGTGGCCCAAGCGCCAGACTAGTGCTACCAACACACTTAACCAAAGGAACAGTCTTGGTGTGAAGTCTATTATGATGTTGGTCCAAAATCTTGATCTACGGCTCCACGAAGACAGATCCAGCTTGAGGATGAGTCACTCAAACGAAATGACATAAGCAGTATCGTGGACATAATGTCTCAAATATGAGACAAGGACGACATTGTGGGCATGAGCCAGCTGTAGGGGCAAGGCTACACGACAAGCCTCCTCCAAATGGATGATGCCTCTCCAACTGCCCCACAGTCGAACATGCAGACACTTAGCATGTCCTCCAAGGTCTAAATCGTTCTCATTGCCTAGCCGTCCGGTGGCGATGAACGCTATACTTAACTGGAGGCTTGTGCCAAAGCCTACTGAAGGCTATGCCAACACCCCGTAGTAAACCTCGCGTCTCAGCCTGAATGATTATCGACCAGAGTGCCATAAAGACGAACAATCACGGAGGCGAATACCCGCATCAAATCGTCCAGAGACTCGGTCAGTCGGATAGGGAGGGGAGTGCGGACTTAATCAATTGATCAATGATCACCTAGTTGGCATCGCGACCCTAACACGACTTTAGCAAGCCCGCAACGAAATCCATGATAACACACTTCCACTTCCACTGAGGAATCTCGATGGACTGACGCTTCCCAACGCGATGATGATTCTCAAACTTTGCTTGAGGCATGCCACATGGAGAAACAAAATCACCCATGTCGCCTTTACATCGCGCCATTAGCAACCTCGATGAAGACTACCCTAAATTAGTCCACGGAGATCCAATAAAATTTATGAGATCCCTAAAGGCATTCGACACATTCGTTATCCTTGACGACAGTACTTAAGACACGTAATGCCCGAAACGGTCACGAAATGCCATCTATAGGACGTCCAACTCCCGGATCTCCAATTGGTGGTACCCTGCGAGGATCGATCTAAGAGAAGACACTCGCTCCCAGAGCTGGTCAAACAGATCATCAATTCGCGATAAGGGGTACTTGATCTTCAACCCCCACGGGGAGATTAGAACAACTCCTCAAATTATTAAATCTAAATTCTTCTCCTCGAGCATCTCGATGCTCCTCGGCCTGACGCTCATGATGACCCTGACACGCCGGGTAAGCCACACAACCGCACTTAATCCGTAAGACACGCAACAGGAGGTCGTCAAACCCCGACAATGCCTGTGCGACGTCATCTACCAGATACGGCGGTTGAGTCCCACCATGAACGCTTGCATCACATCTCTTCATTTATGACCAATGTGGGGGGCAAAATGCGACAGTATCAACAACTGTGCTCCACATGCCGCCACAGACAGGTCGCCCAACTACAACCATTGGAACTCTAGCATCCTGCACTCAATGGGTAGATTCATTACGGGGAGTCCACGCTCTCGACATCATCCGGTAGCCCTCTCCCGGTGTGGCCTCTAGTTGGTAGCCTCCCATGTCAACTATCTCTACCATATGGGCACACCAACAAGCGTCCTAGATAGTACCTAGGAGCACCTCACAGGTCTCTGGCCTCTACCGGGTAGCTTCAACGCACGATGATATATCGAAGCGACTCCTGATGTGGCTATGGAACCCAGTCCATAAGCAATCGCCCACCAAGTTGCAAAAGGATGCGCCCAATCCTTATCGTTTGCATCACCACTCGCTACAACATCTTTCAAGTGAGAGGGAAAGGCAATCAACAAACGAATGCTTCAAAGATATTCCCTGACTGGGGAAAAAGGACCCCTTGGGAGAGCACCCTGAGGTCTCGATATAGGATATCCCGACAACCAAACAAGGAACACGGAGCACCCTAGCTCGGGTCTCAACGATGACCCCGCAAGGTCCCTTAACCCCGAGAGGGGAAAAATTGAAAGAAAGCATCACATTAGGTGATGGCACACACCTTACACTCCAACACTAGAAGTCGGCGGCGTACACGAACTCCATAGTTACAAGCAATACCGATGCATGGGAATAAAATTCCCTGATCAAAGCGCGACCCACACGCAGACAGTCAATATAAGTCTATCAATATGGAATTCCAAGGCTAGACTTCTGTCTAGGTTCTGGTCTCACAAAAGGGGACCCAACAACTGACCCTACTCCGCCGACCAAGTCGGCAATCTCAGGAGCACAAGGGCAATCATGACCACGTCAACGGAAGTGAGGAGGCATGTCAGCAACCTAAGGCGGAGAACTAAGATCAGAGTAATTGGATAGAAATCCTACGACTCATCTACACGACTAGACTTAGGCTTTGACAGGACCAGGCTCTGATACCATCTTTGTTACGCCCCGGAAACATACCAATCACACAAAAACTGACAAGGATCGAATAAGGTAACAAGACTACATGGAAGCGATAGCCAATTAAAAAAAAATGCGGAAGTATAAAATATAAATAAGTCTGTAAATCAAAAACATTATTACAGACCTGAATACACAAACACTGTCCTGTGAGAGTCCAAGTCTAGTCCAATACAGCCATATGTGCAACACGCACGATTACTAATACATATACAAGAAAATAGGATTGCTGACAGCCTCGCACTCGCCAACTGGAAGATGGAACACTCCACGCACGAACCACGCCAGATAGATGCTCTAGCTCCACGCCAACCCAATCCCTGGTGAAAAAATAACACACGAGGGGTGAGCTACAAGCTCAGTGAGTGGCAAGGATCCAAGCTCTATAATAATCATATGATATTAGTTCATCATCTTTGTTTTTCTTTCTAAGAAAAAGGAATATGGGATGAAACTCAACATATATAAATGTCACGTGAAGGCGCGATCTCACCTCACCCTAACCCTCGACCCGTAGGGGGGAATCTCTTAGAACTCTTGGAGAGGAACCAAACGGTTAACCATAATGCATATCATTATTAGATAACATAGTACCTTAAGTCTAATCGCAATGCCTCACACCATTCAGCAGATGTATTATACTTTGGGCATTCCCAATATAAATGTCACGCGACAACGTGACCCAAACTTACCCTAACCCTCACCTCTAGGGGGTGAAATGGGACTATTGAAATCAGAAGCCAACTCGCTAACTCCTTTAACCTTCCGGTAGCCCTCTCCCGGGTAGCCCTCTTCCTAGCAACCATCCATGGTAGGTCCGATGCCAAAACAGTGTTAAAATATACCTTGGGCATCCTACGATGTGGAGGCATAGTCCAGGATAGCTTCAACACCGGGTAGCTTCAACGCGGATACGAGGTAGGGGAGAAGCATTCAACGCTCGAAAACTTCGACGCACGACGATGCGGGAGGAAGCACTCCAACCTCGTCCCCATCCTCACCCCTAGGGTGACATGGGACTATTAGAAAGGAAATCAACTCGCTAACTCCCTTAACCTTCCGGTAGCCCTCTCCCGGGTAGCCCTCTTCCTGACGGCCTTCCAAGATAGGTACGAAGCCACAAGGGTATCGAAATACACATTGGGCCTCCTATGATGTAGGAGCAGAATCCAGGATAGCTCCAACGCCGGGTAGCTTCAACGCGGATACGAGGTAAGGGAGAAGCATTCCACGCTCACAATACGATCATCAAGGATCAACTATAGTCATCTAGTAATTAACAATGCTAATGAATTCTCCTGAATTCTAATGCGAGTGTATCACATGGATGTCGAACAATCAACTACTACGCTTGCACATTGAAAATAACATATAATCCTAACAATAGATCATACCAACACCTATCACATATAGGTCCTATTAATGAAACAAGCGCAATTATTATAGGAGAATATTCAGTCTCAAAATGAGATGCATGGACCACATGTCCAAATAACCTAGCATGTAACAGTTGAACAAAACCAATACTCATGGAATTATATGCATCAACCAATGATTAAATCCCGCTAAGCATCTACTAACACTGAAGACTACCCACATATAGGAGTGCAATTAATTGAATAAACAAGCAAAATATAGTACACTCTAGGCTTCCAAGCCTCTCACATAGAACAAGTGAGTAGAATGAAAGTTAAGCAATACAAGTCCTAGACTAGCAATCATTCCACAAGACAGTAATAAATGATACAACTATGTCATTTTATAAGTACTACAAAACACGCATAGCCATAATATGAGCTCCTCTAGTGCGTTGATCAAACCACTAACCAAAGACCCGTTCATCACGAGTTCTACCATTGATAGTTTAGCTTGTACACACTATAAATAAGGCATGTATGCTCATTCACATTTGTATAACTACCACATAATGTGCTTAAACATTAACAAGCATAAACGTCATCCTTTAATCACAACATAAAGTCCATGTATCCAAACCAATTCCTGGTATTTAAACACATACATGCAAACCTTACATACAGACCAAACATCATATTATGCTAGTAGCTTATACATGAGGACTTAACTATATTTAAGATTCTTTGGCTATCTAAGGTCACCACTAAGCATGCTTAAGCATCAAATAAACATCTAAAGTGGCTCAACTATCACCACCTAAAATTAGGACAAGTAGAGGCTAAATAAATTATCTAACATAAAAGAAATACCTTCACACATGAATATGATACATATGCAATATATGGTAGAAAAGGGGGTTCTATACAATATACTTAGCTATACAGCCCTAGCATGCAATATCTAACACAATAGGGGTGCAAAGAAGCCCCATGGATGCGCGATGCATGACTACGTGCATCGAGCGCATCCCGAGGGCTTGGATCGAACCACTCACTAGTACTTGGATCGCCGCGCGTCCGGTCTACGAGATCTGCAAGAACAACCAATGATGCTCCATTAAATATAAAGCATCTTGACACATATACAAGCCTTCTTCATGAAGACAACAACTCCTGATATTGCCCACACCATGCATAATAACTTTTTGACACATATTTATACAAGATTAGTCCATCTACTGCAACCAGCCCCAAACATTGGTCTCCACAGCACACAATACACATCCAAAAATTCTCTAATAAATTACACACATTCTATAATATGTTGGGATCATATTCCGTGAAGACATAATAACTTGATAAAATCTCTAAATGCACGAAATAAATTATTTTCCGAAACTGGTTAATTTCTGCGCGAATCTGGACAGACCATGAGAATCAGGCTATAACTTACAACACATATATCATAATGACACCAAATTTCATATATAACATCTAGACACATAGATGATCATATGAAATGAAGACACAAGGCTCAAAATATGTTTCCAAGTATTAGTTATACAAGGATCTTAAGAAGTCATAAATCTGTCCTACAACAACATAAAGCTCCCAACAACAAGAAAAGGGAAAAACACCTACAACAAGACTTGGACATCATTGCTGACCACCAAAAGCAATAGATAGCAAAACTTATACTTCTTTGAAGCATTAACACAAATACCTATATGGCACAAAAGGGGAAGTGAATATACCTTGGGAGGGTGGAGAAGAGGGAAGCCAAGCTCAAACACACAAACCTTGCTTGATCTACATGCACCCAATCCAAGCACACCTTCTCTTTGGCATTTCATCAAACATGTGGGGGGGGGGGCTGCTGGTCCAAAGGGGAGGGAAAAACATAAGGGGGGGGGGGAATCAGCTATGGGGGGAGGAGGAGAAGGAAGAGAAACAACAACACAACCACACAACTAAAAGTATACACACCTTTCTTCTCCTTTTGTGCTCCTTCCCCACCATCACCACCACTTCCTCCACCCAAAGAGGGGCTGGACCAGAGCAAAAGAGGGGAAAAATATGCTAAGGTCGTGCATTTGGGGAGCTTAAATAGGCAAGGTCGGACTGAATGACCGAGCTGTCCTCGGACTTAAAAAACTCTGGACAGCCTTCACTTAAACGGCCATAACTTCCTCAATACAGCTCCGAATTGCACGATTCCAATGGCATTGGAAAGATAAGAAGATTATCTACAGCTTTCATGTTTACACCCAGATCAAATAACCTCTCCAGATATTTCAAAATCTAGGCTAAACATCATACAGGGCTGCTGCCTGGATTTCATATCCCCAGGGTATAATTGGAAAAACACCCATAACTTTTGATACATGAATCCAGTTGATCTAATTTCACTTCTATATGGAAGCTATCTCAAAACTGAACATCTCGTGATGATATCGGATTTTTACCTCTTCATCTTGGGCATTAACAAAATTAAATCCAAACATCAATCCAAACTGCATAATTTCTAAAAAGACCTCGAAATGCTACAAAAATTTCCATCTAAACCCAAGTGAACACCAGAACCACAAATATGCAGTTAGATTTTGAAACTGAATGCTCGAACTATTAAAATAAATAAAACGCGATATTTGACCTTTAAAAGTGACACAGTCTTAACAATTTTCATCTATGCATTGATTTATAATGAATGACTTGAATTTTGATATTTTTTCTTTTAAATTATCATCTTTATATTTATATTTTGGTATAATTTTTTTTAAAGTATATTGTTTAGTCTCCAGCCCCCCCTTGTTCTAAATCCTGGGTCCGCCCCTAAACTCAAATAAATATGTGGGACCAATGTACAATCTACTGTCACCACTTTTTATAAATAATTTATCAATAATTTTTCATCTTTTATAAATTTTATCTAAACAATAAAAACTTTATTATTACGTTTAGCAATGAAAATAATTCAAAAACATAATTAAATAAAAAATCATCTTATCCCTGTTTATACTTAAATAATCATAAACCTTAAAATAATTTAATTTTCCGTCTAAACAAAAACAGATAAATTTGTTTTCAAAGTTTATATATCCCCTAAAATATATATGTAAAATAAAAAACATGTATATATATTTCATAATGGGTACATTTGGACATAAAGCGGCCGCAAAAAAGAGAGAGTTGTATTTTTACAACCTTTCATATTGTTATGAACGGTTCTGATCTCGTTTTAAACGGATCCACTGTGGTGTTCCCTTTTTGATGTGACGGTAGGTGCGGTGACGTGAATATCGGATTTACACCGACTTTACAAAATATCGGTTTCATATCGCTCGTGTTTTCTTCATCGTTTTGAGAGACAGAGAAATAGAGAGAGAGAGAGAGAGAGACTCCATTGATTTCCATATTCAACTGTCTTCACATCTGTAGATTATAACGTGAGAGAGAGAGAGAGAGGCAGAGAGAGAGAGAGAGAGAGAGAGAGAGAGTGTCGTCAATGGCGGTAGATCTCGCTGTAAAGCCGTGATCTTTGTTGTTGTTGTTTTCGCCTTTGCATTTGACGGCGATCGAGAGCGATATCTCTGGCCGATCCATTAATAGGATTTCCGAGAAGCGTCATCTTTCCTTCTGTTGCTAATTGTGCTTGAAATCTCCGGAAAGTAACAAATGCCCCCCCCCCCCCCCCCCCCCCTAAATGTCTGATTTTTCTTCATCGATGTGACTATATTTCGTTTGATTTTGTTTTTAAGCTTGTTATGTGACCAATCGAAGCTATTTTTTTTCATTAACTTTTGATTTTTTTGGATTGCGCGGTCAATGATTTGAGTTTTTTTATACAAAAATGAGTTCAAAACGGGAAAAAAGAGCCAAAAAGATGACGCCTTTCATTGTGGTTTCATCAATGTTGGATTTTTAAACAAACAGAGAAACCCTATCATGGCTTCGAAGAGGGTCAGGAAATCAACGGCGGACGATGAGCCGGAGGAGCATCAGAACGCCAACCTCCGCTTCCCCGACGAGGTCCTCGAGAGGGTCCTCGTCTTCGTGAACTCTCACAAGGACCGGAGCTCGGTCTCCCTCGTCTGCAAGGACTGGTACACCGCCGAGCGGTGGAGCCGGACACGTGTCTTCATCGGGAACTGCTACTCCGTCTCGCCGGAGATCGTGGTCCGTCGATTCCCCAACATCCGGTCCGTCACGTTGAAGGGAAAGCCCAGGTTCTCTGACTTCGATCTCGTGCCGCCCAATTGGGGCGCCGACGTTTCTCCGTGGCTCTTCGCGTTCGCCTCGGCGTACCCGTTCCTTGAGGAGCTCCGCCTGAAGAGGATGGCCGTTACCGACGAGAGCCTCGATTTCCTCGCGAGGTCCTTCACTGGGTTCCGGGCGTTGTCGCTTCTGAGCTGCGATGGGTTTAGCACGAATGGGCTCGCTTCAGTTGCTTCCCATTGCAGGTAAAGATTTCATCTTTTTGTCATTGGTGTTTGTTCTTGTGAGAAATGCCGATCTGATTCACTTGTTGATTTGGGTTATGTGTCTGTTTTCTTTTTGTTGTTTCTTTATTTTTTTTATTTCTTGTTTGATCAGTGAATGACGCATTCAATGGTTCACCAGATCGGTTGATTTTTCTTCTTGTATATTTGATGGTTGGGATTGCTTTTTGTTCTCTTATTTTCCTACACTGATTTGTTGTTGCAATGACCATTGTAATATCTTTAAAGCTAGTTTCTGAAAGATCAGATTTTGAATGGCAGATTGATATTTATTTAGTTATGTGAATCCAACAGGATGATCGTCTTTGTAGTATTTGATTGAAATATATGGTTTCAATTTCTGCATTTTAAAAGTTTTATATTTCACCCAATAAAGTAGCTATTGATTGGTTGACTGGTACATTGATGAGGTTACAGAGCATAATGTTTATTTATTGATAGCCATGATAGCTCATTATATATGATAATGATAATTCTACACTTCCTTTTTTCTTCTTTTTTTTCCCCGAGATGGGATCCGGGGATTTGTTGGTATCGTGACATGGGCACCAATAATGTCCTTTTTTGAGCTAATGATCTCTCGGTGACTACAGGAACTTGACGGAGTTGGATATACAGGAAAACCGAATCGAGGATAATGGGGGAAGCTGGCTGAGTTGCTTTCCTGAGAGCTTCACTTCATTGGAAGCATTGAATTTTGCGAATCTTAGAAATGAAGTGAATTTTGATTCGCTGGAAAGGCTTGTTTCCAGGTGCAAGTCACTTAAGGTCCTGAAAGTGAATAAGAGTGTTACTCTGGAACAGTTGCAGAGGCTGCTTGTCAAAGCTCCTCAACTAACGGAGCTGGGGATAGGCTCCTTCTCACAAGATCTCTCAGATCATCAATATGCAGATTTGAATAGTGCATTCAATAATTGTAAGAATTTAAGGATTCTCTCGGGTCTGTGGGAAGTTGCCTCCATATACCTTCCCGCATTATATCCTGCCTGTGAAAATCTCATCTTCTTGAATTTGAGCTATGCGGTCCTGCAAAGTTTCGAATTGGCCAAGCTCTTGTCACACTGCCCTCTCCTTCGTCAGCTTTGGGTATGAAGCTTTCCATGCTTTAATGTTTTGCTGTTGTTTGACATGCATGTGTTTGTATATGCATATTAATATTGTTTTAATGATCAATCAGATTTGACTAGGGTACTAGTTCGTCTAAATCACACCATTGGGTTGGACCAGAATCTATGCAAAAATTGTCAAGCTAAAGAAAATGAGTTAGATAGGCATACGTTTCTCATATTCCATGGAATCAAGGACTAGTTAAAGTTCTATCCTTGATTTTCTATCCATAATAACAAGCAAGCCTCATTTTCAATGATTCTTTTCAAACAATTATGAGATGGACTTGTAGGGATTATATTCTTTGAATTTTCTTGTTCTTTTTAGTGGCATGTTTAATGGTTACCTGATGCATGTAAGGCTTAGTTGTTGAACTCCATTCCAACTTTCTTTTTTTGTTGGTTGCCCAAATATGGTGATGGTAAATATGATTGTCTAATATTTAGGCATTGCATTGAATTAACTATTTAGTGAATTGTGTTCTTGAATAATGCAATGACTATATTGATCCATTTAGGAAATGAACAATTTAGCATGTTCTTCTCAGTCAAAGGTCATCCTGTCACATTTCCCAACTGGACAACTCTAGTCTATAAACACATTGGGCACATGTTTTTTTACTGCTGTGCTCCAGTCTCCATGACTTTCATGCTTCTTTTTCTCTTCATCCTATCTATTAATTATATTAAAATGATTTGAATGATTCTGATATCCAAGGTCATCTTAAAATTTATGAGGAAAATATAGGCAATTTACTATACTAGTCATGGATAAAACCATAAATTTCTCAACTGCTTGGTATTTAAAGTGGTCTCATAAACACAATCAAATTGTTGCAGACTCAATTGAATTTACCACTATCTCCTTGTTAATTATTATGTAAGTATGATTGAAGCTTTGTTGCTGATGAACAGGTTCAGGACACTGTAGGAGATAAGGGTCTAGAGGCTGTGGGGAAGAGCTGCCCCCTCCTTGAGGAACTCCGCGTCTTTCCTGCATACCCATTTGACCAAGACCTTCTACCAGAAGCCGGACCAGGTGGTGTCACAGAGTCAGGCTTTGTCGCGGTCTCCCGTGGTTGCCCCCGCCTCCGCTACACCCTCTACTTCTGCCGCCAAATGACCAATGCGGCTGTGGCTGAGGTGGTCAGTAACTGCCCGGGCTTCACCCACTTCCGCCTCTGCATCATGAATCCCTGCCAGCCAGACTACCTGACCAACGAACCCATGGACGAGGCCTTCGGTGCAGTTGTCAAGACCTGTCCAAACCTCCAAAGGCTTTCCATATCTGGCCTCTTGACAGACCGCACCTTTGAATTCATCGGTGCCCACGCAAAAAACCTAGAGACACTTTCAGTGGCCTTTGCGGGAAGCAGTGACCGGGGGATGCAGTATATCCTACATGGGTGTCCTAAATTGAGGAAGCTAGAGATCAGGGACTCCCCATTCGGGAATGCAGCGCTATTGTCCGGATTGGAGAGGTACGAATCAATGCGATCCTTGTGGATGTCGGCGTGCAATGTTACGATGAATGGGTGTCGGTTGCTGGCGAGGGAGATGCCAAGGCTGAATGTGGAAGTGATCAGAGAGGATGGGGACGAGACACACGCGGAGAAGGTCTACGTATATCGCTCAGTGGCAGGGCCGAGGAGGGACGCCCCACCATTTGTGCTCACCCTCTGAGAATCTGGTGATGATGCTTTTATTGGGTAGTGTTTTTCTTCTCTTCCTTTCTCTTCCCTTCCCTTGTTATCTTCCATCGAAGATCAGTTGACTACTACTAGATATATCTGGGTGGGCAGGCCGGCTAGAATTGATGTCACATACGAGCAGGATGGCGTGGTGATTGTTCTTTCTAACTTCTTGATCTGAATATCATATCATGTAAACTTGGATGGCCTGAGGACTGATTAGTGTCATGCATCTGGGATAAGCCTATTCAAAAGTTATATATATATATATATATATTATTGTCTTTAGACTGATAAAAGCTCATCAATTGAAATTTGAAAGTCTTACCATGACCTTTTGTTTGTTTGTTTGTTACTATTGATTTGGCTGAGACAGACTGAATTGGGCTTTGTATGTCATGAAATGCTGTTCCTTATTATTGGCCGCAGTTGTCCTGATGTCGACAGAGAGAATCCTTTACATGACACTATACAGGAAAAACAAAAGTGAAGATGGATTTGAAGACAGAAAACACTGCTAAAACACAGATATATGTTGCTCTCAGATACAGTTTGTGCATTCGATCTTTCCTCTTGTTGTTGATCATATGCTTTCGCAGGCTGTGGTTGGAGCAGCAAAGACATGTGGGAACGCCGGTCGCCTGTCATCTTGTCGTCTCTGTTCTTCTGCCTGCCACTAGCAATGTGTCAGTCTTGAATATAGGCGGACTTGATCAAGTTTCATGTAGATGGATTTTTTGATGTGGAACAATTATTGCCGTTTTTAAATAAAAACACTTTGACAAGAGATGGGGTTTGAGACATTTGTCAACATATGATTGAGGACTGACAAACACTGATTGGATTCAACAATGACTGGATCCAATCATTCTAGACAAAGCAACTCATACCCAAATGGAGTTATTAATGGTCATTCATTTTGACTTCATTTTTTAGATAATATGACATTCCCTTGCCATCTGCCGGATATAATAATATTACAATGGAAACTCATTACTAATGATCAGAACTGCCACAACTATTAACTTTTATACTAGATGAATATATTATATTATTACCTTTATAAGAAAAGTTCAATTTACCCACCCACAATTTCACAACTCAATAACTCATGTCCATATAAATTCAAATTTTAAAATTTTAAAAAATGTACATCAAAGATATTCATCAAATATATTATCTTCATTGAATTACCTGAAATCATCAAACGGATAAAAAAAAAAGACTTCTAAAACAAATTTGTTTAAAATCAAATTGAGAAGAGTGGGTTAAATGATCTAAGTGATCCATCATTTTTGCTTTATTGAAATTAATGGTAGGATTTAATTTCAAATAGAGAAAATATTAGAGAGTCCAATGCATTTGTTATTTTATTTAATGAATATTTAGTTATTAAACTATAATATTGCGCCATGTGCTTTTGGCGCATGCATGAAACTAATACCCCCAAAATTTGAAACAAATTGTATAATAAAAAATTGAGTACAGCATGCAATATTTTCTTGGTTTCATTGATGAAAGAAATTCTAAAGTCTGAGTTTAAAAAAATCCTCTTGTATCTGCAAGGAATAAAATTAAATAACAATATGTTTCATTTCTGAATATCTATTTATAAGCTACAATTAGTTACAAAATCTGCACTAGATCTTAAAATTAAAAAAAAAATGCACTCCCACTTAGGTTGTGTTTGTATGTGAGATTGAAACACTTAGATTCTTGGAATCTTGAGTTGCTTTTGAAAATCATTGTTTTATTAGTTTTTCAACCGCAAGATTTTGATCTAAAAAAGAAATATTCTGATTTGAAAAATTAAATGTTAAAAATGTGTTTGAAATTCGAGTTTGAGAATTTTTAGTTTTTCAAATGCATAATCTACTCAAACTCAAATCTAAATTGAGCCTTATTAAACGTAATCATTGATCATATTTGATCCGCGAAATTTGTAATCCAATCCATTGTGGCGCCTCAACAAAAAACCCAGCAACATTGATTGAATAATTTGTTAAAAAAATTGAGCCTTATTAAACGTAATCATTGATCATATTTGATCCGCGAAATTTGTAATCCAATCCATTGTGGCGCCTCAACAAAAACCCAGCAACATTGATTGAATAATTTGTTAAAAAAAATTGAGCCTTATTAAACGTAATCATTGATCATATTTGATCCGCGAAATTTGTAATCCAATCCATTGTGGCGCCTCAACAAAAAACCCAGCAACATTGATTGAATAATTTGTTAAAAAAAATTGAGCCTTATTAAACGTAATCATTGATCATATTTGATCCGCGAAATTTGTAATCCAATCCATTGTGGTTGTGGCGCCTCAACAAAAAACCCAGCAACATTGATTGAATAATTTATTAAATGTGATGATGTGCATTTAAATGTAAAGTTCAAAAAAATATATCACAACTAATTCATCAAGTTTGTTATTAATTTTTAACTTGAAAAAATGTTATAATCAATAAATACCAATACAGTGGAAAGATGAAATGAAAATATATATTGTATCATATCATTTAAATAATATTTTTACTACTTATTTTTCTTCTTATTTTTTTATTTATTTATAAAAACGGTAGACATTCGCCACAAATCGATTTCATTAAAAAAATAGATGAATTGGAGGTGAGGAGAATAGAGAGAAACTAAAGTACAAGCGCAAAGAAAAATAAACATAAGCTTAAGGAAAGATAGACAGGATCGAGCGCAGAAGTAGATGGGGGCGTCTACCCGCCAACGCACACCGGTTCTATCCTGACGAGCTCCTCCTGCTATGTGATAATCTGAATGGCCCCCCCTCGAAGGGAGACGCCTCGCACGCCCACCAACTCTCACACCCAATCCTGTATGAGCACCGATGCAAAAGCCCACATGTTCTCTGTATACGGCGTTACACCTTTAAACATGACATTGTTCCTGGTCAACCACACGAGCGATCAGTGTCAGAGGGCCCGATGCCACATTAGCGCCAAGCTCCGTGCCTGTTGCTCACATCCCCGCGAGATCATGGAACCGGACGAGAGACGTAGCCTCTCCCACCACCCTTCACAACTCCTGCGCCATCCGACACTCACAGAAGAGGTGGTCACCATCTCAGGGGAGTCGCCGCAAAAGAGCACAAAGCATGTGTGCATCTCTGCACCATTTAGACCGATATACTCTCATGAGAAGGCGCTCGTGTGCAAGGAGCCAAAGAAACACATTGATCTTGTGTGGAATAAAAAATGATCCAATTTTTTCATTTCTGTTTTTACCATCCCATGTATGTAGCAATTACTTATATCAAATTTATTTAAAATTTAAGATTTCAAATCAAAATCAGATTCAAGTAAATCAGAAATTTTAATAATTCAAAATTAAATATATTAATTAAATTTATCTCAATTGTATTTTATAAAAATTAGTCATGTTAATTCTTACTATAATATAAAAATATTACCTGCTATATAAATTTATTACTTTATATATTAAATGGAGTAAACTTTATGGATGGTTCAATATTTTATATATATTTCAACCCTAAAATACACCTTAACAAAATAATTTAATGCTATGCAACAAAACAATTTAAATTTGATAATATGACAGAAGTAATAATCAATTTTTTTGTAAATATCATTATATTGTTATTTATCTGATTTAGAATGTTATACCATGTGCTTTTGCATGTGTATAATAACTAGTATTTATATAAAAAAATTTATTTAAAATGTGAATTAAAATTACATATTTACATAAATTTATATTTTTTAAAATTAAAGACTTTGTGTAAAGATAGATCCAATGAATCTTTAATATTATATGACATTGATATTTTTTATTTTAAAAATATGTGTTTTTTCTATTCTTACCTCTAATTAAAAATCAAAGATATTTGATCATTGCACAAAAAATTAAGGGTAAATCCAAAAATATAAAATGTCACAAAGCAAACAATATAATAGATACATAATTATCCAAAAAAATGGGACACCAAAGTATTAACCATATATCCGAAGAAGTTCCAAATCGGTTTATATCATAACATTGATTCATGAATAATACTAGTTTATGCACGTGTTAAAACACGTGGTATAACATTTTATATTATATATTAATAAAAAATCCTAATGATACAAATATACATTTAAATGTGGAGTTAAATTTTTTTTTATCAGAATTAAATAATCGAGTTTGTTATTATTTTTAAATTAAAATAATATGTTATAATTAAAAAATACCACTACACAATGGAAAGATTGAAATGAAAATATCATTATGAATAATATTTAATATTTATTTATATAAAAGAATTAGTTTAAATATGAACTAAAACCATATATTTAAATAATTAAAGATAGATTTGATGAATATATAATATTAACCAAATCCAACGTATTGATATTTTCTAATTTAAAAATATGCATTTTCTTCCATTGTTGTCCCTAATCAAAACTAAAATTGCACAAAGATATTTGGTCATTGCATAAAAAAGTAAGGGTAAATCCAAAAATAAAATTGTTACAAATCAACAAAGTTGAAAACAATATAATAGATACATAATTATATATTAACAATCGAAGTAGTTCCAAATCGGTTTATATAATAACAAATATATCATAACTAATTTCTTGCAATCTAACCTAGCATTGATATTTATTAAACCCTATAATAACTACATAAAAGAATTAGTTAAACTGTCAATTAAAACCACATATTTAGATAAATTCATTTCTTTTAGTTAAAAACTTTCTGTAAAGATAGACTATGTGAATATTTAATATTATCTGATATTGATATTTTTTTAGTTGAAAAATATATATCTTTTCCATTCTTATCCCTACAAATCCAAAACTAATAAATGCTACAAATCAATAAAATTGAAAACAATATAATAGATACATATTATCTAAAATAATGGGACACCGAAAAATATTAACAGCCGAAGAAGTTCCAAGTCGGTTAATATAGTAACAATATTTTGTAATTTATCCTAATCTTTTTAGCCACCAAAATTTGTTGAAGACCCCCTATATAAACCCCTCGAAAGTCCCAACTTATTCAACACTTTATTTTTCTCTTTTTTTTTTATTCTTCTTTTATTCAGCAATGGCGGGTCCTGTTCACGTTGCGAGCGGGGTAGTGAAGGACTACCCGGGGAAGATGACCCTCTATGTCTTCATGGCTTGCATGATCGCTGCCACTGGAGGTCTCATCTTTGGTTACGACATTGGAATATCAGGTTTGACTTCTATCTCTTCTTATTTGAATCTACGTTTGAATAGATTTTATAGTTTGATTAAATTCATCAAACGTAGATCTAAACAATTTTCAATCAAACAACCTTTTAGATGTGTTTAATTCTCATGACTATTGATCGAATATGCTTTTGTTCTTTGAAATATGCATTTACATCATCAAAATATGGATACCTTATAGTCTTATACCATGATTATATATGCATTGTATCTTTAAAGAATAATTATTTTATTGTATTCTCCATAATCCAAGCAGGGGCTTCAAATTAAACGACCCTTGGATGTTTATCGTAATTGCATATTTTTTTTATAATAGTTATTAATTTTTTATTATCCGTTTGGGTAGACATAGTTAGGATTTTATGAATTTAGGCTTAAATATAATTAATAAATGAGTTTGCTACTTCATTATTTTGTTTAATAATATTTTATTTTATTTTCAAGAATCCAAACAGGGGCTTCAATTCCCCCCTGTTCCATGGTGGCTCCACCCCAGCACCCAACATATAAGTCTTTTTTATATTATTTTTTCATATTAAAGATCAAAACACGTACATAATGAGATTTTTTAACTGCATAATTTTTATAAATAGTTAAATGCTATATGAATGTACATGACCATATCATATGATATCCTTATTCTTTTGGATAGTGCTATAAGTTATTTCGATATAGATAATTATTACAACATAAATAAAGAATAAAAATTTGCTATTGGTTGTGTTGTTAGTTGTTAAACGTAATATTGAAATTTTTGTTGTTCGGTTTACCATGCACAAGTTATTAAAAAAGATAAAATATTATAAAATGTGAAAATTAATTAGATATGTAAATCTCTTTATATCAATAGAATAAACAATAAAAAACATAATTCCAAGAAAGACAATAAAAAACATCAATAACAATTTATTTCATTTATTCTGACTTAATTAAACATATTTTTTTGATTTATTCAATCCTATTTCACTATCCAAACATTTTAGACTACTTATAACCTTGAAAGGTAAGTTACAACAAGGGAGAATGAAAAACGAAAAGAAAACTTAGGCTTAATAATTCTGTTACTATGATCTGTAGGGGGTGTTACATCCATGACTCCATTCTTGCACAAGTTCTTCCCATCAGTGGAGCAGAAGTTGCTTGCTGATCACAGTGTCAACCAGTACTGCAAATTCGACAGTGAAACACTTACTCTCTTCACGTCCTCACTATACCTGGCGGCGCTGATTGCGTCCTTTGTTGCGGCCACCGTGACAAGGAAGTTCGGGAGGAAGATCACCATGTTGATAGGGGGTTCTGTCTTCCTCGTCGGCGCCGCCATCAATGGTTTCGCCAAGGATGTCGCCATGCTCATCATCGGTCGTGTCCTTCTTGGTATCGGTGTCGGCTTTGCTAATCAGGTTTAGCTTTCTATTCAGAATTTTGATTATGATGGATAAGGCTATTGAAATCCAAATTGAGATAGAACCCAAATCCAAATTAAAATTAATAAAAGAATATATTGAAAAATAACATTCAAATTGAGATTATTTTAAAAAAACTGCCCGTGTTCTCCCATTTGTTTTAAATTTTTTATAGTTGCAGTTCTAATTTTAATTGACACAATATTTTTCTTTTCTCTGTTTCACCTATTTTTTCAAACAGATTTATCCATTTCTTTCTTTTTGTTCCCGTTTCAACTTTTATTTATTTATTTACTTATTATATACATTTGTTTTTGTGAATTCAGTTATTTTGTTGCAAATAAAATGATCTTTAAATTAACAAATCAGTATATCAAAGAAATCCCATGGATTAAGAACTTTTTTATTCCTTTTTAAAAGAATTTTATGTTTAAATTTTGTTTGTTTTTGTTTTGTTCTTTTTTCTCTGTTTTTTTGCTTTTTAAAAACATGTTATTTTATTCTTTTTCTAGTTAATTACGTTTGTTTTCTGATTTTTTTTTCAATTTTTTTTGTTTCAACTTTGATTTCTATTATCACTCTATCAAAAACATTTTTATTATACTGGTTAAAATTAGATGATTATAAATATCATATCTAATATTGAATCATTATCATTTGATTTGATGTATTTATAATGATATGATTTTAACCACAACGAGCAACCTTACAATGAAAGTTAAGAAGTATGCAAGCATGAAATGATATTTGCCCCTTCGTTTTAAATTGTTTTATATGTTTTTATCCAACTAAACTAAACTCGCCTAATTTTTAAAATGACAAAACAGTCGGTGCCGGTCTACCTCTCCGAGATGGCCCCACCAAAGCTTCGAGGGAGGCTCAACATCGTCTTCCAGCTCATGATCACCATCGGCATCTTGGCTGCCAACCTTATCAACTACGGCACCGCCAAGATCCCTGGTGGCTACGGATGGCGCATTAGCCTTGGTCTCGCCAGCATCCCCGCCCTCATCATCACTATCGGCTCCCTCTTCCTCCCTGACACCCCCAACTCCCTCATTGAACGCCGCCACCCTGACAAGGCCAAGGCCATGCTCTGCCGCATCCGGGGCACCTCTGATGTCCATGAGGAGTATCAGGTATTATTAAGAAATAAAGAGTTTGACTACATTTCTGAATATTATTTTTATTCATTGTGTAAAAAGATTGAGATGAAAAAAGTTACTCGAATATGAAGAAAAAAAAACTTCATAAATATACATTGTCATTTATATAATAATTTTCAACAAAAATATTCACCAAAATATTTTACATCATTCATAAGAAGTATTTGTTAAAAAAATTATTTGTTATGCATGTTTAAGATAGTTGCATGTCTTCAACAATTTTTGGTGTTTAAAAGCATTAGAATTATTATATCTAAATCAATATAATATTATAAAGTGAGAGAAAAACAACTTATATTAAAAATTGAAACATAATTATTAGAAAAAAAGTGTTGTCAATTTTTTGAAAATTAAAAAAAAATTTAAATCTCATATATGCATTTTTTACAATAAATATTAATTAGAAATATCTCAATTTATTTAAAAAATGGATAATTGTGAAACATTAGTTCTAAAGATTAATTTGTTATCCAAATTAATTTTAACAAGTTTCTAATGGTGTCAGTTAATTGTAAAAATGAACAATAATATTAAAACAAAATGTATTTAACGAGTGATTACACTGCCTACTAAATTTATTTTGTTTTGGAAGGTATAATCAAAAGCTTTCTTGATTTTCAAAATTGTAAAACTCTTTATTTCCTAATATCAGGATCTCGTGGTCGCCTCCGAAGCCTCGCAATCCGTGGAGCACCCATGGCGAAACATACTGAAGAGGAAGTATAGAGCCCAGCTTGTGATGGCTTTAATGATCCCATTCTTTCAACAGCTCACCGGGATCAATGTGATCATGTTCTATGCGCCTGTGCTATTCAAGACCATCGGCTTCGGCGACAATGCATCCCTCTTCTCCGCTGTCATCTCCGGTATCGTTAACGTCATCGCCACTGTCTTATCTATCTTCACTGCCGACCGGTGGGGCCGTCGCTTCCTCTTCCTCGAGGGCGGTTTTCAGATGCTCATCTGCCAGGTGATGAATTTTAATTAATTTTTTTTAATGATTTCGTGTTATTGCAATTCAGATAAGTTGGATCAGGTTTAAATTTGACCATGAGGTCAAAAATTCAATCTAACACCACATTCAAACTCAAGATGGTTGAGGGATTTGTTTCAAATTAGAGTTTGGATTGATTAAAATCCGAGTGTAACTTTTAAAATGTGTTGTTCTAAATAATATAAATTTTAACTATTTAAACGTGATAGATTAGTTAGGGTAATAATAAATTAGGCAATTCAAATTTCTCTTCATTTGCATTCTGATCCAAGAGCCAAGAAATCTATATATTAGTCTTGTAACACAAGGTTTTTTACATCCTGTTTTCAATCCACATAATTGTTAGCCATCTACACTCATTTTAACGAGATATGTACTTCAATCGATTTTTTTTTCTTCTATAAATGAGTCCACCTAATTAATTGAAATATATATCTTAATAAATGAGATGCTATTTTTTTTAAAAAAGAAAATAAAAATTGATGCACACAACATTTAGGGAAAAAATATTGTTATTCTTTGTGTGTGAACATTGTTTCACAAGTTCCATTTTCAACTCCGTTTTCAATCTCATATATCTCATTAACCATCCTTCAACTCACAGTAACGAAATGCATACATTGTTAGCATATATTTTTTATCTTTAACAAATGCGTTCATATAATTCATTAAAACAATCTTGCTAACTCTTCTCCTTGTACTCTTGTAGATCGCCATTGGGGTGCTAATCGCAATCAAGTTTGGGACGACAGGGGTGGGGACCTTTTCGAAGGGGTACGCCGGTTTGGTGGTGGCCTTGATCTGCATCTACGTTGCCGGCTTCGCTTGGTCCTGGGGACCATTGGGTTGGCTAGTCCCCAGCGAGATCTTCCCATTGGAGATCCGTTCGGCCGGACAGAGTATCAACGTCGGTGTCAACATGATCTTCACATTCATCATTGCCCAGATCTTCCTCAAATTGCTCTGCCACTTAAAGTTTGGACTGTTCTTTTTCTTTGCTGGCTGGGTTGTAGTGATGACAATCTTCATATACTACTTTCTGCCGGAGACGAAGAACGTGCCGATTGAAGAGATGGCGCTCGTTTGGAAGAAGCACTGGTTCTGGAAGAGGTACGTCGGAGATGAGGATGTTGAGGTCGAATTGGAGAATGGCAGCAATGTTTGATTGATTTTATGGACTTTTAATTATGAGTTGGTTTTTATTTGGTGGATTTTTTGTTATTTGGTTTTCAGTGTTTTGATGTGGAAAAACCAGTAGTTAAGATTTATGATGAACCTTTTTGTGTGTGATTTTTCAGTTTTTAGTTCAATTGATATTTTTTGTAATTATCAATCATTTGTTGATGCCCATTTATTGTTTGGTTTTTGCCCTTTCATATGGTCGTATCTTATAAAATGAAATGATACATAGGTGATAAAAAAGGGAAAAATCTTTTAACTTTTTGAAATCTTCTTAAAATCACAAAAAAATTTCTTTAAAAATCAGAAAATCGTCTTAGGTATTTATAAAGTATATATGGTTAAGAAATTTAATTCACCGATCAAAAATATATCGAAATAAGTCCCTAGAAACTTATTAAAATTGGATTGAGTACCTACAAACTTTATAAAATCAGATTAAGTTTTTAGGAAAATAAAAATACATCCGTCATGTTTCAACACCCCCATCATTTTTTTAACTCAAAATTATCAACAAAAAACATAACACCTTGATTATAAAATTATAATTTGTTTTGTAAAATTTATAAACCATTATAGATTTTTAGATAATTACATGGACTTTTTGTGATTGTAAAAATATTTTTGAGGGAGTTAAGACAAATTTTAAATTTTATGGGAACTTTTTTTTATTTTCATACGTTTTCAGAGAATTATATCGATTTTTTTCAACAAAGAAAATAAATTTTAAAAGGGTATAATAATAATTTACCATGTATAGTTATGATTAACCACATATCTAGTTAGTTATAGGGACTAAATTTTTTTTGTTAAATAAGATATGAACCTAAGAGGATTTATCAATTTTACATGGATGTTTTATGATTTTCATAAGTTTCTAAAGAGTTATATCAATTTTTCCCTTAAAAATAGAAGATAACACAAAATCAAAAAATTATAATTTTTTGAATATTGCTTATTCGTTACAAAAAGGCTATATTGATGTAGGACATATTGGAAAAAAATATTATTGTAGGGATATTTGATTCTAAGGTAGCGTTTGGTTGTGCGATTGTACATTTTTACGATTGCAGGAAGTTGATCCTTTAATCGTGCAACTAAACAGTTTTGCAATCGTGTTACCAAACGCTACGTAAATCTGACCTTATAACATAGTTTTTTGATAAATCTATTTTATTATTTGGAGTAAACAAGAAAATTTTATTAATGAAAGGTGTATATATGATTTTTAGAATCTTATTTAGGATTTTTAGGAGATTCTGTGGATTCTCTTAAATTTGTTAACCAAAAAACATATAGAGGAGCTGAAAATGGGTGGGGCTTCTTTTTTTTTTCTCTCTCTCTCTCTCTCTATATATATATATATATTCTACCAAATTGAATTTTTGTCTCCATATTTTTTATTAAACTTTGTTTGGATAGAGGAATATAGAGAGAATAGAGTGGAATATGAATGAATAAACTCACAAATAAGTGAGAATAAGTAAAAATAAATTAAAACTGTTATTCTAGGTCCCCTTAAAATGTGTTGTTCCACTCAATCTAGTCCACTAATGAAAAAGAGATCCGCATGTCAAATCACATCTTTTCACTTCTTATAAATCAAGGACTCACGTGTCAAATTATTTTTTCATCATTTATAAATTATAAATTCTTTTTAACATTTTATTCCCATTTACAACTTATTTATGATTAATAAATCAACAAAAACTTCTTTATTACGTTTTGACACAAAAATAAAAAAATAAAAAAACCCATATAATTTCTTATAAATGCAGAAAGCCCTATGTTAATGATGATTTTTCATCTTTAAAAGTTTATAAAACTCTATCTGAAGGGGGTAACATTGTTATTTACATATGATTTTTCACATTTTAACACATTAGAAAAGGTTTTTAACTTTTTGGTATACTACATAATACTTGTAAAATAATATTTATCCGTCAATGAAAATTTTACTCAAATAAATATTTAAACTTATATAGGTGTTTTTTGAAGCTGATACAAGGAAAAGTAAGTCGGGTTATTTGAATTGTTTTCTATTATATAATGAAGGGTTTTGTTAATGAGTGTTTTTAGGGCACTTATTAACCCATATTTATTATTAACTTTTAAGCAACCCAACTAATCTAGTTACGATATGAATCGATAAATTAAAAGATTTTTTAAATACCAACAATACTTCTAATAGATTCACCACATTTTTTTCTTTTTTCCTCTCATACCCAATTTTTTATATTAAATTAACATTTTATTTTACATGTGTTTCTTATAATTTAATTTTTATTAATACATTTTTCAATATACAATTTACAATACCAACCCATTATAATGAAATACATACAAGTTAAATTGCAATATATGCTCCATAAACAAAATTACAAAGTATTTCTCCTTTTTCATTTATCACGAACCCGCTTATATCGATTTGATGTGAAGCACCGACAGGAGCCAGAAGTATGCAAGACCATTTATTCATAATATATTGAAACAAATTTATATGATAAAAAATCAATAAATATTTAAAATAAAAATTTAATCAAACAAAGAATAAAAATAAATTATCTTATATACGCAAAAAAATATTTTCACATAAACAACACTAATAAAATAAATATAAAAATCATATGAGATATGAGATAAAAACAAAAATGAAATGAGATATATATTTTTTACATTTTTATATGAAACTTTTGTGGGAGAGAAAGGAAAAAATTTAGGTACAAGAGGGAAAAATTGGGTATGGGAGAGAAGAAAAAAAAAGTGATGAATTTATTAGTGGTATTTTTGGTATTTTAAAAATCCTTTAATTTATTTATTCATATTATGATTAAATTTAATGAGTTATTTAAAAAATTAACAATAAATGTAGGTTAACAAGTTTCTTAATTAAACACTAGTTAACAAAGTCCAACACTATGCCCCTGTTTGAAATGATGATGGATTTTATTCTAGGGTATAGATTTATCCAAGCATAAGTGAGTATAAATAAGGATAAAGTGATTTTGTGTTTGGTTGTGTTTTAATTATTCTCGTTGGTAAACATAAGAATAAATGTTTTGTTGATTGGGTAAAATGTGAAAAAAATATGAATATGATTTATAAAAGGTAAAAAAAAGTAATGATAGTTGATTTGATAGATGATTTATAAGAGGTGATGACAGTTGATTTGACAGTGAGTCCACATATTCTTTGGGTGGAATAACCTTAAATAATTTTAATTCCAGGGGTTATTGAAATATATATATCACTTTATTTGGGTTTATTCTAGCATATTTTATCCAGGTTTATCCGGGGTAAACAAACACCCCAAAATACTTATCCGGGTGGTTATCCGGGGTTATCCAGGGAGTTATACCAATTCCATCCGGGGTTACGTGTCACCGACGACTCCGTGTCGGCGCCTACCACGCCGCCCATCCACACATCACGCCACGTGTACGGTCAAAAGACTACCTTGATCATTGAAAATAATATATAATAATAACAATAAAACAAAACAAAAGATCGTTAATCCGTCCCACTCGCCGATATTATCTCTCCTCCTCTCATATATAATAATAACAATAAAACAAAACAAAACCAAATCGCAGATCCCAAAAAAAAACCCCTAACAAATTCTCTCTCTCTCTCTCAACGCCGTCGAATTCCACTCATCCGACGGTCGCGATGGGCGGATCGCGTAGGCTTTTCGCGTGCTTCGGCGGAGGGAGTCGTCGGACGGCGGCGGCGAGGGATCCCTCGCCGTCCACGGAGACGGACCAGGCGGGGACGACGACGACGACGGTGGTGGTGGAGCTGTTCTCGTCGCAGGGGTGTTCGACGTCGCCGGAGGCGGAGCTCCTCCTTTCGAGGCTGGGGAGGGGGGAGCTGGCGGCGGCGTTCGACGGCGAGGGTTTGAACGTGGTGGTGTTGGCGTTCCACGTGGAGTACTGGGACTACGTCGGATGGAAGGACCCGTTCGGATCGAGCATCTGGACCGTCCGTCAGAAGGCGTACGTGGAGTCTCTCCGGCTCGACACGCTGTACACGCCGCAGGTCGTCGTGCAGGGGAGGGCGCAGTGCCTAGGCACGGACGAGGATGGGCTGCTGTCCGCCGTTCGATCGGCGGCCAGGTTCCCGTCTCCGATGTTGCAGGTTAGAGCACGTGTAATCGAATCGATCTTTAATTTGTTCATGAATATTGTTGTTGTGTATGAGAATTATTTATTTTTTTCAATCTTGGTTTTTGTGATGAATGTTGATGAATTGATTCAGCATCTAATTTGTCGAGTGATTTAAGGATCAGATTTTGCAAATCCTCTGTTTTATGCCATATATGTTGTTTATAAACACTAAAACAGAGGATTTGCAATATCATAGTAATAAAAAAATTGTTAAGGCCACTCACTAGATGATTTTTCTTTATTTTTCATCCAAGATTATGCACAAATACACCCTATGTTTCATATGGATTCTCTACATATTCTTGTAATGGAAGGTTTGAACATGGATGTTTTCTCTTGTATGATGTGCATGTCATGTGAGATCATGCGTGTGAGCATGTTAGGATTCGATTGGGTCAGACTATTATAATATGTGAGGTTGGCAGGTCTGACTTTCGTATGGGATCTAATCGGTTAATTTGGTAGTCCTTTTGGGTGTATTGGTTAGGTTAGTAACCTGGCATATAGTTTTAGAATCTCTAAAACATATGCAGTGCATGTGATGGCAATCAAGATTTAGTTTTAACACTGGGTAAGGTACGCCAGATGTGGTTTTATTAATCAATTGAATGCAGTTACATGGGAATTATGATTTAGCTTCATCAATCATTGTGTTCCTCGCTCTTGATAATCGATTAATTCGCAAATGGTTGATAGTTAACCTCTAATATTGAGTACAACAGGTTCATTTTAGTTTATGATGGGTAATATTTAGATTTAACAATCAACTCCTGCATGTGTCCAAGGTGCATTTGAAAATTAATTTCTAATCATTTTTAGACATGGTAGATTTGTAGGTTGAGGAAATTTTTTTTGGGTAGGATGTTACTTGATCATGGAAACTGACATATTGTGAATTCCAGTCAAATATGAATATAATGCGAAGTTTTACACAATCATAAAATATGCCAAGTTTCCAAAACCATGAAATATGCAAGTAAGAATAACTAGATATTCTGTTTTTTTACAACTAGAATAATGCATGTTGCATATCATTGTTAAATCAGAACATGTTGGGTGTCATTATTAAGATATTGATATATTGGATGGCTAAGTAAAGTCCACCATGTGATCTGTGTAGATCTTAGTTGGCTTCTCATTTTTCTGGTTGGCTATTGGTTGGCTAAGTAAAGTCCACCATGTGATCTACATTGGTTGGCTAAGTTGGTACTTGAAAAAGAAGCGGGTGCTGACCATGTGCATCTCATTTTTCTTTATTCTTTGTGTACTGTTACATGCTATCTATAACAAGCAGAGTATCTGAGACCTGGATGATAGTTTTTTATCTTTCTTTTTAGATATAAGCTCCCATGTGATAAGATCTTGTAAAAAACAGGAATGCATTAGATCTTCAAAATTTTCTCAATCTTATTTTCTGATAGATTAAACCAGTTAACTCTACAGCACACATTTTTAAATGCATACAGTTGTTGTGACCCCGATGTGACATGATCACATGACATGACGTGAGTGTTGGTTAGCTAACTTTCAAATACACAAGATGAGCAAATCATTTGGGTTCACATAGCGTTCATTTAAAAGAGTATTAACCAACACTGTTTTTAGTACACAATGTGACTGCAATAGTATGAACTAGATACATGACTAACTGGAAAAATATTGATCTCTACATGCAATGTTAGATGAGACTTTGATCTTTTTTATTTTATGTTGGTTATCAATTTTTAGCATGTTAGTTTGTATACACGAACAGCTTCGTGTTCATATCTGTTGCCTTATATGACCACTAATACAAGATTATTCCATCCAAATGCAGGCGACATACCAAAGGCCTTCACCCGACTCACTTCAGGTCTCCCTCAAGGGACCTATTGGGACGAAAGTGGACACGGGTGGCGCTGACTTGATGGTGGCGCTGTACGAGAATGGCCTCCTGACTGACTGCCTCAGGGGAGAGAACAGAGGCAAAGTCCTAAGCAATGATTTTGTTGTCCGAAAGCTCGAGAAGCTCTGCACTCTGAAGGACATATCAGCTAAGAAAACCGTCTCAGGAACGGTGACTTTCTCTTTATGGGAAGGCTTCAACAGCACCAAGTGTGGTATGGTTGTTTTTGTCCAGAACAAGTCACACCACATCTTCGGATCGCAGCATTTCCATTTGCCGGAGTCCCTCTGAATGTTGTTTCTGTGATTGCTTTCTTATTCAGGAGATTGTTTTGTGTACAGTGGCATTCATTATTGGCTTTGTAGGGATTTACTGGGGTTCTTTTTTTTTATTGTTTGATATTTGTTATTTGTCTTTGGAAGAGTGGATTGAGAGATGGGGTCCTTTTGAGGCTTGGAATGAATGTTATATGTATTTATCTCTAGCTTTCATATTTGGTTGAGATTTCAATTTGAGTGCATTAATTTCATTATCTGTCGTAGATGTAGCATTTATCTTTGCTATTAATATATTGAAAATATGTTCTTGTTAACCATTTTTTGTTGAATGTTGGATTCTGGGGCTGGATGGGCTCAATTAGGTTTCAGCAGGTGTGGTTAATTCCAAACAGAGGATTTACATTATATGTGTAGAAAACTCAATGGGTGATTCAATTCCATTCATATATTATTCAGTTTAATTTAAAATTTACATAGATTGAGTTCAAATTGTGAGATTATATTTGCATGGACAACTATAAGCTAAGCTCAATTTAGTGCAAAAGTGTCTCCGCAGTTAAAAGAATATATCACATGCCTAGCATGGGAGATTATAACTAGTCCTGACCGAATCCAACACTGACTATAAAATTTGTTATCCAAGGTTTGGAAAGATTGTAACCCACGATTATAATGTGCAGTCAAACAACAAAAATCAAATGTTGAGTTATAATCTATATATGCTCTATTTCCCTCTTTGTTAAGATCCAACCAACAGCTAACTTAGGAATAATATTACACAAACATATTGAAAAATTTGTAAGAAAAAAAAAATTCCTCCCACTTTAGCTGATTATCATATATAACTGTCTATAGATAATTATAAATCTTTCTTTTACTGTAACTTCTATGACTATGATTTCTCAAGGCGAATTGCGAGAGACGGGATCTAGTCAGGCCTGGATCCGGTCAGTTCAGTCAGTATTAAACTGCACACCCTTTCAATTGAACTGCACAATGTATAAATCGAACTACACAATCAATTGTTGGGTATATATTTTACTCTCCTATTGGATACTGATGATACTTATAATTTCATATTTTCTCCAATAGCTGATTGGATTCAATAAGAGAGTGAAATAAATATCCAATAATTGGTTGTGCAGTTCAATTTATACATTGTGCAGTTCAATTGAAAGGGTGTGCAGTTCAGTACTGACTGAACTAACCGGATGCAGGCCTGACTGGATCCGGTCCTGAATTGCGAGGGTTACTATCCTTGGCGTTGTTAAACTCTTTTTTTTTTGCTACAGTCCAATATACCTTATTAAAAATGTAATGAAACATATACCTTATTAGACGATGTATATGTAACATTAAATTTTTTCTTACACTTACTAAAAATATATTCATTCAATTTAAAATAGAGCATATATACTTTTTATTAAAGCGTAAAGATCATTACTATTTTTTTAAAAATGAAAACATGTGTGGTATGCGTTTTGGTTTGTAAAAATATTTGAATCTAACATTTTTCTATGATTTTTGTGGAAAATGATGTCTTCGTAGTCTTGTTTGTAGGCCCATGGCATGCTTTAATTTTTTGAAAGTATCTATACTCTGTATAAAGCAGCACAGCAGGCAGGTCTTCAACCTACTAAATGAGATGTATGAGGCATTTTTTAGATAGACCCCCAGATTTTACAAGTTTTATAAAACGACCCTATATGTGTTATAAACAAGTCTCTCATATTTATAACCAAATCCCTAACAAAAAATGGCTCATTTTGTCTTATCCTGGGCTTTCTGCAGATCCACCTCCACTTCTACCAGTTTCACTACTAGATTCTCTCTGTGTTGCAAATAGGTCTCTGATCCAAATTTCAAGAATTATAAGCAAGTCCCTAATATCAAAACATGACTTCTCGGACTTCAAATTTCATTAAACTTCATCCAAAGATTTTTCAAACTATTAAGATAACCATAAAATTATGAAGTATAAATATTTTAGTCACACCAATAAATACAAAATTACAAATAGAATCAAACCCATATGTTTCTTTCATTCTTTCTTTCTTTTTTGGATTGAGGATTTTATTTTATGATATTTAAATATTAAAGTTACAAAAATTTGTACATCTTATTTTTTAAACTTGAAGAAATCTATTGTATAAGAAACTCACCCCCTGATTATCTTTTAAACTTTAAGCATTATTTACCTGAAATCTGTTTGCAATAAACTATTACAGTAAAACTGTTTAATTGCAGGATTACAGAAACAGCTTCATACAGAATGTAAATTGGAATTCTAAAAATACAAAAACAACTTCACGCATTATGTAGATTGAGAGTAATTTAGTTTTATACATATTACAGAATGTAAATTTGAAATTCTAAAAATAATATATCACTTTAATATTGTGTTTAATGTGAAAAATGAGTATTTATGCATAATTGTAAAAATATCAATACAATAAAGATTTATATTAAAAATATACTTTTTATACAAAATATAATTTGTTAAAACGCGTGTTAGCGCATACAAATAGACTAGTATACTTAACCAGCGAAGTAATTATTTAAAAAAAAAGAAATACTAATATAAATTGAGTGTACATATTTTTATATTTTTTTGTATTGTTATATATTGAGATAGAATAACATGTACTATTATACTATGTTAAGCTAAGCGATTTCACATGGCTGTGCATTTTGTTGGATTTGGGCTCATGCTTTTCAAGTTCCTGAGGTTCAATGCATCCATAAAAAGTTCGTTATATGATACGTGTACCGAACCCACGTGTGTAAGGACGACGGCCCATGTGAAGTGCTTTGGGCGGTCCATTATTCAATTTTATTTTTGTTTTTTTTAAAATACAAGTATAACTTTCATTGTAGTCTCAACTACAGTCCACATCGTTTTTATTTTTTTATTTTTTTAAAATCATTTATTTTTCGATTGAAATACATAATGTTATATGAAATAAAATATATATTAAGATATATTAATTTTTTTTCACGTTTCAAAAATAATAAAAAATTCGAGTCATACTCTTTAAAAAACCTCATACATTATGATGAAGATGTATATACTACATTATCCATTAATTACTTATTAATAGAATTCAAACCTTGTATTTTCATTTCATTTTATTTTTATCCTCTTAGAAATTTAGTAATTATTTATTTTTTTATTTTTATCCAATATTTTTATTTTTCTATTTAGATTCTGATCCAATATTTTTATTTTTTTTAATTCTCTTATAAATTTAATAATTACTTATACATCAATAATGATTTTTGGGCTCTAGACCCCATTCTAAACCCCATGAGGTGGCAAGATTGAATTCTCCAAAGTACCATTTTATGTTATATTCAGCTTTTTTATCTCATATATCATAACCGATCCCCATATCGTAACCGTCCCCTTAATTAGTGGAGGTAAAACCATAATTTCGTTTTTTATGGAAACAATTAATTCAATTGAAAGCAATTGTGTATATTGAATACATTAATTGGTTTAGATTGATTAGAGGAACTATAGAAAAAAAAAAGTCGATTATTTGTTTTGGGGGATTTCATTTGTTTTTATTTTTGTTTTAGTTCAACCAATGAAGAAGAGAAGAATTTTGATTCATTTAGTTTTTTTTTGTAACCAGTTTTTGGTGCAAACAATGACGATCCATTCAGGCTAGTTCTTTTTCGATCTAAATATATTATTTTAATTTTTCGTCATTCATTTGAATCATCTTATACATGTTTTGAATATGAATTTTATTTTAAATTCAAATACATGACGTGTATCTTGATTTACATGTATTGTTGTGTACCAAGTTTGATATGTACAATCATTTATGACTGTGTGTTTGTGAATAATTATGCATAATGTGTCATTTATCATGTTTTTTAGCTTTGTATGAGCATTATTCGACTTATTCAGATTCAAGATTTTCAAATACAATGCATATTCACTTGTATGGAATGTATATTTGTTATTTCAAATTTCAGATACACGTGTATCTGAATTTGAATTCTAGCCCTTTTTTTAAGGTGTTTGTCAATTCAAATTCTAGATACACATGTATCTGAATTTGAATTACAACTCATTTTTTGAAAGTTGTTATTTTTATTTTTATGGATTTGATTAATGTATAGTTGATTAATATTTAATTGCTTATTGTTGGCATTTTGAAAACTTTTTATAAATTTTCTGTGTAGTTTCATGTAAACCATATTTATTTATTTGGATTTTCATATACATTATTGTATCTTAATTGATAATATGTGATTGATGTTTTTTTTTCACTAGACGTGTTTCAGATTTTTTTAAAAAATATGTTATGTCTGGTACCACCTTTTGTGGGATTTAGTTACAAAGTTTAATGAGGATATTAGTTAGTTAGAACTAATTTTTAAAATTATAAAAAGGGTAGTCTTGTCATTGTCATTTTGGTGGTTAGAAAAAGTCAAATAGGAAACCAATAGTAGAGTGCCACATATTGGGGCTCACAAATGGGGCTTAATTTATGGGGCCCAGGTAGCAGCTCCCCTTATATATTATTTTTTAAAATTTAAGATTTCAAATTATATTTAGATAATCTTAAATATATTTTAAAATTTTAATATTAGATTTAAGTAAATCATATTTAAGGTTAAAATTTTAATAATTTAAAATTGAATTTATTTTATCAAAAATTTATCTTTTATTCATAGTGTATACAGCGCTTTTTTTTCCTGAAAAATGTGCAAGAAACATAAGAAGCTTTGAAGATGTATAACCCCACGGATTCAGGGCCCACAGTGATTTTTTAAAATTATTTATTTATTTTATTTTGATAGGAAAGACACTAGGGATAGGAAACATAGCATAAGGCCCATACTGGGGTTCGAACCCCGATCAACCGTCAAAGGCGGGTGCACCTCTACTGTCACACCCGCACAAAAGCCAAGCATAAGATGCACGAGAGGCGCGCAGTGGGGGATGGGTTGCACGATTCGTGTTGGCGCGCTTAGAAGGACAACTCGTGCAGAGGTGGGTTACGCAGGAACGTGCACGGGTCTGGGGCGAACCCGTGCACAGACAGCGGCAAGTGTCCGAACAATGGTGCAGACACCCGGGGCGCAATGACCGAGTGTGTCCGAGCAAATGCCGGGAGTATCGAGAAGCTGGCATGTGACACAGAGACAGACTCGGACAATGGCACAGACACTCGGGGCGCAATGACCGGGTGTGTCCGAGCAAAGGCCGGGAGTACCGAGAAGCTGGTGCATGACACACACACAGACTCGAACAAATGGTACGGGCACCCGGGGCACAATGACCGGGTGCGTCCGAGTAAAGGCGTGCTCCAAGACAAACAGGTGCGGGACGACTCGTGGGGCACGAGACCACTGAAACACGACGGAATGTGGGCGAAGTGGGAAGCGTTGCACACGTGGACTCGCCACGACTACAATCGGTTGCGAACAAGCAAAAGGGTGGGTAGTTAGGCCACCGAAGCTGGTAATTGCAAGGATGCAGTTGGCGAGGCGCGTGCGTGGGCAAAGACGTGGTGCGCAAGGGCCACGCGCGAGGCACGACTGATCGTTTTAGCAGTTACACCCCTGCGTGGGTGGGGTAGTTATGTAACCGTGTGTGCAGTTGGTTATGTAACCGTGCCATGTGACCCCTGTGTGGGCAAAGATAGTTTTGTACGCTTATATAAAGTCTGGGCCTGCATTGAAGCAGTCAGACCGACAAGTGTAATCCTTACTTGAGTAAATAAGAAAAAAATGGTATTTGCCCGAAAGAGTTTGTGTTCCTTGTGTGCCATTCAGTGTGAGAGCAAAGGAAAGTTGGCTGACTAGTGAGTATCACTAGGCCACACAGGCGAAAATCCTAATGTGAAAATTGATCCTGTGACATCTACCACCTCGTCAACCGAGGGGTGGTGCATATTATTTATTTATTTGGGCCAAGGATGTTTCAAAAGTAAAACTACAAATATAAACCTTGACCATCAAACTATTATTAATGACTATTAAACGAGGGTATGTTTATGCACGTATTTGAGTATCTTAGCGTATTAGCGCCCATTGCTAAAAATACTTGATCAATAAAGGCTCACAATACTCTGATTCAGATATATACAGTGATAGCAAAACTGTTATTACTAAAACAATTGTGACGAAGGACCAGCCACTGTCAATCTTCCAAGGGGGAAGAATTATTATTGTCATGTAATTTCAGGGATTTTCATATGTGATGATAACGGTCCGGTAGACACCCCCGTTTATTTGGGATCACATTCACTCTAAGTTTTCTTTATTTTTCTTTGGCTTTATGTTTCTTTTTCATGTCTTTCTTTATCCTCTCACTTCCACAATTCAAAGTTATAACTATTTTTTTAGCAATACAAGTTTGGTAAGAACATCTACCTTATTTTATAATAAAAAAAAGGAACGGCTACTGTTCATTTTCTTTCTCTGAAACAATTAAATAAATTGAAATTGAAATTCACCTTTCATGTAAGCAAATTTTTCTTTCCTCTTATCCTTTTCATGAAGTCTTTATCTTCGTTTGGGGTGTAGCATATGATTATTGATCTTTGATAGTTATATCGGGATACATAACAATCCATATTAAACAAATAAATTTTTGTTTGATTGTCTTTTCTAGAAATGATATTTTTATTGTTTGATTCACTTTGGAAGGATAAAGTGAGGATAAAAGATGAATATGAGTCTATGACTTTTTAAATGATAATTATATCCTTACATAATTGTTTGTTTTTTAGTATAAATGTAAGAGCCGTGTTTGTGATATGATAGATGTGACATTTTTTAGAATGTATGTAAAAGCGTTAGAGATAAAAAAATTTAAATGATAAAAAAATCATACTTTTATTCATTGTCATAGATAAACTCGATAAACAATTTCAATTTTTTTTAGAATAATTATCAGGTCTTATCATAACTTATTCAAACATAGTTATCAATTTTTATTTTAATAAAAACAAATAATTAATTTTGCTATTCTCCTTCATTTCTCCATAATTACTTTGGGAAAAATCCATATAACCCCCTGTAATCTACCCAAAATCCATATAACCCTATCACTTTTTCTTAAGTCTATATAATTCCCTAAAAACACTTATATAAATCCAAATAGCCTCTTAAGTTAAACTTTCATTGACAGATAAAGAATATTCTACCAATATTATATATGGTTAATCCTTGTTGAAAACACAGTTTATAAAAAACCACTTACAATGTGTTAAAAATGTGAAAAACTCTATGTAATGACAATTTTAACCCTCAGGATAAGGTTTTTTATAATCTATCAGGATGAGTAAAATCAATATTTATAGGTGATTTCCTATCTTTTGACACATTGTAAAGAATTTTTGGTATACTGTGTGTTCACCTAATTTAATCAAATAGATTATATGGATCCGAAATAATTTAGAGGGGGTGATTTAAAATTTTTCCCATTTTCTTAATATGTTTCACTGCAACCAAGGGTAAGAAAATTGGATGTCTGGATAGAGCGCTGATAAACTTAATCCGTTTTATAGTCCATTTTGTAGTCTCATACACTATAATAATGTAATATATATATTACGTTATTATAATATATGATGTTTTATCGTATTATTCGGCGCCACATTTTTTGAACTTGAAAAAATAAACTAATATATATCAGTATATATTTCATTTCATATAACAACATGTATTTTATTTGGAGTGTATGATTTATAAAATGGTGGAGATTGTAATTAGAAATGCAATGGGGGTGGACATATCATTTTCCTTATCCATAAGAGAGAGCTATTTATTTTTGAACAAAACAGAAAAGTTAGTGAAGATAATCTTGGGTTTTATGATACCCACGTGAATAGTGACGGTGGCCCATATAATGGGCGTTGGGCGGTCCATTATTCAATCAATGTTTCTCATGAAAGATGAGCCACGTAAAACCTTTTCAAAAATTGGGGACCTTAATGTAATGACCTCGAATCAGGAACTGCCACGTATAAATACAATGATTTATTTATTTATTTGGGCATTGGTTATTCCAAAAGTACAATAAATGCTCACAACAACACGTGTGAATCTGTCCGGGGTGGGATCATATATTTCACACAGGATGACACATCGGTATGAATAAAATTAAACAATAATGAAACAATAAGAATTAACAATTATTTCAATTCTATATTTATCAAATGAAATTTAAATCATATATATTTTTTATGATAAAATCGAAGCGTAAAAAAAAAGGAACAGCTGATCCAAACCCGAATTAGTCCTAAAAAAAAAACAAAAAAAAACATCGTGAATTAGACTTCTCTAATATTGATCAAACGCAATAGGATTTCAACTTCAATGATACACGGGAATAAATTTTTTTTACCACTTGATCACCAATGTTTGTTATATAAATAAGATTATGTTCAATCTATTTTATAATCTTATTTAAATACTCATATATCTTATTAGTTATCCATACTCATTTTAATTATATATATACATTATTAGAATTACTTTACATATTTTATAAATGAGTTTATATATATTTTATTTTTATAAAAATCTCTTATTAAATAATATATATAATTTTTAAAGATAAAAACGAATGCCAACTACATTTAGGCTGAATATGAGGTTGTTTAACATTTTCCATGTTAAATATACAAACAGAAAGGTCATATCCTGCACATCCTCCTGCATTTTTCATTCTTTTAGCCTATCTTTGATTGAGGAATAAAATGAGTATAAAATGGTATAGGAAAGGATAAAACAAAAAAAATTATTTTGATGAGTAGTATAACATGATATAGATATATCAGAATAAATTAATATAAAGTGGTATAAAGATTCTAACCAATCTCTGGAATTAAAGTTATTCTAGGTTATTCCACCCAAAGAATAAGTGGGCTCACTGTCTAATCAGCTGTCATCACCTCTTATAAATCACATGTCAAATTAATTATCATTATTTTTTTACCTTTTATAAATCTTTATTCACATTTTATCTAAACAATAAAAAAATTATTTTTACGTTTTTCAATCAGAATAATTCAAAACACAACCAAACACAAAATCACTTTATCATTATTTATACTAAAATAACCATAAACATCATACTAATTTAATAAGCAAACATGGGCTTAAGTGGTATCATCACGTAACATTAAAATCCATTCAATCAGACGGTACGGTGAAAGAATGCTTAATTAAAAATCATCTAATTTTCTCAAAGAATTAAAAAAAATCACGTTTCATGAAATATTTTCTAATAAAAATACATTCAAATAGATGATTTTTAAGTCCCTCTAACCAAATATTATTTAAAAATACTAAAAATACTATCAACCATCGTTAAATTACTAAAAAAGTGTTAACAGGATAATGAAAAGATATTTAGAATTTGGGTATGTCCCAAATTTCCCAATCATTTCAATGCACAAACAAACTTCTATCATTCACATATTATAATGTTCGTTTTACAAAAAAAAAAAAAAACTATTTACAATAGGTATTCACAATCCCTCTAAATACACTTCACCCCACCCCCACCATCCATCAATCACATCCTTGCTCGACGGTCAAGAAATCACCAAAAACAAAATCACCGCCGTGTCATTCATTCCTCCAGAGCGTCAATCCCCACCGTCCGATCCGCCTCAACTAAAACTCACGCCGGATCCAACGCCGGAAACGCTTCTCTAGCCCTGACTCCAGCAGCTGAGGTACATGACCTTCCGGAGAGAGTCGTCGACCTGATCGATCCGCCTCTCGCTGCCGCCGTCGCCGTCGATGCTCGGACGGTGTTCCCGGCCGGAGCGGAGGTTGCCGGAGGTGCGATTGACTGGCCGATGGTCCGATTGGTCGCCGGAAACCAACGCCGTCGCGACCGTCCAAACGGTGCTTAAGTAACTCATCTTTCTTTCGTTTTTGTTTTTGATGAAATCGAATGTTCGGAGAGAGAAATGAAAGGGGCATTGAGAGGGTATTTATAGAGGGACGAGGGGAGGGCGGTATTCAAAAACCGCTCATGGTTTCTGCTTTTTCTAGTGGCGGTGGAGTTTTTTTAATTTTTTTTGCTTTATAATGACGTGGTGGGTCTCACGCGATTAATTTGGAGATTATCCTGACACAAAAATAATTACTTTGGGTAGCGGAATAAAGGAGGGACAGAGAGAAATAGAGAAGAATAAACCTCTAAGTCTATTTGTTTACTAGGAATAAATGAGTATGTTATGTTGGAATAAATAAAAATAAATTAATATTTAAATTTTAAATCTTATATGAAATTGTGTTATTTTACTTAATCTATTTCATTGACATAAATAATTATAAATCGTTATTCACATCTTATTCACATTTTATCCGTAAGTAATCTATGGTCAACCAAATAACAAAATTTTATTATTACGTGTCCTAATGAGAATAACTAAAAACACAACCAAACAAAAAATAACTCATTCTCCTCGTATAGTATCTATTTTAGAATAGCGATAAACATCAGAATAATTTGTCTCTATCCAAACGACATCTGTCTAAACATGTCATATACCATTTTTATTGTATAAGAGTATTATCATTTTATAATTAATTCATTTCAATATGTTTATAAAATTCATCAAAATTATGATTACTTGATAACTTTCAGTTTATTGGAAAATAAAAGTATTGTTTTTAGAGTTAATTTAATTAATTTTAATTTTATTTATAGATGAGATTTTTTAATTTTTTTTGCTTTGTTTGCAATTTCAACGAGCGCCCGTGCAAAATGGTTGTCAGCAATATGTGGAATATGTTTACATTTTTAGTAAATAGTTAAAATATTTCATTTAGTTAGTTGGAATAAAATCTGATTCAAATAAATTAACAAAAGTCTTATTAAAATTTGAAAAGTTTAAACAAGATGGTTATACTTTTTTTGTTTTTTTTGTTTTATATTGAAACATGGTTATACCTTGTACAAACCAAAGACATTCAAATAGAAATTGTATATATAGCTATAAGCTATATCCCATAATACTAATCTATCCCAGAGGTTCCTAACGATGTTCATGCAACTTCTTGTGATTTCAATTCTCATTCAAATCCAAATTTTTTGTAATCTTGACAAAGTGATAGGACCCTTGGAAGAAAAATAGATGCCTCTACCAACGTGTCAAGAGGTGGTTCGATCAATTGAAACACATTGATATTAAATAAAATGAATTATGCATATGTAACCACCTCTTGACAAGTTAACTGAGGTTTTTCTTTTCATTAAGAGGTCCTGAATTCAAGTGTTGCTACTATGATAAGACGAACTTTATTAAAAAAATAAAACAAAACACTTGTCAAAACAAATTATGCAAATCAAACAAACTCATTGAAGATCAATTACGGTAAGGCTTAGTTAGGAAACTTCATTGATCATTAAGAAAGAGCAATTCCCATGGACAATGGTCCTTCCAGAAAGTTAAATATCTGATCTAGTCCTTACTATGAGCTTGTAAGTGTAGTTGGATTGTGACCTAGAACATTATTATGATGGAAGAATCAAGAATGAGAAAGATTATAATTATATCTTAAAAAAATAGTCCATTCTCTTTTTGATACATGAGGATCAAATTTTGTGTGATATAATGTGCCAAATGAACCAAGTTCTTAATTGCTTCCCAAAAAAAAAATCCATGCAATTTTTTTTTTGCTTGGTAAAGATCCATGCAAGATTTAAGAAATCAAAATTTCAAATCTTGGAATTTCAAAATTCTATTATTTCCCAAACCGAATTGGATAGTATCCAGAATTCAAATCCAGGGTTTCTGAATTGGAATATACGAAAGTGAAACACAATCTAAAAACTAGAATTTGGTAATCTCAAACAATGATCATGTGCCTAAACAAATAAACAATGCAAAAAATTGGAATTTCGAAGATCCAGTTTTAGATTTCATATTTTAATAATTTAAAACACACCCCTTACTCTTCTAAATTAAAATTGGATAATAATACTAATACTAATAACAAACATCAATAAGAAAATATTTCTTCCAACATAAACCAACTTTTTTGCACCGTACATCACATTTTATATACATCTTTGTGGCCTCAACTACTACACATCTCAATCTCTTCGCGCAAACGCTTCATTTGATCGTTGTTTCAAAACTCGGGTTCATGAGCTTGAGTTAATGGATCCAGTTAGTGCTGGATCATATCAGTTCACATCAGTCTCCAACCACAATTTCAGACACATGCTAATTCTTTGTTGAGGACTGACGACTAGAAAAAAAAGCTTCCTCAATTGGGTCCCCAACAACTCAAGTAGACCACCATCCTGAGTGAATCCTCCGCTGCCTGGAGCTTTGCTTTATCTCCGGCAATTACCACCGTACGATCCTTCATCGATTCATCGATCGCGCTTGAAAAGAGTCGGACCGAAGATGATCCAATAGCGCCAAACCTCTGCTTGATGGACTGGGAGTTGGGCTTGATCACTTGGCCTTTGAGTCCAAGTGCAGCAGCCAAAGTAAGAGCCATGCATAAATTGACCTTCTCAATTGACCTCATTTTGTATACAGAAATAATATATGGAGATTGAAATTGAATTTTTTTTTTATTGGGGGGGGGGGAGCCAATATTATGTATGGGACAAAAGCATTAGAAAAGTTTGGGTTGAGTGATGAAGAGCATGGGTTTGGTGAGCTTTTTGTAGGTGGTTTGTTGGAGCAGAAACCATTGGCAAAGAGACCATGGATTTCCTTGAAACAAGGAGTGGATATATGAGTTTTGAGGTTTCAGTTTTCTCTTTTTATGTGGACATGGTTTTCCTGATCAACTTGAGATTGACATTTTTTTTTTGTGAGATTGACATGGCTCAGTGTGGAAAACAAAAAAATTCAGTGGATGTACCATGTATAAGCCTATAAGGTGGGTCCTACATTCAGTTTTTATTTTTAGAAACTCATCCACTCATTCATTTTACAACTTCGGCAGCATCATATATTATCATAGTATAGTATATATACTGCGTTATTACAATATATGAGGTTCTATCATAGTATATGATTTATTTTTTTCATTTTTTTAAAATAAAAAATATAGTATTATATATTAGTATATACTTTATTTCATATAACAATATGTATTTCAATAAGAGAATGTATAATTTTTTTTAAAAAAATTTATTGTGGACTACAAATGAAGCTGCATAAGAGGCTGTACATATCATTTTCCTTGTTTTTAATTTCACGGTGTACTCTCATTTCACTGATGATGTACATGTTTCAAATAAAAATGTAATTGTTTTATTTTTATTTTTAGTGTGTATATGATTCATGAGAGAGTGTACTTCATTTTAATGAAAAAATGCTTCAATACATGGAAATTCAAATTTTAGAAAAAAAAATAAAAATATGTGAGGATTGAGCACGTTATTCATTAAATTGTCCTTTTTTTTTTAATTTCTATTTTATTTACCTTAAAAAATGCATAGTCTACTCTACTATGTGGGGGACACCATTATTTATAAACTTGTGTTACATGAGACCCACATGAAAGGATATGTTCATAAAACTCATAGAAAGATAGAACATTAGCAACAAATGATCAACTTGGATAATGAGCCAAATTTACCAATAGTTTTGACATAATCCAGCTCATGGATATAAATCGTCATAATTTATAGTAGTGTATAAACATTAGAGAATCTAATTAATTAAAAGTAGGTATTTTTCCCTATAACATGGTGGCCATTGGCCAACAACAATTCCATGGGAAATTAGATAATCAATGGGAGCATAGATTTGTTGGGTGGATTCACATAATTCCCATGGTTACTTTGGCCAATTGTTTGTATAATGTTTGTTACATCAAAAACCATGGTTTCCAAATTCAAAGATCCCTACAAAGAATCATTTATCAACAGAGTTCATCTTTCCTTCAATCTTTAGCTTACAGAGGTGGTATTTTGCCATATAAAGAGAGGATTGTCCATATCTCTGATGCTAGGAGCAAATAAATAAAACAATGTGTGCAGATGTGCCTTCCCACTGATTTCATGTATGAATTTAGGGTGCCAGTTCCATTTCACTAATGAAGCAAAGCACATATGTGTTTTCACTAATTTCATGTATGAATTTAGAGCACCATTTGACCTTTTATTTCTTACGTAAGGGGTATATGCAATTGATTGACATATATATTTTACATGATTTATTATATTATATATAAATTTTAAAAAATTAATACATGTGATGACCCCATGTAAACTACACACAGAACTGTGCCTAACTTAACATTATTCTCATACATTATCCATGAATTCATATCATCATATCTATGATGGCTTTGTTCAATTTATTGGACTAGATGCCAAAAAGAATGCTTGGATAAGAGGATAAGGGAGATATTCCTGTCTTTTTTATTTTTTTAGTTATTTTCAGTTTAAAATGAGATGCAGACAAGTGAGAACCATTTCATAAAATTTCACCAATTTGATTGGATGACTTGAACATACTGTTAAAGACCAATCAGCTCCACTGGCAAACCATAGTAAAAAAATTACATCATATAAAATAGGAAAATATTCAAATAACACCCTTTAAATGGTCCGAAATCCATATAACCCCTTGACTGTACTTGAAGTCCATGTAACACCTGAAAATACATATGTAAATCCAAATAGCCCTATGAGTTAAAATTTCTTTTGACAGATGAAGAATAATATTATGCAAATATTTCGTATGGTTAATCCTGACTGAAAACATAATATATCAAAAACCCCCTACAATGTGTTAATAATGCAAAAAATCTTTATAAATGACGATTTTATTCCTCTGAATAGATTATAAAATTTTATCCGAATGGGTAAAATAGTCATTTATTCTATTCGGAGGAGGTAAAATAGTCATTTAGCGAGGGTTTTTCTACATTTTTAACTATGGGGCTTTAGTATACTGTGTTTTCTGTCAGGGTTAACCAAACATAATATTCTTCATCTATCAACGAAAATTTAATTCAAGAGGTTATTTGGATTTACATAGGTGTTTTCAGTTAGTTATATGGAATTCAGGAAGAGTAGAGGGTTATATGGATTTCGGGTAGTTTACATGGGGTTATATGAATGTTTCCCTATAAAATATGAGCACAAGTCAGTAACCCCCCGTTTGGGGTGAGGAATAAACCAAGAATTGGGGAGAATACAGTAGAATAAGCCCCAAACAGCTGTTTGTTTGACAAGAATAAACCTTGATAGCTATGTCTGGATAAGCTAGGATAATGCCTGATAACTTTTATAAGAAAATGGTGGAATTGTTTATCAGGGCTTATCTATGCCAATGGATAAAAATACCCTTCTCTGTCATTTTAAAATATTTATCTCACCTAACACTCTCTGCACACATTCCAAAAACTGTCACATCTATCATATCACACTCATATCTCTTATATTTATTCCCAAACACAAATAATTTATGCAGGGGTATAATTGTCATTTAAAAATCATAAACTCGTATCCATCTCTTATCTACCACTTATCCTTACTTTATTCAAGGTGAACCAAACAACAAAAAGATCAATTTTACGTTTTCCAATGAGAATAACAGAAAAGACAACCAAACAAAAATTTACTTATTCAACATGGATTGTTATCTATCCCAGTATAGCTATCAAGGGCGAATAACCTTATGTCGCACCCCAAACGGGCCCTAAGGGATCTGTAGACATAGCTCAATAATACTTCAGCATATCAAAAAGGGGCAAAGTCATCATACATTTATTGGGTAAGATTTATACTTGCTCAATATAAAGTATGCTGGGATGAAAGGGACATCAGTAATCTCTACAATGTTAAAGAGAGAAAAATGGAGGACAAAAGTGATAAACCAACAATTGAGAAAGCCTAGATAAGCCTCCCCACTTGCACCTCTGACGTGATGTCTCTCCCTTTTATAAGGACTTTTAATATGCTTGAAAGGTTCTTAAAGGTTAACAAGAAGAAAATATCTCCAGATCATCCTAGAGAGATTAATTTAAACAAAAGCAAGTTGTAAGGATGGTGTTCTAAAATAAGGTATAAAAATTTGCCTAAAAAAAATTAGGTATAAAAATTAGAGATTTTTAGTTTTAAGTCCCCGTAAACTATAGGATTTAGCGATTGATCCCTCACTTATTTATATTTATGTTTTAGTCTTTATATTTAAATGATAATTTAAGAATAGATCCCTCTCAGGGATTAAAAAAACTAAATAATTTAATAATACATCCCTCCCAGGGACTAAAAATGAACATATCATTTAAATGTAGAGACTAAAACCTAAATATGAAGAAGTGATGGATCAATCGCTAAATCCTATAATTTGCGGGGACTTAAAACTAAAAATCCCTAAAAATTATCACATATCCGTACCTCTACAACAGAGACAAATTGATGATTATAGTAGTGGTGGCATTATAATACCTCTATTTAGGTTTATCCACTCTCCTGCTTCTTTGCCTGTCTAGACCCCTTCAGAAAGTGATAGAATAGTATATCATACAATTATACATTAGTTTGTTATGTAACTGATCTGACATGAATCCACTAGCATATCTGACATGAATCCACTTGCATATATATAACTTGTACCCTGGTGGGTATTAGAGCCTTTTAAATAGATCACATGAAACACTGTGGCAGCATTCAAACAAATGTATAATTTTCATCATCATAAAATATGAAATGATAGCACATCCTTCATGCTTATGAGTTCCAGACAGATGGACTGTTTGCATATGGTAATTCGTCAGGTATCATTCCTGTATAACATTTTGAGTACAAGCACTTTCAAAAAAATCACAGAACAGAAAATTAGACTACTGAAATTTCTGTGACATTCTGATTTACAGCAAGGTATACATATCAAGTTGGCATATAACATGTGTGGGTGGGAGATTGCCATCTTTACAAGAATCTATACATGTAATGCAGGAGTAGCTTCAATGTATCCATAATTGAAAGCAATCAAATTACAAATTCCTGCACAGGTTACAAGAACAACAAATTCCAAAGATGCAAGTTACACCATGAGCAACACTGGAAGAAAGATTGTATTTTAATCAGTGTAAGCAAGCTGTCTGACATTTTCCAATATAACCTAATGTTGGGCATGTACACATATAAATGAAAATTTTTTTTAATACAATTACTGGAGAAGGAAACACTGGTAGATTCAAACCACAAACCCGTGTCAAAAAAATGGGGCAGTTCGAACAGATATAGCTGAAAAACATCTCCTAAAATTGCACCTATGAATCACACTATATATGTTTGTGCTAATTCATTCGATAAAGCATTTATATAAGCCATTGCTGGCAGATGAATGCACTTTCTCTAAACATCTTCAGAATCAAGCAACACATGCCTATTTGCTTATCACAATTAAATATTTATACTTCCTACATGTTTAGTCCACTAATTTGAATGCACTCAGAATGAACTACATGCACATAGTTACAAAACCATATGCCTTTACAGCATGAAGTGGTACTTTCTTCTATACGTGCAATCTGCTGTTGGATCATGAATCAGTGTCATCCAAAGATAACATATTTGCTCTCTTACAAGGCTCAATCCCTGCTCATCTTTAAAGCATTATATATTCTTTCTGATTAGAAAAGGAAAGCTTGACATACCTGATTTCAAATCACCTCAGATGTCATGCGCTATCATAAATCATCACTATAAGAACTACAAAACAACATTCTTCCATATCACATAATCCATGGGGACTCAGTTCATTACATCTCTTTTCCTCTGTTCAACACTCCATCAATCACTTCAAAGCATCAAGGTTCATTTTTAGTTTATCGTACTCATTTCAACATCAAAGTCTACATTTGCATATCAAAATGGATCAGCCTTATACAACTTATACCTTTTTTGGGGTATCCTCATATGAGTTCGCTAGGAAATTATCCAACCACATTTGATCTATCTATGTGCATGAACAATCGGATTGGAATCCCTCAATTTCTGTGAACCTGACCCCAAACCATTGAACATCTTTTTAAAGCGATTTTGATCATGGCTTTGTGCATCAGGAATGCATGTTATTTTCAATAGAGGTTACAGGCTTGAATCTCACTGCTAGTTTGTTCAAATTCACCAACTCTTTAAATAAAAAAACAGATATATCAGAGAATATTAGCACTCAGTTTCAAAATAGTGTCCTCCATAAAGAAATCTAAGCAAGAACAGAGTAAATATAACTGCCCCTTGCCTCAATATTATCAAAATATAATTATAAATTATTTCAAATATTTTGATTTTTCCCAATTTTGAATATATCAAAGCTATGTTTGGTGAAAATCATCAGTTGGTCATGTCAAAATTAAAAATATCACATACATAATAACCTTCTATAAAAAAAAGTAGCATGTTTAATGGGGCATACCCGTGGATTGAACAAGCCACCACTTGATGATGAGATTGAATACCAACTTCTCCAATAGTTACAAAGGCGGGGAGGGAACCATTTTATTTTACTTTTCATAAGCAAAATCCCATTATCTACATATAGGCATAGCCTGAGAAATTGCCACACCCAAAAAGATCATAGCATTAAATGACATCAAAGCATGTTACTGTTACTCCAAACTTCTAAACAAACTCCCTATAAATTGCAACATAAAAAGTGGGAGAGAAATAATACATCCTTCCTTCACAAAGCATAACTAAAAAAATCATCTCATTTGGCAAATGAAAGGCTTACAACAACAGGAAACCACAATTTACACTGAATCAACTCCTTCACCCTGTTGACGAGCAAGATATCTTTCCCTTCGTTCTTTCTAGGAAACAAAACAACAAAATGCAAAAGAGAGTTGTCAGCATACATTCAATAAGAGGACATGTATGTGCTAAAAATAAACTCACCCATTCATCAATTACAAGGCCTTCACCAACAAGCCGTGGACCAGCATCTTCTGGAGGTTTCTTACGAGCCTCAAGAGCTGCTTCAGCCTCTGCTAGTTGGCGTTTGAGTTTCTCCATTTGCTACAATGGCAAATATTGCAATATTCTTTTCTTGTTAAAGATCTTCAATATTCCCTAGATGTAAAAGACAAAAGAATGGAATAAAATTTCTAATAATTAAACTGGTCACTTACAGGAGAAGGACGATCCACATCCAAGAAGACAACCCGCAGAATTTGCTCAACCGCAACCTGATCTTTCTGTTCATCAAACTGCAACAAAGACAATGGTTTTTCCTTCAGCATGAATGCTCAAAACAATATCATTTCTATACAGTCAGATGCATATTAAATGGAGGAGGTTGAAAATAGTAGCTGCAGTCCTAAGGAAGCTCAGAAAAGGTATTGGCAATTCATTTTCAGAGCACCAAGTGCAGTCTCTTTAAGAAATATTGCCTCATACGTTTTTCCACAAATGTCATTATATTATAGGCAATTGTAACAAACACTTTAAGTAAAACAATTGGTGTTAATTAACACATGCCTTATTTTCAAACACAAGGAAATATTCTTATACCCATGACACCATCCTTCTTAAGGACATACTAACCATCTCAGGTACATACTCCATTGGTTCTTTCACCTTCAAACTCACTATCTTAAACTTAACCTTGCTCTTTTGGTCCGTTTGCTTCTCATTGTTCTCTGGATGCTCCACAAATTTGAACACTGGTAGTTAAGAATTTTAAAAAAAATGATATAAGGATATGTAATATAGAAGAATAAAATACAGGAACATCAATTCACAAATGAAGATGATGTTCAAGTTTGATTTTCAGATAAGCTCAGGACTTGCACATCATTGGCTATCATTGTTTCTATAAAATGCATACATTTTGTGATAAACATGGTTTAAAAACATGTGTGGCGGGGTCTGCATAAAATACATGCGGCCACACATTGTACATATATTTTTTTAAATAAAAAAAAATTAGTACATGGGTCTTTGAACCTGTTCGAACGGCATTCAAACGCCTAAAGGGCCATTTGAACTGGTTCGAACTAGATTCGAACGCTTAAGGACTGTTTGATTCCCGTTTGAACTCAGTTCGAACACCTGGCCGCACATGGCCGGCACATGCACTGCACTAGGATGCAGATGTGTGTCGAGGGGAATACATCCACATGTGCACCCGCACGTACCAGTATGTGCGGCCACACTTTGAACTATGGTGATAAAAGAATTGAAAAAAAATATATGATAAACAAAATACTGGATACAGCACAACATAATGTACCTGTTGCGATTAGACTTTCACCGGGAGAAAGTATAGCCCCAGGAGGGCGCATAAAGCAGCTCTTTGGAGCAGTAGTTTGAAACTGGAGCAACACAAATGTGTTATCTAAAAGTAATACCAAATGGATAACGTAAGACCAACAATAGGACATGCAACAAAAGAATCCAATAACACCTAGTCATATATAGACAAATTAATCACGCAGAGTTTAAAATTTTCAATGATAATAGCACCTTCTCTAACAATTAAACCTTGCATGAAGTCTGGGTTTTAGACAAGCCCAAAAAGGGCAAGCAATTTTTATTTTTAAACTATTAGTTATGGTAAAAAAAATAAAAAAATATCCAGATGAATTGTAAAATTCTCAAGATCTCATGCCATGATTGGGGACAATACTTCAATTCATGCCCCAGATAGATGAATGGGTTCACCAATTGGTTAGACCATTGGATAGTGTTGGTTGCATTCGTGAGCTATGGAACTGTTATAGAGGTGATATTTGGTTTGCAAAATTCCTGCTTTGAATCCATACGTTGTACAAAACTAACTCATATATTTAGTGGATTCCATAAGAATGCCTCCAATAACCCAAACAGCATTGCCTCCTCGGGATAACATTTAAAAAAAAAAAAACACACAAACAGGTGTTATCCTTACTTTGAAGGCTACAAAAGACTTGCTGGTGTTCTTAATCCTGATGGCACTTCTAACTTGCTTGCCAGGTTCATCTGCATCCATTAATAGACAACAATAAGAGAAGGCGAAGAGAGAATCTAAAGACATTTTTAAAGAAATCAACGCAATCATATACCAAGACATCAATACCTTCAGACCATGATCCAATATAAGGGGGAAAAAAAAGTTAAAATCTTTCAATAAAAAACCAAGAACCATGCGAAAAAGATCTAAAGCAAATTGTAAATTCCGTTAACAGCCACCTTCGACCAGATCAATTAATCTGACCCAAAACAAGACCAATGAGCAGCGAGCAGTGAAACAAAACCAAGTTCATCAAATCATCAATAACTTCAAAAAAGAAAAAAAAAATATTTCTTTTCATTAAAAAAAAAATCAAACCCACTTCTCAAAATAAGCTAGAAAACCTAAAACAAGACAAATCACGCAAAACCCAAATCCCCAAATCACCCAAACAATCAAACAAACACTCTCCATAACAAGTCAAACCCCTCATCGCGAAAAAAAAAACCAACATTTCAACAAGCAAAACACAAATGCAAATCCAAAAAGAGAAACTCACAAGGAAAGTAAAGCTTTTTAGCCGGATCGAGCCGGAGCCGGCGGCGCGTCAGCAACAGAGACTTCGCCATGGACGAGACCGAGCCCGAGTTCCCGCCGAGCTGGCTCGATCCCTCAACATGCAGACCCTGCTGATGCAGATGCTGCTGATGATGGTGAAGGTACTGATGATGGTGATGCTGTCCACTTCCGCTCATCGGAAGATTCGAAGACGAGTTGTTCGAAGACGAAGAAGAAGAAGCGTTGTTGTTGTGGTTGTGGTGGTTGTTCGGACCGGCGTTTCCGCCGCCGGCGCCCGCGCTGTTGCCGGACTGCCAGAACGGCATCCGACAGAGACTCCAGACCTTGCCGTCGGTGGTCCCTGACTTGCCCCCCTCGGCGAGCGTCATGAGAGGCGGTTATTCGGAGGCGGCGCCGCCGTTTGACAGGGGCTTGTGTGATCTTCTTCACGGATTCGAATCTTTAATCGATTGAAACGAATCGATCGATTTGGATCTGAAAAAGATTGGCTTTGCTTTTGATGCTCTGAACAGTGTGAGACAGATCAGGTTTTGGTGAGGGACAAACAGGTCGGATTTTAAGAGGGGTCGATTAATTGTATTTAAGGAGTGGGGTTCGAGTCCGTGGGTTTGGTTACCTCTCTTGCTGGCCCGTGTTTCCTCCTTGATGTCTTTTAGTTGCAGGCCCTTATATTCTTTTTATTTTATAGCAAGTCCTTCTAGTTCTTTCAATATGTACATTGGCTGCATTGGTTGCACGATTGCAAAAGCTGAGCTTAAAATTGATTTTACATGAAACTATCTATCCACATTTTCTGAAAAACTCAGATTTTAAGCATTTTTCACATAAATTTGTTTACAGCTTTTGGCCATAGTTTTTCTATTTAGCAACGGATTTGGGAAAAACAATTTCCTGCAAACTCAAAAGCTGAACAAGCCATTTTCTAATCGGGCCTTTCTCTATAAAAAAAAATGTGTCTGTGTAATTCATTATAATATATACTTAGCTCCCGTTTGCATGGAAGAGTAAGAGAAGAATATAGATGAATAGAGAAGAGTAAGACTAAAAACTTATTTATTTGCAAAGAATAATGAGATATAACTATGTCAGGATATATGAGAATAAGTTAGTATTGTTATTCCTGGTTTCCTTTGTCAAGTCACATATCATTCACACTTCTATTAAATTAAGTGATCTACATGTCAAATCAATTTTGTACTTGTTAGAATAAAATAATGGGAATCCTTGTATTGCATTAAGGGTTCAATCCCTTTATATACAAGTACACATAGGATTACACGTGTAATACACTATGACATAACACATATAATTTAACAGCCCCCCTCAAACTCATGGTGGATCATACAATGTGAGTTTGTGAATGAGTAACTGAAATCGAGGAATTGGATGTGACTTCGTAAAGAAATCAACAAGCTGCTCTGCAGATGAAATATGCGGAAGCGATACTGTCTTTGCAAGGTAGTGTTGACGAATGAAGTGACAGTCGATCTCAATGTGTTTGGTCCTTTCGTGAAAGATCGGATTGCTGACTATTTGAATAGCTTACCGGTTATCACAATAAGGAGTAATAGGACCAGTCATAGTGACTCCTAAATCCACCAAGAAACGTTTAAGATGAACAATCTTCTTGGTGGTAATAGCCATGGTGCGATACTCAGCCTCAGTATTGGACAGGGAAACAATTTCATGTTTCTTGCTGCACCAAGAGATGATGGAATCTCCAAGAAATATGTAGAATCCAGTGGTAGGCGTCTCGTGGTTGGATCTCCAACCCAATCAGTATCAGTGTAACTCCAAAAACCAAAGTGAAAAATGATAACAGATACAACGATCTAGTGATTGTGCTACGTAAATATATGAGAATACGCATAAGAGCACTATAATGCATTGATCGAAGAGTCGATACAAACTGACTAACAATGCTAACAGCATAAGAAATGTTGGTGATGCAGAGATACACAAGATGACCCATAATCTGTCTGTATCGAGTAGGATCTGGGAGAAGTTCATCATTTGTATGACAAAGCTTCACATGAAGCTCGAGAGTAGTATCCACACTGCGGTTATCGGAGAGGGCAGGACGCTCTAAAATGTCAGCTGTATACTTTTGTTGAGAAAGAAGGATTCCATGATCACTCTGTGCAATCTCGAGACCAAGGAAGTAGCGAAGAGTACCAAGATCTTTCATCTAAAACTGTCAAATGAGGTGATTCTTGACCAGAGTAATACCAGCAGAGTCATCATCAGTTATAATCATGTCGTCAACATACAGAAGAAAGATTACCCGCTCATGCGATGAGGATTGCACAAACATAGAGTAATCCTAGTGGCTCTCAACAAAACCAGCTGCAAGAATAATGCTGCGAAAATGTTCAAACCAGGCACGAGGAGCTTGTTTGATACCATAAATAGCCCGTCGAAGACGACACACATGCTGAGGAGGAGTGCTGAGACCTGAAGGTGGTTGCATATAAATAACCTCAGATAAATCATCGTGAAAAAAACATTTTTCACGTCCATTTGAAAGAGAGACCAACGACGAACAGCAGCAACAGCAAGAAGGGTGCGAAAAGTAGTCATCTGAGCAATCGGAGCAAATGTCTCCTCATAGTCAATACCATACTCATGTGTGAAACCTCTGGCAACAAGACGAGCCTTATGTCTTTCAATGGATCCATCAGGGTGATGCTTGATCTTAAAGATCCATTTGCAGCTGATAGGTATAACGCCATCCGGAAGGGGAACAATATCCCATGTCTATGTCTGCTCAAATGCCTAAAACTCCTCAGCCATAGCCTGCTGCCACTCAACATCCAGAAGAAGGATTCCAAGAAATCAAAATATTTAGGGTTTTTGAGGTGGTGGCTCTGATAACATGTTATAATAAAATTAAATAATGAGAATCCTTGTATTGCACTTAGGGTTCAATCCCTTTATATATAAGTACACATAAGATTATACATGTAATACACTATTACATAACACATATAATTTAACAATACTTTTTATAAAATTTTATTCACACTTATTCTTCATTATCGATAAAAAAAAAAACTTTATTATTATATTTCTCAAAAAGAATAATTAAAAACACAATCAAACAAAAAAATATTTTATTATTTATTTATATTTAAATAGTTATCTATCCTAAAATAGCTTATGTCGCTACCCACAGGGGATTAGGTTTCTTCGGAGTCACTGGGTTCATATATCAATTGTTAATAGAGAGCTGCTATTATATGAATTACGGTGGTTTCGCAGGTTTAATATCATACGTAACCTCCATGACATGCTCGATGGGCTCATATATTATTTTCCATGTGGAAAAGAGGTCTTGTAGCTACTTTGAATCAGTCCATTGGCAGACTAAATTTTTTTTCGACTAAACTCTGTGTCAAATTGGTCGTTCCGCTTATAATGATCACCAACCTCTTTACTCGAGGTCTTCAATCACTGTACTTGTTTCTTAATCCAATTGCACAATCAAGGAGTGTATCTATCTTATTAGATGAGTTTTATTATTTTAATAAAAAAAATCAAAATAGGCTACATAGATGTAAAGAGGGTTGTGTCTAACATTTTTTTTTTATTAATCTACTCAAATTATTTTAAAACCATTTAAACTCTTTAAAATTAAAAAAATATATATTGGAGTAAAGATGATGCCAAAATATTGGTGACATCAAATTTCTTTTTCATAAATTCAATAGTTCAAAACTTGCAAAAAAAAAAAAAAGACAAAGCTCTCATGATAAATTCAGTAAAGATTCAATAATATTTTGATATTTATGTTTTGTGTATTCCTTTCTTGATTCTCAGATTTGGGAATCACTGTTGATTGAAATCTCATGTGATTGTTTTCACATTTCAACAAATGTTATGGGTTAACATTTATACTGTTAATCCTCTGTTCTTAAAAATGGTAACAATGAGGCGTCCGGGGGGCCTAAAAATAATAAAAATTTGAAAGGCTACTTTTCCATAATAAAGTTCCGAGGCACCTAAAGCTAATAAAACCATCTTTGTGAACGTTCCGGTGCTCCGCTGGTGCAGGTTTAGGTTCCCCGTGTTGCATGACGTGGAGGGACGATAACGCTTGTGTGTTTGCGATGGCTTCTTGTTTATGCTGAAATTTATTAGATTTTTATGGGGACTGAGAGAAGACTTTTGGAGGGGATCGAGGGGGTTGTTAGAGAGTTTACAACCGTAGCTGTTGTCGTATAATTAAAAGAGCTTGATACAAGTAGTTTGTTTTGCATTCATTTGGCAATGCCCAACTGCCTATATATTGTGTTATTGCAGCATGCATGAAATTTAATTTTTGTTTTATTTTTTTAAAGAAAAAATACACTAAAACATGTATCTCATTATGTATTTTTTTATAACAATATGGTGCTGTTTGGCAGCGGTGGAAAGCGGATTTTAAATGTTGATTGATAAGTGCTGAAAGAGGTTATGATGATAATATTTAAGAGTTTAGAAAAAAAAGCGTTTGGTTCAGCGAAAAATATTAAGCAGTATTTTATATAAGTGTGTTTGGTTAACCAGCTGACATATGTGCTTATTAGAAGAGTATTTTGATCCATTTTATAAGTGCTGAATGTTATTTTGATGTTTGGTTGAAATGGAAAAAACATATTTTTTTTTAGATATTAAAGATTATTCATTTTTAACATGTTAAAAATATATAGAAATGTTATGAAAGTTACAAAATTCTACAAAACTGAAAACATAGAAATGTTTCATTTTAACATAAAAAAATCCACATAGACAACTACTCTTCATGCCCATTGTTGATTAACATGATCTTGTATGAAATACTCACCAACATAAACAGGATCTCATGTTAAATCTGTCGCGATCTCTGATAATTATAAATTTCAATGTATCTTTTGAGATTGCAAATAGTACAAAAATTTCCAAATGCCATTATTAAACAACAAGTAGAGCAAAAATATGAACTACATCATATGTAAGAGGTTGACTGTTGCATAAACTACAAATATGCACCTACTAACCCAGTTTCTCTAAGAAGAAGAGTCCAGATAGACAAGATAAGGCCTAATAAATTAGTTGGTCCGATTAATTGAGGAATGATCTGGGGATTTCAAGAATCCCAACACCAGAAACATGCCTCATGACTATCCGATAGACATCTGATGGCCTCGACGAAGGCGGTCCCGAAACCCGTGGAGGGGTCGATCTAGAGAACATATGATGGGCGAAGAGGACTACCCCCAATATCGCCCCAAAATAGACCTCTTTTGCTGCCTGAGATCAAACGCCGCCGAGTCCTCCCCCTTCGTCTGTTCTCCGGGTTTAGTGTCTCCCCGACGTCGGTCTCGGCCTCTTCGATGGACGCGCGGGGGATGAGACGGAGGAGGTGGTCACAAGTGGGGGCCAGGGGGATTTGGGTTGGTTTGGTATTAAAGGTGGGGGCTTTGAAGGGTTTTGGGGAGGGGGTAGAGGAGGAAGGGGGAGCAAGTGAGAGGGTTCATTGGTTGAGGCGGGTGGAGGAGGAGAAACGGAGGTGGATGGGGAGAGGAAGTGGAGCCGCTATTAGAGGAAGATTTGGATGCTTTTGGGTTGCTTCATTAGGCGATGGTAGTGAATATTCTCAGCTAGGGTTTCAACAGTGGCGATGGTAGTGAATATTCTCATATGGGTTTCGATGAAAATGGGAGAGAGAGAGGGGGGTGAGGGGTTTATATAATTCGTAAATTTTGGTTCAAGACAAGCGCAGTTGAGTCTTTTTGCAAGTGATTAAAAATGCATAATGCGAGTGCTGGAAAAAAAAGTAACCTTGCCATGCTGAAATTTCGACGGGTTTGTTCGCTGAATGAGGATATTTTAAGAGTTGATTTTAGGTGTCAACCAAACAATGTAAACGCTGATTTTTCAGTGTTCAACATAATAAACGCAGAAAACTGAGTGAACCAAACACAGCCTATGTATTTAAATGATCGAGTGTATATTTAAAAAAATCGACGAGGGCTGTGTACGAGAATGCACACATGATTGAATATATCATTTTGCAAAAATAAAATCACTCCAATAGATATAACTCTTGTTTCAAGCTTAAAAATCCATCCTAACTTTAATTCTCTATCTCTCTCTCTCTTGTGCTCTTTTCCATAGTCGTTGTACCCTCCTAGTTGGGGGTCTGTTTGGATCCGAGGTAGAAGCAAACCAACATATCACATATGAGAATGTCACCAATTCATTAATTCCAACATATTTTGGTGGCTGTTTGGTGACCTTTCTTGCGTTCCCTACACAAACAACACCTTTTACCGTAACACCCCTTATTGATAAATCCCCACCCATTCATCTTGAGGAATAAAACATGGGTAAACTTATCAATTCTGTGCCTATTCGAGCAAGAACACACTGTGCGTTGTCAGAAATATTATTTTGGAGCGATGGGGGAGCTCTTTTTTTGGCCTGTCAACGCCAACACGGGCATGTGATGTCCTCGACATAAAAGTCCGTTTGGATGGGCATCTAAGCATTTTAATGCGTGCACATAAAATGCCCATCCAAACAGAGGAATTGAGTTTGTTTGGACTGGATGGATTTTAAAATAATTATGTATTTGGGGTTGGTTTAATGATTTACAAAACAAAATTGCGAGTTGAAACACTACTCTGCTTTAATTATTTTTTGGGGTCGGTTCAATATTTTCTGGGGTTGACAATAACGGCCCCATTGTTGTAAAGGACGGATGCTCAGATCTACCTTGAAACATTGATTTTTAACAATTCATATGAACATGTATTATTCATAGAAATCTCATTTCTCATCATCAATATTTTTTTGAGGAAGGATTTTGATTATTTGATGTTAGCATATTATCCATTCATACACGTGTTGAAATATAATTTCCATCAATTCATACTGACATGAAATGGAAAAATGACTAAAAAAGTTTCAAAAGTTAGAATTATCCAAATGATCAACTTTTTAAAATTATACTTAAAAAAATCTTATTTTACAATTTTAGAAGCACAAAAGATTAATCTACTCTTATGTAATTAAATCCTTAATACATTCGATATCTCTTAACTTTATTAAAATATTTTACCCTCTTAATTTTATTAATATATTTCACACATTTTTATGTAGATCAATTTTTTTATTGTAATTATTTGTGATTATGTGGATTTTGTGAAATATGTACCAATATAATTTAAATTTTTTATGATGAACTCCATTAAATATTGATGTTTTTTTTATTTATGGATATGTACTAATGATATCATAAAAATATGTAAATAGCAAAAAAATAAAAAATGTTAATAAAAATTTAAAATATTAAAATATCATTTTTTGCATTGGGGCCCAACATAGATTTAAATTACATATTATGATTATACACAATGAAAAATGATAAATAATATCATGTAAGATATATGTAAGACACACAATATAATATATAATAACAAAACCTCAGGATTGATTTTCATCATGTATAGAAAGATTGTTGTTTTGTAGGAAAAATATGTTTTTAGTGAAGAATAAAGAGAATTATTAAAGATTTAATTATATAAGGGCATATTAGTCTTTTGAGTTTCTAAAACTGTGAAATGAGACTTTTTTTAAGTATAATTCTAAAAAATAACTGATTTGGATATTTCAAACTCTTAGGAGATTTTTTTAGTCATTTTCCCAAGTTCTATAAAAAAACAAAGGGCACTGATAGACCCACTACCCAACTTAATTTTCCCACTACCCATAATTACGAAAATGCCATTATTTATTTTAATTTTTTTAACCCTTTCCCACTACCCGGTTCGACAGCATCCTGTCGAAGTGTTCTTCACTGGGACGACAGAGGTCCGTCGAACTGTCTTAGCAAATGTCGACATAGATGTGTCGAACCCTTCAAAACAACAACTTTCTTCTAAGAATCAATCACTTATACAATCATTTACGTCCTTATGAAAAACAAAAATATCATTTAAGTTATTTAAGTCTTTTTGAAAATCATTCATATATATATATATATATTTATTTAAGTATAAGAAACAGAAATATTAAACAAATAGTTATTTGGACCAAATAAACAGTAAACATTTCATATAGACAAAAAATATTATTTTCTTTTCTAAACAAGTGGAGTCTTTTCTAAACAGACTCCACTTGTTTAGAAAAGAAAATAATGTTTTTTTTTTCTATATGAAATGTTTACTGTTTATTTGGTCCAAATAGCTATTTGTTTGATATTTTTGATACTTAAATAAATATATATATGAATGATTTTCAAAAAGACTTAAATAACTTAAATGACATTTTTGTTTTTCATTTAGACTTAAATGAGTGTATAAGTGATTGATTTTTAGAAGAAAGTTGTTGTTTTGAAGGGTTCGACACATCTATGTCGACACTTGCTCAGACAGATCGACGGATGTCTGTCGTTCTAGTGAAACACACTTCGACTGGACTTCTGTCGACACTTATTCAGACAGTTCGACGGACCTCTGTCGTCCCAGTGAAGAACATTTCGACTAGACGCTGTCGAACCGGGTAGTGGAAAAGGGATTAAAAAAATTAAAATAAATAATAGCATTTTCGTAATTATGGGCAGTGGGAAAGTGTAACGTGGGTAGTGGGAATAGTTTTGCCCAAAAACAAATATTGTATGATGTATCATCAAATAATATTAATTAAAATATTGATTAATAGGGTACTATTATATAAACATTTTTAATCGAATAAAACGTTTTAACCACCGGTATGAATCCTGATATAGCCTATGCAACAAAACTGTCTTTAGACTAATAAATATCTCATATTCAGATAGCTCTTTTATGAAAATTATGCAATAGTGGTGGACATGTTAAACATGTTGGCTTTAGTGCATGAGGTTTTTAAAGTCATTTGTTTCCCATTTAAAAAAAAATTATGCAAAAGTGGTGGATATGTTCAACATGTTTTTTTTAGGGCCCGTCTAGCCCCACCCACCTATTTTCTTACCCCACCAATCAATTAAAAAAAAAAACCGGTGTTTTGCTATCCCTACCGATCCGACCAGTTCGACCGGATTTGGTCGCCATTTCAGGTTTCGCGCGATCGAATCTGGTCGAACAGGTTTGTAATAAAGTTTATAATTTTTTTTTTGAAAACATAATCTCACGACGTGTATCCTCCTTGAATCTTTCATATCACTCCAAGTCTGAGTTGTAATGTAGGGAGAATAAATCATTATTCTTAAATGTAGAATATAAGAACAATTTTTTTTATATAAGTTACAGACAAATTTCAAAAGTCAAATATAAAATGTGTTTGAATCAACTGGTACGTTTTTTTGTTTTCAAACAAAAATTCATCTTAACTACGAATTCAAACGAAACTTAAAAATGATATATATTTGTCTAATAAGATATTTTTTTTTATAAAAATTTGAATTAATTGAAAGTATATCTACTTACATTTTTTTTAATCCCTTAGTTGTTGTTTGGATGAAAGAATAAATGTAGAATATGATGGATAAATCCAAAAATTTATTTGTTTACAAAAAATAAGTAGATATAATTCTGAACCCTGTTCGACCCATTCCGGTCGCCCAAAACCTGAAATGACGACCCATTACGGTCGCCCAAAACTTGAAATGGCGACCGAATTCGGTCGAACTGAATCGGTGGGAACAGACAAACACCGTTTTTTTTTTTTTTTGATCGGTGGGATTGGAAAATTGTTTGGTGGGGATAGACGGGCCCTTTTTTTATTGGTATGTTCAACATGTTGGCTTTAGTGCATGAGATTTTTAAGTCATTTGTTTTCCATTTTAAATCTTACATGCTTATTAAGATAAAACGTGAGACATGTTTTGGGGTTGCATATAGGATTGAAGATGTTTTACCATCATTTTTAATGACGGGATGATGCATATTATAGGATAATCGCGGGTAGTCATTCCCTCCTTGGTTATATGCCTCTTCTAATTGGGAGGAGGCCGATGTGAGTAGCTCATTTTTCTTTTTTTTCTTTTATTTTTATATTTTAATCTCCTTTCTCGGAGTTTGTAACTTGAATTCAATAATAGAATCAGATAACAAACATCTATCTTGTTTAAAAAAAAACTCTTATAATTCAATATTGTTTAATGAAAAATGTTATACTTTGATATTTTATCGTCACTTAATGCCACATGGTCCGATTTTTTTTAAAGCACATATGTATTTATCTAATGAAACATATATTTTATAAAAATTAAATATATATACATATATTTTTATGTTTTTTTTTTGTCATACAACATATGTAAGATTTTGTATAATATATAAAATACTGTGTAAGGTGATGTGACACCTGTTCGATTTCATAAAAGCCTTTGGGTGTAACAACTGGCTTGATTCATTGCCAAAGAATTGAAAAGGTAGCCCCCAAATGGGCCCTCTTAAAACCGCGTTTGGCCAGCGCTGCCAGAGACACACCAAACCTTGGATTCCTTTTTCATATATTATATATTATAAGTTTACAATCTGGAATTATTAGAACAACAATGGTTGTTGAGTGTGCACTTCATTCTTTCTGTTGAAGCTACTTTTGATTCATTCATTGTTGTATTTTTTTTGGTTCCTATTCTCCTTTTAAAACTCCTATTTGGGGTCAAGATTTGTTTACTCTGGTAGAATTAATTTTAATATAATCAAAGGCTATTGAATTGGTTTGACAATTCAGTGATTCACCTTTCTTTGATCCATGTTAAATTATATGTGTTATGTCATAGTATATTACACGTGCAATTCTATATGTACTTGTATATAAATGATTAAACTCTAAGTGCAATACAAAGATTTTCATTATTGTATTATCTATTTCTAACATGGTATTAGAGCCACAACCTAAAAACCCTATTTTTTTTTTTTTGGAATCCTTCATTGCCGTCGTCGTCTCCGTTCCCCTGCCGCTGCGCGTACCGCCCCTGCCGCACATCACCCTTCTTCCCGATTCAGTTACGACTCGGGACCACCTGACCAGTTTGGTTTTGTATTTGTCAGTACCTACTTTCCACAGTTTCAGGCCTATCTCACAGCTATACATGTCCACCGTGAGCCCCGTTCTTATCGCGAGGCAGCCAAGTACCCTGAATGGAAGCAGGCCATGGCAGAGGAATTTCAAGCATTTGAGCAGACACAAACTTGGGATGTTGTTCCCCTTCCAGATGGTGTTACACCTATCTGTTGCAAATGGATCTTCAAGATCAAGCATCGTCCTGATGGGTCTATTAAACGGTATAAAGCTCGTCTTGTTGCCCGAGATTTCATTTAGGAGTATGGTATTGACTATGAGGAGACGTTTGCACCTGTCGCTCAGATGACCACTGTTCGTACTCTCATTGCCATTGTTGTTGTTCGTCGCTGGCCTTTTTTCAAATGGATGTGAAGAATGCCTTTCTTCATGGTGACCTATCTGAGGTTGTTTATATGCAACCACCTCCAAGTCTCAGCACTCCTCCTCAGCATGTTTGTCTTCTTCGGCGGGCTATATACGGACTGAAATAGGCTCCTCGTGCCTGGTTTGAGCGTTTTCACAGTGTTATTATGACAACTGATTTTGTTGAGAGCCACCGGGACCACTTTATGTTTGTGCGATCCTCATCGCAGGGGAGGGTAATCCTTCTTTTGTATTTTTTTTGGTTCCTATTCTCCTTTTAAAATTCCTATTCAGGGTCAAGATTTGTTTACTCTGGTAGAATCAATTTTAATATAATCAAAGACTATTGAATTGATTCGACAATTCAGTGATTCACCTTCCTTTGGTCCATGTTAAATTACATGTGTTATGTCATAGTATATTACACGAGCAATTCTATATGTATTTGTATATAAGGGATTAAACCCTAAGTGTAATACAATGATTCCCATTATTTTATTCTCTATTTCTATAAGTCCATAAGAAGAGATCAATAAATATAGACTTATTAGTGACAAAAGATTCAAAAGTCAAAACTAGTCCTGGTCCCTATTAGTACACCAAGTTGGATCATTTGAAAAAAAAAATGTAAACTTGTAGGAGATTGTGATAATTGAAGAATCAAAACATATAGAAACTATCAATGAATACAAAGAAAATCTACTGAAGAACAGTAGATCCCATGTCCTTCTCTCTCTTGAGCTTGTTTTTCAGAAAGGACTTGCAATTCCATTTAGTACTACTTTAATTGGTTGTACAAAAGCTTCTATATATAATTTATTCCAAATCATTTTTCTGCTATCATCATAAAATAAATTTATCAAATTCTGGAGAAGATATGAAACTCTCAAGGTTATTTAACTTGGTATAAAAAAGGCCTATCATTTACTAAAATCAATATGAATCTCTAAATTTCAGGTTGTTGTACTCAACAGAATGTCAAAGGATCTCCTTTGTTGGTTTCCAAGTGGTTGCTTTTTCATAATGATGTGATCCCATTGTAAAACAAGATCACCTACCATATATAAATGATCAGAAAACCATAACCAGGAATCACCTCCTCTGTCCCCATGCAATTTCAATTAGTCCATCTTATACTGGAAACTCTTTAAAGAACATTTAAGTAAAAAAATCAAGAAATTCCACATACAGAGAAGTTTGTGCTGGTCTTCAATGACTTGGAAGATTTAATAATGTATTTACAGCTTGGAAGTGATTATTGAATTGTTTGATTGAAACCAGTGTTTCTTTTGTGAGACAGAAGAGAAGGAAATATGAGGGGGGAAAAAGAGGGGAAATGAGTGGATGGTGTTGGTCCATATTCAATTACACAACATATATATGTATTTGATCAAATTTTGCATCTTGTAAACAGAAAGTTATAATGCATTTGATCTAATGTTCCACTTGCACTACATTATCGCTAAACGAAAATTTCCATGGATTCTAAATAATTCAATCCATTCAAAACATGATTATGAGCAAGCGCTTATGTGTACTACAAGAAAATTAAGTGGATGTAGACAGTAAAAAATAGACTATGGAATCTTCCATCTGAAATTTTACTTTAGATTCAATTGCAAGAAGAATTTCTTGTGTTATTAAATGTTACGTAGCGCTGTATGTTCAGAATGTGATTGTTGGCCTTATCATGACAATATAATTGATAGAGAGAATATTTTTCCTAAGTCTCTCTAGTTCATTATTGTTTGACTTCTAAAGACAGAATCTCTTCCAAATTTATTATTGAGATTGGGATGTAAAATTCCACAAAAAGAGCAGAGAAAAGAAAACAACAACAACAACAACAATGAGACACACGTGTTAGTGGTCTAAATTCACTGAAGAGGCTACTGGGCATATGCATTTGATAAGGTCCTGTTTGGACAGTATTCTCTCACATCCACTGCTTCAATCAAAAATCATTTACACACTAAAAGAATTTAAATTCTTCTCTTCATACAATAACAGACCATTCAATAAAACAGTCGCTTACATATGGCATCTGCATATGTATATGATACACATTCACATAAGTTAAAAAACATTGCATACAAACATCAATTGGGTCCCCAGCAGATCAATTGCACAACATTCTCTGCTTTCTCCTCTCGGCGCCTCCGCCTCTCCTCCTCGCCGCCGCCTTTGTTCTTCGAAAGATTCAAGCTCACGTAGCCGGAGAATTCCTTCGCTTGATCTTTCGATGATACGTTCGCTTGCATCAGTTTGAATGTCGATTCCCATTTGCAGTCACGCATGCAGAGTCTCCGGTCACGTCCCTTGCACATCTTTTATTTGAATTCTCTATATGATTCTCTTTTTTTTGAATTAGATGTTCATGTGAATGTTGGATGTGTATATATACGGTGAATGCAGAGATATAACTATGGAGGAGGAGATGGTTTTGTGGAACCAATGACAGTGAAATGTGTAGCTTGTTTTTTTGGTTTCTGGGCAACCACCCATGGTGTTCAATAAAACAAATAGCATACCTGGAGGCTTTATATTGTGGCTTGAAATACCTGTATTGTGTCTGGAGGCTTGATATGGACAACATAACCATCGTCGGCTGAATTACTATACATCACATGATTATTATTATTTATGTGTGACATGTGACATAATGTTATCAAAATCTGGGTCTTCATCGCATGGTGTAGCTGATGATAATTGCGGGTGGGCTTCTTGTGGGTTAATTTTGTTAAAGCTGTGGGCCATTTCAAAACCCATTTGAAAAATATGATATTTTATAGTGCGTCGTTTCACTTGGTCTTTTTTATAGTTTCAAATGTATTCTCGTTGCAATGAGATATATAACTAGTTGAAAAATTTTACATTTTTTTTTATAAAGGATATTCTATAATTGATCAGTTGGACTTATACTGCAATAATGTGAAATCAACGACTCAGTATTCACTTGCTTTATGTTATAGATCATAATAATAATAATAAGATTGCAAACGGAGATTGCGGTTCGGTGTCGGAGACCAAGGAGGAGAGTTCCACCACCACTGCTTGCGTCTGTCTCTCTAGCCAAGTTCTCTCCCCCTGGTTGACAAATACAAAAAGGCGTAGCATTGAAATTGCTATGTAGGCTTTTTGTTTATCGGGTGTTCGAATCCCTCTCTTTCCGTACTTTCACCTAATTTAATATCATTCAATACAATATATATATACATATATTTCACAATTTATAAAAAATGATGTATATGATTTAAAAAGAAATGAAAATATGTGGATACCTGGGATTGTAAAAAGGGCTAATGGTAACAATTTTCTTTTGGGAAAAATACAAACAACCCTATGTAAACTACTAGAAATTCATATAACTCCATGACTTTTCTTGGAGTCCATATAACCTTTGAAAACACCTATGTAAATTAAAAATAACTCTCTTGGTTAAATTTCTGTTGACAGATTAATTTTATGCTCCGAATATTTTGACTAGTTAACCCTAGTTGAAAACACAATATACAAAAAATCTCCTATAATTTGTTAAAAATGCAAAAAAACCTTCTATATATGATGATTTTCCCCTCCGGATAAATTATAAAACCCGATCCAGAGAAATAAAATTGTCAATTACAGAATTTTTTTTACATTTTTAACACTTTGTAGGAAGTTATTAATATATTATATTGTTAACCAAGGTTAACTAATCAAAATATTCACAGAATAATTTAAATTTGTCAATAAAAATTTAATTCAAGTGGCTATTTGGATTTACACAGGTGTTTTCATGGAGTTAATATGGACTTTAGAAAAAACCAGAGAATTATATGGATTTTAAGTAGTTTACAAAGAGGTTATTTGTATTTTTCTCTTTTCTTATTTATAAAATAACTTAATTTGGGACAGTAAAAAATGGCATCACTTTCACAAGGTCCTTTTTTTTTTGTGGAAAATGTACGAAATCAATGCGTTTTGGTGTTTTTGGTTCATCACATATATTCACTGGTTGATTCTCTGTTTTATTCCACCTAATTCTACTTTCTGGGGGACAGATATTCTCATTCTGGAAGATCAAATTGAGAGCTAAAGCCATGGATATTGATGGGGAAATTAAAAGTAGCCTTGTCTTTTGTTTTATATATATTTATAAAAGAAACTTTATCTCGTTAAAATGGTATAAGAAACTTTATCTCATTAAACTGAGTTGGTGATGGAGCAATTTAAAAAAAAAACACAAAGGTCTATAGGAAACTTATCTGATTTGCTGTCATTCTTGGCATCAAATATACAGATGATGGTGAAGTACAACAAAGTGCAAAGAAAATCATATTGGTCCAGTGAGCTGTTTCTATTTTTTTTTTAATATCCTGCTGGAAGCAGTGTTCCACCACTGAGACAAGTGCGCGGGGACAAAAATCACATGGGAAGAGATATTGTCACCACCTAAACTACTTTAGACACCACCTCCTCAACTAACCAGAGGTATTGAAATACTTTTAAGGTATAATTATTAAGAGCACCACCTTCTATTCGCCACCCTTCTCTCTTCCCGTGTTAGACACTTGTGTTGTCTATGTATTTATATAACCTAGATATCAAGATGTCTAGGTTAACAGTATGAAAACTGTAGGTTCTGGTTTGAGCTAGACACATCGAGTGTCTACATCGTTAAATGTTCTAGACAATAATCCTATCTAAGTGAACAAAAAATCAATCAAAAGGTTCTGGAATGGGTTAAACACACAGGTGTGGAAACATATGAGCGACGAAGATTGGAGAGCGGGATTTTCATTTTCCTCGGAAAGTATCAGGAAGGAGTTGGAATGAAATAATATCGAAAAAAACTCGTAACGAACCCAGCCGTGCCTGGTCCTTTCAAGAAGTGACGGACACAGGATTGGGATGGGGAAGACCTGAATCTGCGGTAGAAGCTTTAGACTGGTTTTCACACCTTCGATCACCTTCTTCTTCACTTTTGGCTTCGAAATTTTTTTCTAATTGTCCTGGACCTGAAATGTTGGATCTTCGAATGCTACTTTGTTGTACTTTTAGAAATGGGTTGAAACGAGGGTAGAACTTTCGAGTGAGGTAGTCTTTGATGAGAAAGTTAGGAAGCCCTAAGAGAAAAATAGAGATGTCTCCTACGCTCGCACCTTCGTTTGGTTGGTCGCCTCGCTTCATAACTGGAAATAATAGGCGACTGCCCTATTGACTCAAAACGATCATTTTGCTATATCGCTTTCAATGGTTGTAATCATAACTCCCTGGGAGCAAGTAAAAATCCAATGCATCTAGAAATCCAATGCATTGCTACGCTCTGTGTAAGTTTATAAATTTACTAGACAATACTTCTGTCTATGGAAACAAAAAAATCAATCAAGGTTCTGGAATGTGTTACACATATGCTCACTCTATGTTTTTAAATTCCCTAGACAATGATTCTGTCTCTGAAAACAAAAAAATCAATCCATACATTCTGAAATGGGTTAAACACATGCACCATGCCTAATTTTTTAAAAACTATAGACATTATTTGTGTCTATGGAAATAGAAAAATAATTAATAGGTTCTGGAATAGGTTAAACATATATAGTGTATAAGTTTTTAAATATTTTAGACAATATTTCTGTCTATGAAATCAGAAAAATTAATCCATAGGTTCTGGAATGGGTTAGACATGAAATATCTAAGTTTTTAAATATTGTAGACAATACTTCAGTCTATGGAAATAGAAAAATCAACCCATAGGTTCTGGTTTTTAATTTCCTAAACATTACTAATGTCTATGAAAACAAAAAAAAATCAACTCATAGATTCTGGGATGGGTTAGACATATGTAATGTCTAAATTTTTAAATTTCCTAGACAATACGCATGTCGATGGGAGCAGAAATGTCCTCCATTTGGTTCTAGAATGGTTTAGACACATGGGATGTCTACGTATTTATATATCATAGACTAGCTTTATGTCGATGGAAACAGGAAAAAAATGGGAGGTTCTGTAATGAGTTATAGTAATGTGTTTGACTTCATCAATCAGGATCCTCATAAAACATGAGAAAAAACACAAATTCAACAATAGTTGAATTATTCATAGGTTTTTTGACATGATTCCCTGATAAACATGGGTAAACCTTCAAAGTCATATTTGCATTCAAAGCCATCAATACCACCATTCAAATAAACATCAACACTGTTTAAAGTAAGTTATTGAATTTGAACAAGTGATCCTACAAAAACAATATAATACACAACTGATTGAACCATTGTTATTACTTAAATAAACATTTATTTCAACAAATCGATGAAAAAACAAAATGATAGTCAATAAGAAGCTTATTATTTTCTGGACCACCAGGAAAAGGACCCTTCATACTACCTTCATCAATTTCTGAATCTGCTTCTACCTCTACTTCTTCCCTCTCATCCTCCTCTTATGGTTTGACCTCAACATTTCGAAAATTTGATGCCACTTATTGAATGTATGGGATGACTGACATTTAAGGGACATCTTTAGTCAATCTTTTAGATTGTCGTCTCCGATTTGAAGCAGTTTCTAGAATGCGTGGTTTTGGAGGCATCATGTGAACTATTGATTCAAATAATATATAAAAATATAAAAATAATAGACAGAAAGCCTACAATCTATCAAATATCCAACTCATTGGCACCCCAACAATATTGACTCTTCCCTAGTCCCCCCTCCCCCCAAAATAATTGTTAAGACCAACATAAATGAGAAAAACTTGATAAATAATTAGACTACAAGACAGAGACAGCCATGCACATTCTAATGGATTCATCATAAAAAATATAAAATAAACAAACCCTTACTATGGGTATTTGGAACACTAACAAACCAGTTCTAGGCTACTGATATAATTATAACAAATAACCATCCACATAGTAAATTAACCTAACAATCCAATAGAAGTAGACTCAACCTAACTTGTGCATTAACACAATGACTCCCTTTGAAATCATATTATCATTTCAATCAACCATTTAAAGAATACACGAATTACATCAACTCAAAGTAACAATTAACAAATAATACCAAAAACATCACAAAAGATGATTTATGTACGCATCCATTAACACAAACAAATGACAGATTGATGACTAAAGACATTATAAAATCATATTACCCATGCCACAAATCCCTCTGAATAATTAACAAATCTGATCTAAACATGTTCAATGATGATAAAATATAGGGTTTAAACTAAATAAATGCAATCACAATCATATCTTTGAATTCAAAAATAAAAATAAATTGACCTTAAATCATATATTTTCCCAAAAATACCTTAACAAACTATCAAAACCCTAACTTTATATCAAAAAATCACATTCTTAGTAATATACAGTTTAAACCAAATAAATGAAAAGTCAATCACAATCATATCTTTGAATGAAAAAAAGAGAAAAAAAATTGAGCCTAAACCATACATTTCTCTTTAAATACCCTAACTTCTTATCAAAACCCTAACTTTCTAATAAAAATTTCAATAATTATACAAATAAAAAATCGATGAATACAACTCATGAATCACCAATACCATTCATCTAAAGGAGAAGGGAAAAGTCAAATACCCATTTCTTTCACTTTGAGAGGTCACGAGGTGACGATGGGGAGGGTTGTGGTAGGGGACAACGAGAACGGCGATGCGCGCTCAAGGTGGGTTCACGGCGGCCTGACGGAGGGCTCACGGTGCCTAGGGAAGAAGCCCTTGAGACCTCGATTGAAGGAAAAATAAAAACAGAGAAGAGAAGGAGAAGAAGTGAGAGATTGCTGTGTGCATTTATGGTAGGTGGTGGGGTTGATGATATATTAAATGAGTATTTATTAGGAGGTGAGTGTAGTGAAAATCAAAATAGGAGGCGAGGATTTAAAAGGGTGATGTGACGTATAATTTGGGTGGTGGGAGTATCTCTGCCCAAATCACATTGGTTTACGCAGTTTAAGCTCTTGCATTCAAAAAATATCTTTAGATTCATTAAAGACTTTGATAGTGCCCCATCGTTCCTAATCTCTAGAGTAGATGTAAAAATGACTGATTGTAACATTTTACTTATGTGATTTTATTATCTCATGGTGTTAAAATCTCCGCTAGATAGAGTTACATAATTATAAGTATATCCACATAATTAGTAAATTACATGACTAATCACGGGACCCCATATACCATCCTTATCCAGACCCAGATTTTTTTGATGTCACCAATATATATGGCCATGCAAAGATATTTTGATTCAAGATAGAAACACAGTCGCATCAATATATGCTTCAAAACCACTGGCGCCCCTGGTTTTACCATTAGTTATATCTATATAGGTCTCCATCCTTGCTATTTATTCCATCTCTCTCTCTTCCATTTTTTTTTCTCTATTTTAAAGTTATTAGAAACAGAGAAACAGAGCTTTTGTTCAGATGGATTGGGCTAACAAAGCTATGGTGGCTGCAGCAGGCTTTGGAGCTGTTCAGGCACTGCATGATCAAGGCTTCTGTAGAGAAACTTATGCTCCCACATCAACCATCAACGTTGATATAGGAAAAGCATTTTCTTCTTCTTCTTCTTCTTCAAAAGTGATGATCAGTATGAGACAAGAAGTAGAGAAGTTGAGGCAAAGCAAGAAAATTTGTCTGTAATGTCAAGTTTGTATGAAAGTCATGCACCATGGATTCCATGTGCAATTTCAGCTTCACCACTCCATTTTCAATGATTATATTTTACATATCTTTTTTGGTAAGAGATTATTCTGTACATTTGAATGAATCTCATATGAGGAAGTAGTTAAAGCTGTAGAATTTGGGGTGGGTCTTTTTTTTTTGTTGAATATTGAAAGATGTGATTCTGAATGTCTCATGTACTGATGAATGATGAAAATTTTGTTGGTCTTTGTTATAATAATGAAGTTTATAGCAGTTCTGTTTCAGTAGATCAGAGTCCAAAATTAAGAGGTTTTTTTTATTTTTTTAATGTTAAGCAGGATCAGATCATATTTTTCTCTTTGAGGTTTGACCCTTTGTATCTGTAAATAGAAAATCTGCCTCCTAACACACAGATCCACTGAATAGTTTTTTTTTTTAGTGCATACTGAGATATATTATAATCCTAACAAGCTCTGTAAAAATAATTCAATTCAGATACACAAAATCCATCTTTAGAAATCTCACACAAATATTCAAGAAACCAGATTCATTTCACCTAAACAATTCAATGACTTTCAATGATATCATTCTCAACCTGTCCCCAAACCTTAAAACAACCACACTATTCGATTGAATAATTAATAAGTAGGGGAAGAGCCACCCCAAACCATGGTTTCTAAAACAACCACACTGGAGGATAAAAGAATTTGTATTATTATGATTGACTAGTTACATAAAAAAAAAAAATTACAAAATTGAAAATACAACATATTTTGCAGTAGTTAGGTTAAGGTGTATGGAGACATCCAAAGCCTCAACAAGTGAGACTGCATCCCTTTGAAATGTTTTCACACACGATAGACTAGAGGAGTTAGCGCCGATGAGACCTTGTATAGCTTTCATCAGCCACATCCTTGGCTAGGATCTGTTGGAGTGTTTCATCAAATTGGCCCGAAGGAGAGACGTGTTGCCTGGAGTCGTTCTCAAAGATGCTAAGTAGTCAACAGCTTGGTTATATTCCCAAAAGACATGCATTATATGCCACTGAGTGAGGGAAGATAGAATGGTAGATAATTCATTTCGCGCACGCAAGACTTGCCATGGTATGTAACCTTTCCCTTGGGCCCATGCCACTGCCGTGGACGAATCGCTCTCGAGGTGGATGGAGTTGGTGCCCATATGCTTGCAAATACTATGACCTTCAAGGATGGCTTTGTATTCAAGAATATTTATGGATGAGAGGAGTCTATCCTGCACTGCCACAGCACAAATGGTGTTGCCATTGCAGTTCCTTACTATCGCTCCATATCCCGCTCTGTCCTCTGCTAATGACCCATCGGAGTTCGATTTGAACCACCCTTTAATGGTGGGTGCCAAGAGACCTTTGTGTATGAATGCTCAATTGGTAGAATTGTGATGCCCCATTTGGAAGCAATATTTTTCACCTGATCAGTGAGGTCCTTCAAAATTTTCCCAAGAAAATGCTTTGGGTAGATGAGCAAATTTGTTTATAGAGTAGCACTTTGTGTAGTTCAGTCCTCTTGAAGAGTCGGTTGCAACGTTCTTTCCATAGCCCCCAAATTGTAGCAACAAAAGCCACCTGCATAATATGTCGTGGAGCACCAACTAGGAACAATTTATCAAGATTCTCTACAAACAAGCAAAGAGTATTAACTGCGCCTCTTTTGGCCCCCATTTTCCTTAGCACCAGAGACCAAATGAAAGAGGAATAGGAGCATTGTAATAAGAGGTGATCAACAGATTCATTGTCTGATTTACTGAGTGGACAAGTTATTTCCCTCACAAGGCCCTTCTGTTGTAGATTTGTTAGTGTCGAAGATTTGTCTAGTAAAGCAAGCCATGTACAAATAGAGAATTTGGGGGGCTGAAACTTCTGCCAAATCCAGTGTCGTCATTTGGGTTTATCTCTTTTTTTTCTCAAGAAAGACCAAGCTTGAGGAGCACGAAGTGTTCCGGTATGGGAGAGGGACCAGATGAGAGTGTCTTCACCGATCCCCCCCGCATTCCTGCTCCACAATATCTATCCAAGGATCCTCCCAGTCTGAACACCACTATGTCGGCTTGACCCATGCACCATCTTTGATAAGAGATGCTACCAGCGTAGGGTTAGTGGGGACAAAGGGGTGGAGCCTTGCCTTCAAAGACTGTCCTTGATCCATGGGTCTGACCAAGTGCACCTTTTATTGCTAGAACAAAATGAGATAATGCACTTTAGGTTGTATCCATGTCTGCGAGTCAAGAAGTTTTGGCCAAATCCATGATCCCGAGGAGGAAGGAGTGACCTCCCAGATATTAGACTTTGAAAGATATCGTTTTGTCACCCAAGCAACCCATAGAGAGACCTCTCTGCTAGCGCTTCCCAGAAGCGAGCCCCCATGGAGGCCTTCATCCAATCTGAAATTCACTTTAAGCCTAGACCCCCTTCAGTTTTCAGGGTGCAGACTATTTCCCAATTCATATGGTGTATGTTCGTTTGAGTGAAGGGCCTCCCCAGAGGAAGCTTCATATTACTTTCTCCATGGCTTCTATGGTATTCATTGGTAGTGCGAAAGCTGAGGTCCAATAGATTTGGAAATGGATAAAACTGTTTTTGCAAGTTCCAGTCTTCCAGCTAGAGATACCATATGCCCATGCCAATGTTGTAGCCTTTTTCAAGTTTATCGACTAGAGGGAGGCATAGGCGAGGAGTAAGGGCTCCCGTAAAGAGAGGTAGCCCAAAATAAGTAACTGGTAATTGACCCATTGAGATGCCAATGTCTGAAACAAATTGGAGGTGATGCTCTAGATGTCCACCACAGAAGACCTGAGATTTGCCTTTGTTGAGCTCCAGTCCGGATTGCTGTGCAAAGGTGTGTAGAATCTCCCTTAGTCCCCGACCTGCCTTAGCAGAAGTAGTAGAGAAAATGATCAGATCGTCGGTGAAGAGCAAGTGACTAATGGAGTGTGATTTCTTAGTGAAAGAGTCAGTCTGTTTGGTAGAGAATGCTCTATCGAGGGCTTGCGACAACATTTCCATCCTTAGGACAAAGAGAAGTGGAGATATGGGGTTGCCTTGCCTGAGTCCAGAGGAGCTTTCAAAAAAACCAAAGGGGGATCCATTAATAAGAACTGAGAAGCGAGGGGATTGGACACATGCCATAATCCAATTAATCCAGGTTTGATCAAAGTTCATAGCTTGCATAACCTGTTGAATAAAAGGCCACTGGATGGAGTCAAAGGCCTTTCGGAGGTCAATTTTGATGGCTGCCCTGCCTTTGCCCTGTTTAGTGGAGAGGTAACGCACCATCTCGTGGGCAAGAAGGACCCCATGTGAGATTTTTCTGTCCTTGATGAAAGCAGCTTGGTTTAGGCTGATCAAAGAAGGAAGAACTTTTTGTAACCTTGTAGCTAAGATTGTAGTGATCAACTTCTAAACTGCACCACAAAGGGAGATGGGCCGAAATTGGTCTAGAGAGTTTGCATTGGAGTTCTTGGGAATGAAGGAGATGAAAGTTGTGTTCAATTGCTTGAGAAGCTTGCCATTGCAAAAGAATTCCTTGACTGCCAAGAGCAGATCCTCTTTCACCACCTCCCAACAGTGTTGAAAAAAACCAACAGTAAATCCATCTGGCCCTGGACTACCATCTTCATGTGTTTGAGGTTGTGGTGATTTCTTCATCAGAAACATCAATATAGAGATCATTGTTTTGCTCTATAGTTTGCCTAGAGTTAGATGAGAAAGCTGAGATGGGCTGATGTGTTTCCTTATTTAGGAGGTCCTTGTAGTAATTTACAGTGTGTTGCTGCACCTGTTGTTGATCGAGGATCTCTGTCTCATCTGGTAGAACCACCTTACGAAGGGAATTGTGAGATTTTCGCGCAACAAACTGGGCATAGAAGAATTTCGAGCATCGGTCTCCCTCTTGGAGCCAGGTAACCAGGGCTTTCTGACTGATCATTGCCTCTTCTTGAATCAGTGCTTCCTCATACTGTTGTCTCACCTTGTTTTCTGTTTCCATGAACAGAGGATTGAGAGGATCATGTTGTAAAGCTAGTTGGGCAGAATGGAGATTTACTCTTTCAGTTACGACCCGTTCATGAGCTAGACCAAAAGTGTGCATATTCCAATCCTTGAGTACTTGTTTTGTGTGTTGAAGCTTTTTGGTTAGCCTATACATTGCCGTCCCAATGATAGGAATGCTCCAAGCCCTCTTCAAGGTGTCCATGAAGGAGTCATGTTTCAACCACGCATTGAAGAATTTAAAAGGCTCCAGGAAACTTTGGAGAGAGGTATTGCAATGAGCATGACCGCTGCATGGTCAGAAAGGTTGCAAGGGAGGTATTGCGCGTAAGTTTCAGGAAAAAGAGTAATCCAAGCTGAGTTCCCCAGGATTATGTCCAACCGGCATGCAATACGATTCGATTGTTTGTTATTCCAGGAGAAGGTGTCGCCGGAAGCATGCAAGTCAAACAAGTTGCAGTGAGCCAAACAAGAGTTGAAATTCATCAGACGACTGGTATGGAGTGGCCTGCCACCCCTCTTTTCCATCCCAAATCGAACTTCGTTGAAATCTCCACCCACCAACCAAGGGCTTGAGATGCCATGTGCTATATGTTGAAGGCCCTCCCATAATATTGACGTTCTGTCAATGAGTTGGATCCGTACATGACTGTGTAGTGAATGAGCTGCCCCGTGCTGATGATCGTCATTGCACAATGCATAAATTGCTCTGAGCTGCTTAGAAGTTCCACCTTGAGTATATCTTTGAGCCAAAGAATCCAGATCTGTCCATGACCATCATGAAGATGTGAGAATTCCGCAATCCTCCTCCCTAGAATGCGTTTTCTGACTAGATCCACTTCCGAAGAAGAGATTTTGTTCTCCAATAGTGCCACAAAAGGGACTCGATTTTGCTGTAAGAAGTTACATACATCCACTTGTTTAGTCTTATTGTTTATCCCCCTTATATTCCATATTAGACAATACATAAAAACAGGGAATTTAAGAGAAGACAAAGATGACTTATCTATTAGGTTCCTTTGCCTGGTGTGGGGCCAAGCTTAGCAGATTTGTGTCGTGTTTGATGATTGGGGACAATGGGAGGCTTAGCAACTGTTGAGGTTGCTGCCAAACTATCTTTTACTTCTTTATTTGATAGGGGTTTGCTAGCAGCTGGAGGAGTTAGCAGAACATAGAGATCCTGCTTATCTGTTCCTTCATGTGAAGCATTCGTGGGAGCAATATTTGGACCAGCACCCTGCCAATAGTAGCTGCTGATGATTGTGCCATATTGCAGGGAGGTTGGTGAGACGTATCTGTCACCATGGAAGTGGTGGGCTGAGTTTCTGCTGTGGTGTTATATCCCTCTGTTCCAATCTCCATTTTTGTTTGTTGTGTGAGATCCTCGGGTAGGCCATCTGTGACCAAAGTAATTACACCATTGATATCTTGTTTTTCGTTTCTGAGTTGTGTTTTGAAGGTGCCAAACTAGTTTGAGCAGCAACTACACTCTCCTCAAAGGGGGAATTCAGTGTATCATCCTCGTTTTCTTGTGTTTGACCCATGTTTCTAGTGCCTTCCATGGTATCTTCAGTTTCCAAGACTGCAAATTGATTGGAGGACTTATCATTGTGGCTCGCTAAAGGTACTACAACAGAGGCTTCATGTCGGGAGTTCTTGGGACGAACCTCTTGCCAAATTGCAGTTGGTGTGGAATGGGTCTTTTCACCATTAGGTGCTGGGGCTGTAGATTGAGCCTTGGAAGGTTTATTGCAGCACATGGCATCATCATGCCCAAATGTAGCACAATGAGAGCATGCTTGAGGCTTCCAGTCATATAGAACCTTGAATTCCTGCAAGCCTCCCAGATTGGAGTTCACTATCACCGTATCCGGTAGGGGAGTTCCCGCTTCTATTTCAATGCATACTCGTGCAAAGGAAATGCGAGTCCCTTGTCTGGTCGCCGCATCGCGATACAACGGAACACCAATTGCATTTGCAATTTTGCTTAAGCATTCGATAGACCACATATGAAGGGGGAGGTTGGGAAACTTTACCCAAATTGGGATAGAGGTTAGTTGCTCAAGCTCCATTTTGACAGACGGAGACCAACGTTGAAGAACAAAAGGTCTGCTGGCCATTGTCCAGGGGGCCCCCTCCAAAACTACATGAAGATCCTCTTCATTATCAAAATTAACAACAAGAATCCATTGCCTTTGAGCATAAGTTTAATTTCCCCCATCGGCTTCCATAGTTGTTTGAGAAATTGTAAGAAAGGAGTATAGACTGGACTAGTTCCAATGACATACCTAACTAGGGCCTTACCCCATTGTGACATCACACTAGTTTGAGTGCCCTCCTTAATTGGTTTGGTATAGGTCATAATTTCGTGATTGGAGGAAGAGCTGCCACTTTGGAAAGGTCTTTCCATGCCTTGGTGGTTGGGTCACAGCAGGAGGAGCAACCATGAATTGTGGTTTTTTCTTGGGTTTTGGTGCCGGAGCAGCCGGTGTGGATTTTTGCACGGTCAGCCGGTGGTTGGTTGGGTCTCTAGCCTTGGTGGAGGCACTCCCCATCTGTGAAGCTCGGCGAGTCTTCGAGGATTCCCCCTGAAGCGGGGGGGGGGGGTCTTTTGGGGGGCTGAAGTCTCCTTTTGTGAAGATGTGATGGCTTGATATTGAATGATGTCCTTCCCTTTGGAGGAGTGTTGCAAGGCCTTGAAAATAGCTTCAATGGATCCCCCTTGTGGTGGTGGAGGAGCTTTAGCAACAGACAGAGAAGCCACTAATGCCGATGAACCGTCGTCATGGGGCAAGGTCTCATGGGCAGAATCTGGTGAAGCAAGAGCAGATGCAAAGTCTTTCGGAGTAGGAGAGGGGGGAGAGGGGCCATCAGGGGGATGACCACCCAGAGGAGGAGGAGGAGCCGTCTCCAGCTCTGCCATCCCGACAAGTGAGTTCGCGCCGCAAGTTCCCGTCAAGAGGAGCCCGCCAGCCCTAGCCTTCCTCCCTAGCCAGGATGGAATTTGAAACCCGTGAACAAGCAAATATTAAAACTGAGAGAGGCCCTGTAAATATTAAAACTCTGAAAGTTTTGAAACTCTATGAAAATGTACATTTAGCCCCCGTTTGTTTTTGGCACAAGACCCCGGATAAGCTCAGATAACCTTGGATAAGAATTTTCAAGTGTTTGTTTACCCCGGATAAACTCTGATAAAGTGGTATAGGGATTCCAATCAACCCCTAGAATTAGTTATCCTAGGTTATTCCACCCAAAGAATATGTGGGTCCACTGTCAAATCAACTGTCATCACCTCTTATAAATCATCTGTCAAATCAACTATCATTACTTTTTTACCTTTTATAAATCCTTATCTATACTTTATTCACATTTTATCCAAACAACAAAACATTTATTTTTTACGTTTACCAACAAGAATAATTCAAAACATAACCAAACACAAAATCACTTTATCCTTATTTATACTCACTTATGCCTGGAGAAATATATACCCTAGAATAAAACATAACCCCGTTCTAAACGGGGGGTTAGGTACGCTAAATCCATCCACCAAAGCATGCCAGATGAAATCAAATCATGTCAGTTGGAGCTAGATTACCTGGCTGACTCGATCAAAAGAGAGTAAAAGGCATGTGTGCTACTAGATCATTGGTATACGTGAAAGATTCTTTCACGTCAGCTAAACATGTTAGACACACATTCTTCATCTACAAAATAAAGGGGTACCCCCCTTTGAAAGGTGCATGCACATTTTTATGCAATTTCACAAAAACTCATATTCTCTCCTTTTCTCTTATCTCGTATTGATTTGAGTGTCGGAGATTCTTTGACCGACACCACACTGGTGTGACCAGGAAGTGAAGTTGAAGATCACTTCTTCCCGGGTCTACTTCAAACCATGGCCAGATCAAGTTTGAATCCGACTCATTCGAAAAGAGGATCATTCACCTTCAACACCCACTATATGTCACTATTCCACCTCTTCAACATCCCAACTCACACTAATCTCAATCACATATTGTCTTGCCAAAAATGAGTGTGCATCCCATGTGAGCATATAATAAATAAAAAAACCATGCCCATAGAGAATCCAAAAAGGAAAATGTCGACTCAATCCATTTTACATGATCCGTCAATATTTTATTTTTATATTTTTAGAAATCATAGACTCCATCACCTAATGAATATGCACTTTACAAAAGAAAAAATATATGTTCCAATGTATTGAATGATATTATTTATTGAAAATGTAAAAAAATATTAACCTGGTTATAATGAGTGAAGGGCTAACGAAATATACAAACTATTTGTTGGAGATACCTAACAAGCTCACTCAGCTCCCACAGGTCTTCTTCTAAGGCTCGTTTCGGAGCACATTAGTCGGCAATAGAGTCGACAGATGCCTGGACACAAACGTGGAGACAAACGACATTTTCCGTCGATGCGTCGATAACCCATAGTTACCTTGTGTATTTGTTTTCGGCTCTTTTTTTCACGTTTTCCTGACTCCGTGGAAACAACGATTCCTGACAACGCAAATCTCCCCCATGCCCCTGGTGTCCAGCCGATGAAGACGCTCGGGGACTGTAGATACCCCATTTTTGACCAACCAAGATAATAGAATACATGTCACTAAAAATATTTTTTTCTTTCTCCGTGCAGGAATGTGACCAAGATTTCACTGGAAAGCCTTAAAGGGGACAAAAGGAGCCAAAGAACTAAAAGATCAATATCTGAAGAAGAAGCCCTGAAAGAAACCAATTGAAAAGGAGGGAGCTTTATCAAGAGACGGTAGAGGTCGAACCCGTCGGATGCCTCTTCGACGGATGCTGATGCAGCCATCCCTTACGCTGGAGACGGACACGCAAAGTGCCGTCGGTATGGTACATGCAACTCTAACTTCGCGATGGCACTGGTCAAAGCCATCGGCCTGTCTGGATCACAACAGTTGGCAAACTTGCAGTGGCGCTCCTCCTTTCGACTGAAGATGCCATCCTTTGCTCCTATCAGAACCTGATCGACGGGAAAGGCGTAATGATAGCCCTTGTGTGTTGTCTAAACACCATTGGGTCTATACCCCTATAAATAGAGGGCATTAGCACCCACACAATCCATCATCCATTAGCATCCACAAGCATCCATAATCCAGCATCCCAAGTCCATACTCCATGACCTCCATTAGCACCCATCAGTAGCCATTTCCCTTCACTCATAATCCTGTAGAACCCATAGACAGTCCTCCCACCCTCTAAAAAAAAGAAAGAAAAGAGAGAATCTTAGTAAAAGAAAACTCTTTCTCAACTTGCCATGACAACCTTAGGTCACCTCGTTCTCCTATCTACCTGAGTTTTTCTTACTGTTAAAACATTGTAATCACTTTTTGTAAAACCATTTAAGATCATATTTATATAAGCTTAGGTTTTAAATAATTGGTGAGTGAGGAAGCTCTTGTATTGAATTTAAACCATCCATTTAGAAAAGATTCACCTAATGGATTGCCTTACTTGAGGCCATTGGTCAGTTGGTCTAGGGACCGTTTGGAACTCTTCCTTTGGTTCTTCATCAATTTTTGGGTTAAAACCCAAGGACTACTAACACTTCTTGTCTTGTTTATTTACTTTCTTTTGTTTGTTCCAGTACTGTTTACTTCTGTTTGCAGCCATTTCCTTTCATTTATTGTTCCAAGTTACTCTTACTGCTTATCTCTTGCTTATTGTTTATAAATTCTGAGTATCTCCTCCGACGGCTCTTCTATGATCCATCGGCTGTGCTTGCATACATTTCACTGTTATTTTCTGTTGTCACCCACTTCCTTCATCTTTTCTATTTAATTACTCTTACTGTCTACTTCTTTTACTTGTTTTAGCGTAAGTTCTGATTTCTCCATCCGACGGCTCTACTAGGATCCGTTGATTTTTTTTCTTTTCTGGCCTGTATCCGCATCTATTCTACTGTTAGCAAATCCACTCTCTTTCTTCTACACACCGACGGCTCCTACTGGTGCCGTCGTTCTGGAGAAGTTTTGACCAAGTTTTATTTAAATCTTGTACTTTGTTTGTTTCTAGAAATTTTAGTTTTGTATCCTTTTGAAGCTTTATCACTGTGTGGAAATAATTTTTAAGTGACCCTCTCATTGTTTTTCTCCCGACGGATCCCATCGGTGCCGTCGATTGTTCTTTAAAAATCTATTTTTTTCATCCGACGGATCCTCCCAGTGCCGTCGTAATTTCTTTCAAAATATTACTTCATTATAGTACTCTTGATTTTTAAATTATCCTTTTCTTTTATCCCGACGGCTCCTATTGGTGCCGTCGCAGTTCATTCTACAAACTTAAATTGTGATTTCCTTTCGAATTTCTCTGTCCCCTTTTAAATATCTCTCTCTGTTCTCATCCTTCTCTCTGGGTCTCATACAAGGCTAACTGTGAATTTTCTACCACTCTAAGGTACGGCCGGCCTTGATCCTTAGGAAGAGAATCCACAATCTCTCTTAGTGAGGCGATCATTATCTTTTCTTGCTTTTGTGTAAAAGCAAGTGGCGATCACGGATTAAGTCCCTGTGAGTAGTCGGGCAATCTCAGATCATCTCTCAAGACGGTAACTTAGTGCGTTGCGTACGCATCGGGTTCAAGTCTAAAGACACCGGATTACAATTTACAACTTTGTCGAAAATCCACATTGACATGGACGTGCTCCTAAACGGAGCCTCTGGGTAGCGTTTGGTAACGCGATTGCAAAACTGATTTTCTGCAATCGCTGGGTTTAAAACTAATTTTGCAGGAAGCTACCTCCCCCTAGCTTTCTCAAATCACAGCTTTTGGGCACTATTTGCTTGAAATCTGTTTGCAGGAAGCTGCGATTGCAAAACTGTTTGGTTGCACGATTGCAGAACCAACTTCCTGCAATTGCAAACGCTGCGCAATCATGCAACCAAATGCTAATTGTTGTTGGGATTGGAAGAGATGAAAAGGTCAGCCAATAGGAAGAGTCACTGAGGAAGGTCGTGTACTTGAGCTCTTGAGGTCCTAACTGAGAAGTTTTTTTAAGTGCTTGTGAGAGGGGGAGGAACATAGAGTCGTTCCATACATGTATGAAATGATGTGTACATATGATCACACATTAAATTAGTGAAAACATTAAAGTAGTCTCTTTTTTATGAGGATTTTTTTTAAAGCGGCAGACCTTGCTTCTTTGAATTCATTAACTGAAAAATCGTAGTATAAGTCTGAATTGGAGGTAAAAGAGAATAGAGAGAAGCTAAATCCAATGCAAGGACTAACAAATAAAATACAACACACCGAAACAAGTTATGCAGACCAAAAAATGGACGATAGATCTGGGTTAAAGCAATGGCGACATGTACGCATATTATTGAGTTTACTTCATTGATCTGCGTGAGATCTAGGGTTTAGGGGTTTTATTAAAATCCCAAAAATAACATCAAATAGGTGTTTTCTTAGGAGTATACATGTAAATTTATTTTAAAAAAAGTGCACAAATAAAAAAAAACCCACTTTTCACTTGGCAGAAGAAAAGCACAGAACCCTTGAGAAAACTTTGGGTTCCCAACTAAAAACATTCCAAACCTACGTAGCCCTTCTATTCTTCACCCTTAAAAAATTTGGGTTCCCAAGCAAAACATTTGGGCTCCCAAGTAAGATATTCCAAATTTATTACTATATATAACCAAGCAAGAAGAAATTTGTAACATATGAGAAGATAAAAAACAAAGGCAAGAGAATAGGATGGATGAAACTCTCTCTGTAAGTCTCTCTCTCTATCTCTCTCTAATGATCTCCTCATTGAAATCTTTTTAAGAAAATTCATTATGTTACCCTTTTGTTTCATGCACAAACTTTTTTATGAATTCTAACTAACTTTTTTTTGTCAGGTTTGTTATATCATTTTCAGTGGAAAGAATGTTTTTGGTATTATTCAAATAAAATAATGTTCATAATTCATTAGAAATGTGGTTAAAATTATAGTGGTCATGTTAGTTGTAGTTTAAATTTATAGATTATAGATTATGATTTATAAATTTTAGATTATAACTTTTCTAATAAGTAATTCACATGTTTGTTTTAGTTGTTGAAAAGTAGAGAATAAGCAATTGTAGATGTTTGTTAGAATAAGCTGTAAAATAGTATTTTGCTGTGTAATTATCAAAAATACCCCTCTAAAAGTAGAAGTTAAAATGTAATTTCTCTTTGATAAAAGAATGTGGTTTTACTTATAAAATGTTAATGACCACTCATCTTCTATTAACGTTAAATAATATGTAAAAAATATTAATGAAATATTGGATTCCACATTAATTAAAAAAAATAGAATTTGAAAGACAAAAATATATAACATGATCTCAATTAATAAAAAAAACTAAAATATTCTAGCTAGCTATAATCTAAATTTTATCCAAGAAAAAAAAATTACAATCTAAAATTTTAATCTTCCATGTGTTATCTCAAATTTTTGGAAGATGTAAGAAACATTTAGAGGAGGTGAGAAGGCTTGTCCTTAGTAAATAAAGTGAAAGGTAGTAATGTCCAACATATATTTTTTTTAAATACTCCATAAGTTATAATCTAAAAAGCACCTCCAACCCAGCTTAGAGATTATGAATTTTTCAAGTTGTTTTTAACTTAAATAAGTTTCAATAAATTTAAACAGAGATGCAACAACTGTTTATATTAAGTTAAATGCTATAATCCGTAGCTTATAAATTTTAACAAACATGTACAATATATGCCAATAGCTTTTTGCTTATTTGATTTAGCTTCCTTCATTATCCCTATGAAATAAAGTCATCCAATGTGAAATAGCCAATAGATTGCATCTTCAGTGTTATGCGTGAATGGAATTGTTCAAAATTTCAGATTTTTTGTTTGTTTTAAGAGCATCTCCATCCACTCTCCAAGTCTCTAAATTTGGAGGGTAGTTTGCTCTAATCACTCTTTAAAATGTTCTGATACTTTACTTGCGTCAAGATTTAGTAGGATCTGTTTTACTTTTTATACAAAGCTGTCACGTGTCTTTTTCTATATCAGATGGTCAAAATTTAAAATTGGGGTCCCACGATTTTATTTTTTTTGTTACACGCATCTCGTTTCCAAGGTTGGTACTTTTTAGGGTTTTTGATGTTACATCTTGGCTGACATCACTTTTTTTTTTTTACTTTTTACTTTCTTTTCCTTGGCTAACAATAGTTTCTTGAAAAATAAAAATAAAATAATTTTGTATTTGAGATCAAAGTATTCAAATTTGGAGAGTGATTTGTTCCGATCACTCTTCAAAGGTATTGTTACACAGAGATCCATTTCCAGCCCCAATTCCAGCCCTATATGCATCGATAAAAATCTATCGACGCATATGCTCACGTTAACAAAGCATATAATTCTTAATAATTTTTTCACATTTTCTATAAATGCATCATGCAGTTCATTGGAGTATATGCTTCATATTTTATAAAAACATACACCTCATTAGATGAGATATACTATTTTTAAAAAATTCAAAACACACGTAGACTAGAATTGAGGATGGAAATAAGGTTGGATTTAACATTATCCCTCTTCAAATGAACCTCCAATGGAGATTTGGATTTTGGCCTCCAAATTTGGAGGCCATCTCCAAATTTAAAAATAATTCCTAAGCTATTTAATATTAAACTCATTTGAAAGGTCTTAACCTAACATTTCCAATATTTTAATTTTTTTTAAAGCGGATTAATATTAATAAATTTATTAATGAGTTTTGATATAATATTAAAAAAATAATGATGATAGAAAAAGAAATGGAGGGGGGTGGTTGGAGTGTAATCCCTTCTGAAAATGAATCCCTCTAAATATGGAGGCTTTGCCCGGCCTGCATTGAAGATACTCTAAGAACAACTTGATTGTGTCCATATATGACATTGTTTTGAGATTAAGGGGCCATTTGGAAACCTGTTTTGATTTGTTTTTGCTTTCACATAAATAAAAAAAGTCAAAAGTGTTTCCAAAAGATCTAAAAAAAGAATGCTTAATTAAAAAGTTTATTTTAAATTTTATTAAAAAAATTCTTTTTAAAAAAAGCAAAGAAAAAGTGCTTATTGGGAATTATGTTTTATTAAGCCACTTTATACAAAATCATACATTTCTAACAGGTTTCCAAATTGCCCTTGGCATTGTATGTATTATTTCATGTATAAATTCTTTGGTGGAGTTCTACTTCTTATCCATGTCTTTTATTTGTCAAACATTCTCTATTTCCTTAGTATGACATTATTAGACGTGTTGAAAAAAGTTTTATTTATATGTTAGGAGAAGTCAAGATATTACATTTGATAGAGAGGACTCTATTTGGAAATGTTTGGCTAAATAAATGCTAAATATTCCCAAGAAAATGTGCAAAATTGGATGCTTTTATGAGATTTCCTAGAAACTATATTATTTTTTCGGAGAATTTCTTGATACTCAACCGACATTTATATCAACACCATGGTATTGTAGACTAATTATATGTTGTTTATGTCGTGGTCTTGTGAAAATTCATTCTTTTTATTTATGTGCTTTATTATCTAGTCATTCTTTCTTATTTAGTCTTATCTCGTCATTCTTACTTTAAGTTAACAATGTGTTACATGTGTTTTTCATTCAGTTTTTCTTTATATAGTTTTTGCATGCATCTACATATTGAGCAATGTATAAATCATTAGAGAAACCAGTACAAAATTCTATGTTATCAAAACATAAAAATTTTCACAAATCATTCCCACTAAATTAAGTAGGTTACAAAAGTGCATGAAATGAAGTTAATTAGTTTTTCGAATCTTGATATGTTCATTTGATTACAATATCTTGTATTCTCCATTGTCAACATTATAATAATAATGCAAACCGAGTTTTAGTTAAGTCAGTAAACACCTCCCACTTCTTTTAAGGGGTTAAGAAATCAAATCTTGGGAGCACTTAGAAAAATAAAACATTATTATAATAATATCAGTTCTTATACACTACTTGTAGCACACTTTTTTTTCTTTCTATAAGAGGGTTTTTATCTCACTGTTAAATAGCAACATTAATCACCCCTACATTATATTTAACACATTCTTTAAGACTGTCAAGAATTCCTTCACATGTTTCCATATTGCTTTGTTTCACCTGAATATCTTATATTTTATTATTTTTTGTAATCCAAATATTTCGGCATCATCTAAAAGTAACGTTTTTTTTTTTTTTTTTGCTATGTTTCTCCATTTCTTGTATTTTTTATAACCCCCATATATTAATAATTGGAGGATAAGAGAGAAAAAAGAATAGGATGGCTGCGATTCTATTGTGGGTGAAACTACCTCTCTCTCTCTCTCTCTCTCTCCCTCTTTGAGTATCTTTTCTCTTTGGGGATTCTTTCCTCATGTTTGTCTTGAAATTTTCAAGAAAAATAATTTTTTTTTTTATACAATTGAAATTTAAAGGATGATTAAAGATTTATTTCAAATATGGTTAAAATTATTTTAGCAGTCAGACGAATGATAGATATAATATATGCCCATAGTTTTGTTTTTAATTGTTCCTTTCAATTAAAGTTATCAAATGTGAACTTGCTTACAGATTGCATCATCAATGTTGTGTGTGAATGGAATTGTTCAAAATTTCAGATTTTATTTTTAAGGACAACTTGATTGTGTTCATGTATTGATATTGTTTTGAGATTCAGGGGCTGATTTGCAAACTTAATAAAAAAATTGTTTATGATTTTAGTACAAAAAACATGCTTTTTCATGTGCAAAGATTTTTTTTATTTGGGAATGAAATCTATAATTAAAGATACCTTATACAAAATCTTTATTAAAATTTATTTTTATAAAGTTTCTTTGTTTTCTGTTTGGATGCTCAACATGGAGTCCACCTTGTTCATGCACAAATTTTCATATGAATTGCAACTGAAATTCTTTTATAATGTTTGTCATATCGTTTTCAATGGAAAGAATGTTTTTTGATGTAATTAACATTAAATAATGGTTCAAAATTCATTTTAAATGTGTTTAAAATTATTTTTTGCATACCCATATGAATGATGGATATAATATATGGCCAAAGCTTTGTGCTTATTTGATTTAAGCTTTTTTTAATTATCCCTTCCCATGAAAAACTTATTATTTTTTTATAATCCATATATTCCAGCATATTGAATGTTGGATTAACTAAAAGTTTTTTTTTTCATAACCTTCATATATTAGTAACTGACGCATAACTCATTGATCCTTGCCAAATGTGTTCATTCTAATTGTCTTGGCATAGAGAGTATTTCCCTTCTTTGCTTCATTTGTCTTTTTTTCTTCTGTGAAGATATTTCAAGTACATTAATCACATGAAAAAAAATTAATGTTTAGGAAGAGATTTTACTCTAAAAATCTCCTTTATTTTTTTGCTGTCTTTGTTGACCACTCTACTCCCTACCATCCATGACTGTTTAAAAAGATATAATATTATGGTAAAGCCTATATGCTTTCTTCTTGAACTGAACCTTCCTTTAGCTAATAGTAATCTCCCTTTAAGCTTGTTGATTATGAGTATATCTCAACTTACACTTTTTCGAAATTAATTTTCATAGATAAATTCTCTAATCTATTCTAATATTTACATTGCAGGACAGAGCAATTGCAAATGTAAGCAATTGCACCTACAACTTTGAATTTGCTTTGAATAACCCCAAATTCTCAGACCGTCTACTCCAGATATTAACATCTGAATCGATACCAAATGATCATATGATGGAGTGCATTCATATAAGTTCTGTTATCTTAGCAGGGGCAAGCCCTTTCTTTCTTAATCTATTCTCCAATGACAAGCTGGAAACTGATGAACAGAAAGAGACAATCATAACAATAGATGTATCTCAGAAAGATGCGCTGATGGAGCTCTTGAACTTCATATATGGCAAGAAACTATCACCGACAATTGTTGCGAACATCCCTAGTTTATTCAGTATATTGATGGTTGCTCACAAGTATAATGTTCCTTCTTGTGTTCGATATTGCACATGTTTACTACTCTCGGACATGAACCTGAATACTGCATCATATTGTTTAGAGCTCTCTGCCGAACTATTAGCATCCCGAGCTATAAAACCAATAGCCATGGCCGCTCAAAAATTCTTTGTTGCTCGTTATGAGGAGAACATACCCAAACTCCAGGAAGAGGTGGATCAACTGCCCTTATCTTCTTTGGAGGTTGTGCTTTGCAAGGATGAGTTAAATCTTATGGAAGACGATGCTTATGATATAGTTCTAAAGTGGGCTCGAGCTCGATAACCGAGAATGGATGATCGACATGAGGTTTTGAAGTCGTACCTATCTCGCTTTGTGCGAATGCGTTACATGACAAATAAAAAGCTAAGGGAAGTCCTTCAATGTGAAGATTTGGACCGTGCAACTGCTTCTGAGTTGGTCATAAATGCTCTCTTCTTTAAGGTTGAGAATCTTCCACTTCCCACACCAGCCATCACTTCAAAGGAGCTCCTCGGTCATCCTGTGAAAGTCGTCGAGTTCAGGAAGCCAAGCAAAAAGGCCAATGTTTATTTAGAACTCAAGCGAACGGACTGCCAAAAATTGTCACTCAATGGAATGATAATGTCTCAAGCATTCTATGTCCATGGGCAGACATTCCACATTGTTGCTCAACGGTACGTGGAGGAGATGCAGACTTTTGGAATGTTCTTGAGGTGTGTGCTCGATGGAACCCCAACAATGGTTAAAGTGGATTTTGAGATTCAGGTATGGGAGAGAACAACAGAGACTTTTGTGAGTATGTTCAAGTCCAGCTACGACTTCACTTCTATGGATCGTTTAGGGAGGGGATCCAAAAACCTATGTGGCATGTCATGGGCATCATTCATAGGGAATGATAGTCCTTACTTTACCAATGATGTGCTTCTCCTGAAAGTATATATATCCATCAAGTTGGAGTAAAACATTCAATTGACTATAATAAATCTATGGAGTTCTATGTGGGTAAATGTTAGATGTCTAAATGTACATATTTTCATATATTTTGTTATAGTGGATTTGGACATTTCTCTATGCAATTAATTCATTTCTACATACATATTAGAGATGTTTCTTTTCTTTATATTCAAAACATATTTTGCACAAATTGACAATATTTATAAATTTAATATGCATAATCATATTTTTTTCATTTGGAACCGTTTTTAAAATTCAAAAATAAATTTGGCATTATTTAAATTTGAGAGGATCTAAATTTGGCTGGTTATATATTGGGGAACAAATTAACATTCAAAACTTCATCAAAACTTCTAAATCTGATCCATCAAATCAACCAAATTTTCAATCAAATCAGTCTTGACATCAATAAATCAACAAGATCTCCAATAGATTTTGCAATTAAATCGCCAATATATTTTAAAAATCAGAAGGAAAGCTCTATCAAATCAACATTTATAACTAATTCGGCCCTCAAAATCTCTTCATTCACCCAAGAAGAATCTTATTTCATTGTTTATTCTTACTTTTTTTGTTTTGAATTTTAATTTTTAGTTTTTGTTTCTTTGGTATTAGAGACATTGATTTTTACTGTGTTTTCAATAAAAATGACTATATCTTATTTTCATGGATTATTTTTATTTTTATTCTAAAATATCACCAATCATGTTAGGCTAGAGAATTCCACCACTGATTTTTTTATGGGATTTTTATTTTTAAATCTCTGTAAACATGCTTATTTATGGATCGATCCCTCCATTCTTTATATTTCTTTTCAAGTCTCTATATTCAACCGCCTATTTGGTTTTTAGTCCCTCCGTCAAACGTCCGTCCATACAGCGTTAATTTGTTAAATGTGATTTATTTTTAAGTCCTTGTAAACTATGTTATTTAGTGATTAGTCCCTCCCTTCTTCATATTTTACAGGGACTGATCACTAAATAACAAGGTTTTGTTAAAACTGTGTCACTTTTTTGCTATCAAATATCATATTTTTATTTATATTAAAAGTGTGGGCACTCAATGTTAAAATTTGACTGCATAATTGTTCTCCTGGTACTGGTATTGACCTACCTGTAAATTTTCAAAGCATTCTGGCATCGTTTTAAAAATTATGCAGTTCCGATCGGTATCCAGGTTGGGTCATTACTGAACTTTAGTTGCTGAGAATTATCAAATGCCGGCCATGTAAGCTTCCTCGGTGAGTAGGTGGGTGAGTTTAAGCAAATGACACCCCCCTCTCCATCTCTTCCCCTTATAAAGCCTATTAGTGGTGATAATAGACTAACACTCACCCCTCCCCCGTTTTATTCACCTCAAAAGTCAAAGGGTGCGGATACACCCACCTCCCTTTTTCAATTTGCCACCACCTTCTTAATCACACCACCTGCAACTTTATACATTACCAGGATCACCACCTTATAAAAACACCTAATCTGAAACCCCAATCCCACCACCCTCTACATTTTGCAACACACCTCTCTTCTCCCTTTTTTTATTTCATTTCTCTCCTCTCATTCACCCTTACCGTCGTGAGAAGCTCCGCCGACATGACGCCCCATCATTTCCTCCCCCTTCAGTCGAGCCCCATCATCTTCTCCCTCTCTAGTGATGCGTCGGTGACAACGAAAAAGCCCCTTGAGTTAGTATGTTTACATTGATGCTCTAGTTCTCGATATGAAAATAATTTTGCTTGTCTTTCATTTTATGTGTATAAAGATCTCCAGTACAAGCTTCAAAGAGTGAGAAAAATTATGCTCTTAGGTTTTAACAAGCTGATAATCTTGTTTGAAATCCCCAGTTCGACACATACAGTGTCAAGGTTGAAAGAGATTGGCTGACGGAAGCGTTGTCAGATGTGAAAGAGAACGATCGACAAACTCTCTGTCAAGTGTAAAAGAGATACGTCGACAACCCCCTATCAAGTTTGAAAGAGACCAATTGACACTGAACTTGTCAACCTGGTAAAATGTGGTTTTTCAAACAAAAGAAATGTTGGGAAGTGGGATTGATGAATCTGTTTATTTTAGGGTGATGGAAAGTGTTAGACAACGGGATTAATGAACTTTTAAAACAAAATTAGACAGGTTGGTTCGACAGGTTTTTCTGTCGCCCTGTTTTGTGGCATTGTAGTCACCGCCATGATAAATGCTTTTGGTATATGCTCGACCACCATTTTGTCAACCCAAACGGCAGTAGGCGAGGCTGAATCGATCCACTCATGTAAAGACTCGGACAAACTACTGGTTTCATTTTGTGTATGTAAATGTGACAGGGTTTTTGACTTTCCAGCTCGACATAGCACTCGTCGCACACGTATGCCTACACTCGACGAGACGCCAGTCGAATTGGCTATCAAACTCGACAGGTGTCCTGTCGATAAAAATGTTGGATTTCGACGTACTCTAAGTCGAATATATTGTAATCATCGACGGGAGGCCCGTCGAGGCCGGTATATAAAGGAAGGATAGGGTGGTGAGCTTAATGTGTTTCAAAGAAAAATGGACGACTGATAATTTTGTAATAAAAGGTGGTGGCCAGTACAATCGAGGTGGTGGTTATAACTGCACCCAAAGTCAAATCCCGCCAACCCTCACCTCTCCCTTTCATTTCACCCGACCCTGTTATGCCCAAATCGAAGGAAAGAAAAAAACATCCAAGGCAAAGAAGAAGGAAAAGGTGGGATTAATTGCTTTTGTGTGTGTGCGCGCGCTTAATATGGGTTGATCTCTCTCTCTCTCTCTTCCTCTTTCTCACCCTCTCTTAGTCACCCTCTTTGGACGGCTCAACCAGCCATGTTTATGTGTGTTTTGTGAGTAATCAAGAGAGGAGATGGAGGGGATGGAGTGACAATGTGTTCATGTTTGAGTGTGGTTGCACCCCTCTCCTTTTCTCTGTGAGTTTCACTCTTTCTTTAGTTGGTCTTGCATGTGTTTGAAGGTTATTGGGTTTATGCATGTGTAGTATTTGTTTTTATATGTGTTTGGGGTGTTAAATAGTTGAGGGGAAGGGGGGGATCCGTGCTGCCCATGCAGGGCAGACCTGCGCTCGCGGCGCGTGCTGCCCGCGCCTGTGCGTGCCTCGCTTGCCATGCGAGCTCAGTGTATAGTCCGTGCGTTTATGTAATCAAGCCAAACTCATTGCTTTGCTCACCTATTTCTATGTTATTGTGATGCAGGTATTGTAGATTGGACACATGGTGCTTCGATTGTTGGTGAGTGGTTCGATCCAACCATTTAGGAAGCGCTCCATGCACTTAATCATGCGTTGAGCATTTCTCAGACACCATGACTATATTTGAGCATGATGACTAGACCATATGGATTTATTTTTCATACTCTATTAAATAGCTTACATTATAGTTTTATTATGAATGGTAGCTTGTATAAGATCCCATGCTTTCTTGTATACCATGCCCATTTATGCATAATCATACTTCCATAACCTTCTTTGTTTAGAATAATAATGTAATTTACCCCTACATGCATAACCATACTTCCATACCCCCCATACTTCCATAACCTTCTTTGTTTAGAATAATAATGTAATTTACCCCTACATGAATGCATAAGTATAAAGCATGCTTTAGGTTCTCTTGTATTCCCCCTACCATGAATATCTACTTACTCGAATGATTAAATATCTTAGGTATCCACAATCCAGGTTTGGTTACATCTATTATGCATAAATGATTCTTATTTTAAATCTTTAGTCAAATGATAGCTTATTATCTATATGTGCTTAGAATAATAAAACCCCTTTCCCTAAGTGTGTTAGGCACACTGAAAAACCAAACAGTATCAAGAATAACTTGTCCCAGCTCATGCACTAGAGAGGGATGACTAATTTACTTTCAGGAACCAAACCATACACAGTTAATTATATTCTGCGAATAAGTTTTTTTTATTCGGGCATAACAAACTCCAGTTTCCATCAAAACCAAATCATGACACAGAGACTCGAATAAAGAGTATAATGGACACTAAGATTGCACACACATTTTCATCAAAAGTATTAATATGGGAAAGCTTCACTTTGGATTAGTGAAGAAGTTGTTGATGGATGGCATGATCTCAGGGGACTTGTTGCGCACTAACTTCCTGAGGCTGTGTTCAGCATATTTCTGACCCTCTGCAAAGTTCTCCAACACACCAGCAGTCCTTGTTTCCTTGCTCACCCTATCACAAATAGATTGTATGATAAGCATAGTCCAAAGAATTAAATAGCAATTATGAGAAATAATACACAACACAAAACAATCCTGGAACTGTTCCTGTAAATATATATCATCATTGAGAAACCCCAACGAGGATGAAGCATTCAGTGAAGTAAGACATGAAAAATTTGGTCTCAACCAAAGCACCATGCATAAATAGCACAGGCTCACTGACTGAACAACCAATGGGAAATGATTTATGACCATAAAATTAATGAAGAAGCAAATGAGGACGAGGTGTTCAAAAATAACAAGACTAGGACATTGAAATTAAATAGTGACTTGCTTAAGAAGACATAATTTGTATGCAACACCTAAACATGACAATTGATTGCTATGAGCCACACTGAATTCAAGGTAGAGACCCCTCAAGGTGTGGAAGGCAGAAGATTCAAGATAGATGAAAGAAATGGGTAGCTGAGCTCTGGTTATGCAGAGAAAAAGGTCTCCACGATCAAGGACATTAAGCGAGCCAGTGGATCAGAAATGTATGACATTCTAATATGGTATAAAGAATATAATAAATTCAAGGTAGGCATTGTGTAATTCAGATTGATAGCCAAGATGAACTCTTTAACTTTTTCTGAGCACATGTTTAATATTGTTGACTTAAGGTGGACATTTCAAAGAGGCTAAACAAGTAATATGTCCTGCTCAATTTCACAATTAGTTACAATTACTATGTGTAGTCACTACAGAGGCCAAACAAGCTTCTTCTATATAGGGCCTCTAGAGGCATCCAGATTATGAACTGGAAAAATTAACAGTAAATATACCAACAAAATCAGAGAAACAGCGAACCGAGCTTTGGTTGAGTCGGCTACCCCCCCCCCCCAGTAAAGGCAACACCAATCTTCAAATAAAAAAAAAAGAAGAAGAGAGAGAATGTTATAATAAGAACTAGGGGTGTAATTCGGTCGGTTTAGTTCGGTTTTTTGCAAACCCATATTGAACCAAACTATATTCATATGTAACCAAAAAATCGAACCGAACCAAACCGAAACTCCAACACCGAACTGAACCGTATTTGGTTAACCCGAACTAAACCGAATCGAACTGTTAAAGATTGATGAGTTGGTTAGAGTTTTTTTTAGAGTTGGTTTATAACTTTACATAAATAGCAAAATGCTAGAATTATTTGTATAAATTAATATATTCAATTTTTTATGAAAATTAATGGTATAATAACAATATAGCTTTTAATATAAAAAGAATTATCTAAATGGATATTAATTATGAATAATTAATATTCATAATAGATGTGTTTAAATTTAATTTGGTTTTTTTATAAAAAAATCAAACCCAAACCAATATAGATTGGGTTATTAATTTTTCAATCCATACCTAAACCAAACCATAAAACTATTGACCCAAACCCGAAAAAAATCGGTTGGATTGGTTCGGATTCGGTATAACCTACCAAAGTTGCACTAATGCAGCTGGTGGGCTCTTTATGAGAGGGTTGAAATAAGATGGTGAGCTCACCCATTTTGGGAATTTGGGGCTTTCATACATCACCAAACTAAAGTGGTCCGTATGTTTAGCATTTTTGTTGATGTTGGGATGTGTCACAGAAGAGTGCATAAAAGAAGAATGTCAGTATTCCCCAGAACAGTTAGACATTCCTGGAAGTTTTCTGTCCTTTACCATCTAACATATGCATAGAGCTTAAGAAATGTTATTATCATCACCAATCCCATGTTGTTGATGTCGTTGGCAATGCATATTTTATGAAATTTGAAACCAGAGCTAGCATTTGTGGACAACCGGACATTCCACCCTTTAACAAAAAGTTACCACAAGCATACACCTATCAATTTGTTATTCTCATAAATGGTTAAATTAATGAATTTCCATAGACTCAAACTTTAATATATCTAAAAAGTAACCATACTATAAAACCTAAGGAAGGAAAAAAAGTCATGACAATTATAGCATAGCTAAAAATACATGACACTACAAATCCAAATTGCTATTCTCGAGATTCTTAGATAAAAGGATATAAAACTCGCATTACATACACTGTCAATTGATTCAAATTTATATTCTAGGAAAGTGTGCCTGATAAATCAGGAACTATCATAAGAAGCGATTAATCATAAAAATTAACAACAAAAAAATCCAACTAGGGCACCTTCAATAATCCATTTATCACAGATCAGAAGTTGAAATCCTCTTCTCCATTCAAATCAGATGGTGATGAAATAGAATGATCTTATTGTGTGTAGTAAATATAAGAATCATTTGAAAACAAGGTCACACTAAATCATTCCAATCATTCCATATATGATTACCCATTCTCAATCAATACAATACTATAACACACCTCCAACATCGAAACCCTAAAAACCTTCACCATACATTGATTTAGGGTTACATATATGGAAAACGAAACCACAAAACAGACGGATCTTTCATTCTTTCCATCAATGGATGTAAAAATAATAACAAAAACAAAGATCCATTCAAACAGATACAGATCACCAATCAAAGCCGAATCAAGTCAATCAATGAAAGAGGGTTTCAGATGGAAAGACAAACCTCACTTCTGGATTGATGCAGATGTTACGGACGAGCGAAAATCCGCAGATCCCCACAGCAACTCCGACTGCCGCGAACAGAGGATAAACCTAGAAAATAAAAAACACATTAAAAACTTGAAATCGAAATCAAATCAGGTCCAAAACGAACCCTAGATGAAACAATAATAAGAAGAAAAACAAACCTCCGGCCTTAACCAGCGATTGACGGTGGAAGAAGCCATCGAAGATCTTGAGAGGGGAAAGCAAAGATTGGATGAAAAAGAGATCGTCAACACAAAGTCCAAGTGATTAAGTAGAGGAAATATATTTTTTTTAAAAAAAAAACAATTTGTCTATATACCCCTACAAAAATATCATTTCGCCAATATGCCCTTACCATTGTTTGGGGGTGTGATATAAATAACAATCATGCAGAATAAGTAATATTTTATTTTTATTAAGAAACAGAAAAATCATTTTTTTTGTTATTTAGTTCACTTTGAATCAAATAATAATAAATGATGAATAAGAGATGGATAAGAGTATTTCAATGTATAATTTGTTTGTTTTTGAGAATATAAGTGTGAGACATGTGTGTGATATGATAGATGTGACATGTTGAAAACTTGAGATGCATGTGATAATTAATGTTAAATGATAAAAAATGATATTTTTATATCAAATATATTTTCATCCATTGACATTAAAAAGCTATGATAAATAATTCCATCACCCATTATAATAGTTGGATCTATTTTTAGTTTATCAAGATATAGCTATCTGGGTTTTATTCTTTTAAAACAATAATTTTTTTTATTAACTTCTATTCATTCTCAAAAGAAGTACACATAAATATGGAGACCAAAAATCCCATTAAAATTGAAGTTCTTAATACGGTTGATGTTTTAGGAGAAGCTTCTTACGAAGGTTTATAGAGCTAGATGAGCTCCAAGAGAGAACACAACTTGTCTTGTAGGGAAGGTGTGGAAACTATGTCTCACATTTTGGAGTGTCCGATGGCTAAGCTTATCTGATTGAGGCTATCGGGATGCTCAGATCTTGTAGAGCAGTAACTCGCTCGAGGAATTATGGAGAGTGGAAAGGCAGCTCAGATTTTCAAGGGATAAAGGCACACGCGAAGGCCAAAGTGTCACATATGCTTATTCCAGCAGTTATTTGGGCACTATGGATTTCTCATAATCAACTCATATTCAGAGGCATCCTCACATACGAAGAGAATATTTTGCAGATGGTCGTGAACCAACTCAAGGATTAGGGGTGTGTGTTGTGCGGGAGTTAAAAGAATTTCTTTCCAAGGGAGTTTTATTTGTGTGGATGAGTAGTCATTCGGATGGTTTGTTATGTGTTTCGAGAGATTCAGTAAACAACCCTTCTACTTGATATCTACTAGAAGAGATGTAAAGTAAGACATGTGTTATTGTGGTGTGTTTTCTTGTATTTCTCTAATTTGAGCATTCCCTTTCTTAATAATAATTAAGGTTAAATGCTTACAATTATCTTAAAAAAAAAACTTATATTCTTTCTTATTCTCCGGTTATACCTCACCTCAAATGGGTTTAATGAATTATTGCTTTTAGAAATATCTTTCAAAAGAGTTTAAAATACCCCTCAAAAAATATTAAAATACAATTTAACTAAGGAGGGTATTTTAATAATATAGGTTTATTGACAGATATATATGCAAAAGGAAAAAAACAATGACAGGCTGGACTCTCCCGTATTATCTCTCTTCTTACTATTGGTCCGTTGGACGTTTCCATATTGCCCTTCGACTTTGTTAATATTTTCTGGACGACTTCCCTTTTTGGTAGCAAGAGAGGAGGGTAATTTCGGAATTGTATGGGTTGTACTCGAGTTGGTGTGCGGTTGGTGAAGAATGATAAGTCTGAATTTTGAGTTGACAGATGAAACGATCTCGACCGTTGTTTCTGCTTTCCACCCATATAAACCGGGACTCCTTTTATACTCGTAAAACATGGATCGCAACTCGCAACAAACGTAAATCTAAATCCACGGTGATTTGGTCAAATCTCATCTAAAACTACATAAATATATGCATAAAAAATGTGGGATTAATTAAAAAAAATTAAAGATTGATTTGTTATATCTAACAAGTGAAGAAAAAAAGTTTCCCAAAAAAGAAAAAAAAACTGTTTTAAGTATAAAAACAAATGTTTTAAAATCAATTTAGAATAGTTTAGGGTTTATAGGGTTTTTGAGTTTGTAAGAAACTGAGTTCCTTAAACATGTTTTCAAACACGATAAAAAATTATAGTTTAATTAAAAATTGTAGCCACATTTTTTTAAAAGAAAACTAATAATAAGTTTTCATACCATGTGAAAAGACAGTTTTCTATAAACTTATTTTTAAATATAATTTTTTAGAAAAAATTAATTCTAAAAAAACTGCAACTTAATTTTGTGTGTTGAAGCTTTTTGGTTAGCCTATACACTGCCATCCCAATGATAGGAATGCTCCAAGCCCTCTTCAAGGTGTCCATGAAGGAGTCATGTTTCAACCACGAATTGAAGAATTTAAAAGGCTCCAGGAAACTTTGGAGAGGAGGTATTGCAATGAGCATGACCGCTGCATGGTCAGAAAGGTTGCAAGGGAGGTATTGCGCGTAAGCTTCAGGAAAAAGAGTAATCTAGGCTGAGTTCCCTAGGATTATGTCCAACCGGCATGCAATACGATTCGATTGTTTGTTATTCCAGGAGAAGGTGTCGCCGGAAGCATGCAAGTCAAACAAGTTGCAGTGAGCCAAACAAGAGTTGAAATTCATCAAACGACTGGTATGGAGTGGCCTGCCACCCCTCTTTTCCGTCCCAAATCGAACTGCGTTGAAATCTCCACCCACCAACCAAGGGCCTGAGATGCCATGTGCTGTGTGTTGAAGGCCCTCCCATAAATATTGACGTTCTGTCAATGAGTTGGATTCATACACGACTGTGTAGTGAATGAGCTGCCCCGTGCTGATGATCGTCATTGCACAATGCATAAATTGCTCTGAGCTGCTTAGAAGTTCCACCTTGAGTATATCTTTGAGCCAAAGAATCCAGATCCGTCCATGACCATCATGAAGATGTGAGAATTCCGCAATCCTCCTCCCTAGAATGCGTTTTCTGACTAGATCCACTTCCGAAGAAGAGATTTTGTTCTCCAATAGTGCCACAAAAGGGACTCGATTTTGCTGTAAGAAGTTACATACATCCACTTGTTTAGTCTTATTGTTTATCCCCCTTATATTCCATATTAGACAATCCATAAAAATAGGGAATTTAAGAGAAGACAAAGATGACTTATCTATTAGGTTCCTTTGCCTGGTGTGGGGCCAAGCTTAGCAGATTTGTGTCGTGTTTGATGATTGGGGACAATGGGAGGCTTAGCAACTGTTGAGGTTGCTGCCAAACTATCCTTTACTTCTTTATTTGATAGGGGTTTGCTAGCAGCTGGAGGAGTTAGCAGAACATAGAGATCCTGCTTATCTGTTCCTTCATGTGAAGCATTCGTGGGAGCAATATTTTGGACCAGCACCCTGCCAATAGTAGCTGCTGATGATTGTGTCATATTGGAGGGAGGTTGGTGAGATGTATCTGTCACCATGGAAGTGGCGGGCTGAGTTTCTGCTGTGGTGTTATATCCCTCTATTCCAATCTCCATTCTTGTTTGTTGTGTGCGATCCTTGGGTAGGCCATCTGTGAGTGTGAGATCCTTGGGTAGGCCATCTGTGACCAAAGTAACTACACCATTGATATCTTGTTTTTCCGTTTCTGAGTTGTGTTTTGAAGGTTCCGAACTAGTTTGAGCAGCAACTACACTCTCCTCAAAGGGGGAATTCAGTGTATCATCCTCGTTTTCTTGTATTTGACCCATGTTTCCAGTGCCTTCTATGGTATCTTCAGTTTCCAAGACTGCAAATTGATTGGAGGGCTTATCATTGTGGCTCGCTAAAGGTACTACAACAAAGGCTTCTTGTCGGGAGTTCTTGGGACGAACTTCTTGCCAAATTGCAGTTGGTGTGGAATGGGTCTTTTCACCATTAGGTGCTGGGGCTGCAGATTGAGCATTGGAAGGTTTTTTGCAGCACATGGCATCATCATGCCAAATGTAGCACAATGAGAGCATGCTTGAGGCTTCCAGTCATATAGAACCTTGAATTCCTGCAAGCCTCCCATATTGGAGTTCACCATCACCGTATCCGGTAGGGGAGTTCCCGCTTCTATTTCAATGCATACTCGTGCAAAGGAAATGCGAGTCCCTTTTTGGTCGCCGCATCGCGATACAACGGAACACCGATTGCACTTGCAATTTTGCTTAAGCATTCGATAGACCAATATGAAGGGGGAGGTTGGGAAACTTTACCGAAATTGGGATAGAGGTTAGTCGCTCAAGCTCCATTTTGACAGACGGAGACCAACATTGAAGAACAAAAGGTCTATTGGCCATTGTCCAGGGCCCCCCTTCCAAAACTACATGAAGATCCTCTTCATTATCAAAATTAACAACAAAGAATCCATTGCCTTTGAGCATAAGTTTAATTTCCCCCATCGACTTCCATAGTTGTTTGAGAAATTGTAAGAAAGGAGTATAGACTGGAGTAGTTCCAATGACATACCCAACTAGGGCCTTACCCCATTGTGACATCGCACTAGTATAGTCATCCTCTGTTACTTCCACCACAGTTTGAGTGCCCACCTTAATCGGTTTGGTAGAGGTCATAATTTCATGATTGGAGGAAGAGCTGCCACTTTGGAAGATGTTTTCCATGCCTTGGTGGTTCGGGTCACAGCAGGAGGTGCAACCATGAATTGTGGTTTTTTCTTGGGTTTTGGTGCCGGAGCGGCCGGTGTGGATTTTTACACAGTCAGCTGGCGGTTGGTTGGGTCTCTAGCCTTGGTGGAGGCACTCCCCATCTGTGAAGCTTGGCGAGTCTTCGAGGATTCCCCCTGAAACGGGGGGGTCTTTTGGGGGGCTGAAGTCTCCTTTTGTGAAGATGTGATGGCCTGATATTGAATGATGTCCTTCCCTTTGGAGGAGGGTTGCAAGGCCTTGAAAATAGCTTCAATGGATCCCCCTTGTGGTGGTGGAGGAGCTTTAGCAACAGACAGAGAAGCTACTGATGCCGATGAACCGCCGTCATGGGGCAAGGTCTCATGGGCGGAATCTGGTGAAGCAAGAGCAGATGCAAAGTCTTTCATAGTAGGAGAGGGGGGAGTAGGTCTGGTAAATGAACCAAGTCGCTCGGGCTCGGCTTGGTTTAAGCTCATTCAGACTCGTTCATTTAGACAAATGAGCGAGCTTGAACAAGTTTTAAAGCTCGGTTAGGCTCGGTACCTGGATCGAGCTTCATTTTATATTCAAATTCGACCCGTTTATGTTATTAAAACTTAGTTGAAGCTTGACTAAACCCTTTATAAAATCAGAATATTAAATTAATACAAAGTTATGCTCGTTTAAGCTCATGAACTTGGCTCATTTATGTTAAAATTTTGTTTTCAATCCCTAAAAACCCTAAAATGAAGAAGAACGCTAGGCTCGTAAGCTCGGCTCGGCTCGACTCGTTTATAAATGAGCCGAGCTTGAACATGTCAAAGTTCAGCTCGTTCGGCTCGTTTACCACCCCTAGGGGGGAGAGGGGCCATCAGGGAGATAACCACCCAGAGGAGGAGGAGGAGCCGTCTCCGGCTCTGCCATCCCGACAAGTGAGTTCCGCGCCGCAAGTTCCCGTTGAGAGGAGCCCGCCAACCCTAGCCTTCCTCCCCAGCCAGGAGGGAATTTGAAACCCGTGAACAAGCAAATATTAAAACTGAGAGAGGCCCTGTAAAATTAAAACTCTGAAAGTTTTGAAACTCTATGAAAATGTACATTTAGCCCCCGTTTGTTTTTTATATAAGACCCCGGATAAGCTCAGATAACCTTGGATAAGAATTTTCAAGTGTTTGTTTACCCTGGATACATCCTTATAAAGTGGTATAGGGATTCCAATCAACCCCTAGAATTAAAGTTATCCTATGTTATTCCACCCAAAGAATGTGGGTCCACTGTCAAATCAACTATCATCACCTCTTATAAATCATCTGTCAAATCAACTATTATTACTTTTTTACCTTTTATAAATCCTTATCTATACTTTATTCACATTTTATCCAAACAACAAAACATTTATTTTTACGTTTACCAACGAGAATAATTCAAAACACAACCAAACACAAAATCACTTTATCCTTATTTATACTCACTTATGCTTGGATAAATGTATACCCTAGAATAAAACATATCCCCGTTCTAAACGGGGGGTTAGGTACGCTAAATCCATCCCCGTTCTAAAAGGGGTACCCCCCTTTGAAAGGTACATGCACATTTTTATGCAATTTCACAAAAACTCATATTCTCTCCTTTTCTCTTATCTCGTATTGATTTGAGTGTCAGAGATTCTTTGACCGACACCACACTGGTGTGACCAGGAAGTGAAGTTGAAGATCACTTCTTCCCGGGTCTACTTCAAACCATGGCCAGATCAAGTTTGAATCTGACTCATTCGAAAAGAGGATCGTTCACCTTCAACACCCACTATATGTCACTACTCCACCTCGTCAACATCCCAACTCACACTAATCTCAATCACATATTGTCTTGCCAAAAATGAGTGTGCATCCCATGGGAGCATATAATAAACAAAAAAAACCATGCCCATAGAGAATCCAAAAAGGAAAATGTCGACTCAATCCATTTTACATGATCCGTCAATATTTTATTTTTATATTTTTAGAAATCATACTCCATCACCTAATGAATATGCACTTTACAAAAGAAAAAATATATGTTCCAATGTATTGAATGATATTATTTATTGAAAATGTAAAAAATATTAACCTGGTTATAATGAGTGAAGGGCTAACGAAATATACAAACTATTTGTTGGAGATACCTAACAAGCTCACTCAGCTCCCACAGGTCTTCTTCTAAGGCTCCGTTTCGGAGCACATTGGAGTCGGCGATAGAGTCGACAAATGCCCGGGACACAAACGCGGAGACAAACGACATTTTCCGTCGATGCGTCGATAACCCATAGTTACCTTGTGTATTTGTTTTCGGCTCTTTTTTTCATGTTTTCCTGACTCCGTGGAAATAACGATTCCTGACAACGCAAATCTCCCCCCATGCCCCTGGTGTCCAGCCGATGAAGACGCTCGCGAACTGTAGATACCCTTTTTGACCAACCAGGATAATAGAATACATGTCACTAACAATATTTTTTTCTTTCTCTGCGCAGGAATGTGACCAAGATTTCACTGGAAAGCCTTAAAGGGGACAAAAGGAGCCAAAGAACTAAAAGATCAATATCTGAAGAAGAAGCCCTGAAAGAAACCAATTGAAAAGGGGGGAGCTTTATCAAGAGACGGTAGAGGTCGAACCCGTCGGATGCCTCTTCGACGAATGCTGATGCAGCCGTCCCTTACGCTGGAGACGGACACGCAAAGTGCCGTCGGTATGGTACACGCAACTCTAACTTCGCGACGGCACTGGTCAGAGCCGTCGGCCTATCTGGATCACAACAGTTGGCGAACTTGTAGTGGTGCTCCTCCTTTCAACTGAAGATGCCGTCCTTTGCTCCTATCAGAACCTGATCGACGGGAAAGGCATGATGATAGCCCTTATGTGTTGTCTACACACCATTGGCTCTATACCCCTATAAATAGAGGGCATTGACACCCACAATCCATCATCCATTAGCATCCACAAGCATCCATAATCCAACATCCCAAGTCCATACTCCATGACCTCCATTAGCACCCATCGGTAGCCATTTCCCTTCACTCATAATCCTGTAGAACCCATAGACAGTCCTCCCACCCTCTAAAAAAAAAAAGAAAGAAAAGAGAGAATCTTAGTAAAAGAAAACTCTTTCTCAACTTTCCATGACAACCTTAGGTCACCTCGTTCTCCTATCTACTTGAGTTTTTCTTACTGTTAAAACATTGTAATCACTCTTTTGTAAAACCATTTAAGATTATATTTATATAAGCTTAGGTTTTAATTAATTGGTGAGTGTGGAAGCTCTTGTATTGAACTTAAACCATACATTTAGAAACGAGATTCACCTAATGGATTGCCTTACTTGAGGCCATTGGTCAGTTGGTCTAGGGACCGTTTGGAACTCTTCCTTTGGTTCTTCATCAATTTTTGGGTTAAAACCCAAGGACTACTAACAGTTCTTGTCTTGTTTATTTACTTTCTTTTGTTTGTTCCGGTACTGTTTACTTCTGTTTTCAGCCATTTCCTTTCATTTATTGTTCAAGTTACTCTTACCGCTTATCTCTTGTTTATTGTTTATAAATTCAGAGTATCTCCTCCGATGGCTCTTCTATGATCCGTCGGCTATGCTTGCATACATTTCACTGTTATTTTCTGTTGTCACCCACTTCCTTCATCTTTTCTGTTTAATTACTCTTACTGTCTACTTCTTTTATTGTTTTAGTGTAAGTTCTGATTTCTCCATCCGACGGCTCTATCAGGATCCGTCGATTTTTTTTTCTTTTCTGGCCTGTATCCGCATCTATCCTGTTGTTAGCAAATCCACTCTCTTTCTTCTACACACCGACGGCTCCTACTGGTGCCGTCGTTCAGGAGAAGTTTTCACCAAGTTTTATTTAAATCTCCTACTTTGTTTGTTTCTAGAAATTTTAGTTTTATATCCTTTTGAAGCTTTATCACTGTGTGGAAATAATTTCTAAGTGACCCTCTCATTGTTTTTCTCCCGACGGATCCCATCAGTGCCGTCGATTGTTCTTTAAAAATTTGTTTTTTTCATCCGACGGATCCTCCCAATGCCGTCGCAATTTCTTTCAAAATATTACTTCATTATAGTACTCTTGATTTTTAAATTATCTTTTTCTTTTATCCCGACGGTTCCTATTGGTGCCGTCGCAGTTCATTCTACAAACTTAAATTGTGATTTCCTTTCGAATTTCTCTTTCCCTTTTTAAATATCTCTCTCTGTTCTCATCCTTCTGTCTGGGTCTCATATAGGACTAACTGTGAACTTTCTACCACTCTAATGTACGGCCGGCCTTGATCTTTAGGAAGAGAATCCACAATCTCTCTTAGTGAGGCGATTATTATCTTTTCTTGCTTTTGTGTAAAAGCAAGTGGCAATCACGGATTAAGTCCTTGTGAGTAGTCGGGCAATCTCGGATCATCTCTCAAGACGGTAACTTAGTGCGTCGCGTACGCATCGGGTTCAAGTCTAAAGACACCGGATTACAATTTACAACTTTGTCGAAAATCCACATCGACATGGATGTGCTCCTAAACGGAGCCTCTGGGTAGCGTTTGGTAACGCGATTGCAAAACTGATTTTCTGCAATCGCTGGGTTTAAAACTAATTTTGCAGGAAGCTACCTCCCCCTAGCTTTTGAGCACTATTTGCTTGAAATCTGTTTGCAGGAAGCTGCGATTGCAAAACTGTTTGGTTGTACGATTGCAGAACCAACTTCCTGCAATTGCAAACGCTGCACAATCGCGCAACTAAATGCTAATTGTTGTTGGGATTGGAAGAGATGAAAAGGTCAGCCAATAGGAAGAGTCACTGAGGAAGGTCGTGTACTTGAGCTCTTGAGGTCCTAACTGAGAAGTTTTTTTAAGTGCTTGTGAGAGGGGGAGGAACATAGAGTCGTTCCATACATGTATGAAATGATGTGTACATATGATCACACATTAAATTAGTGAAAACATTAAAGTAGTCTCTTTTTTATGAGGATTTTTTTTAAAGCGGCAGATCTTGCTTCTTTGAATTCATTAACTGAAAAATCGTAGTATAAGTCTGAATTGGAGGTAAAAGAGAATAGAGAGAAGCTAAATCCAATGCAAGGACTAACAAATAAAATACAACACACCGAAACAAGTTATGCAGACCAAAAAATGGACGATAGATCTGGGTTAAAGCAATGGCGACATGTACGCATATTATTGAGTTTACTTCATTGATCTGCGTGAGATCTAGGGTTTAGGGGTTTTATTAAAATCTCAAAAATAACATCAAATAGGTGTTTTCTTAGGAGTATACATGTAAATTTCCTTAAAAAAATGCACAAATAAAAAAAAACCCACTTTTCACTTGGCAGAAGAAAAAGCACCGAACCCTTGAGAAAACTTTGGGTTCCCAACTAAAAACATTCCAAACCTACGTAGCCCTTCTATTTCTTCACCCTTAAAAAAATTTGGGTTCCCAAGCAAACATTTGGGCTCCCAAGTAAGATATTCCAAATTTATTACTATATATAACCAAGCAAGAAGAAATGTGCAACATATGAGAAGATAAAAAACAAAGGCAAGAGAATAGGATGGATGAAACTCTCTCTGTAAGTCTCTCTCTCTATCTCTCTCTAATGATCTCCTCATTGAAATCTTTTTAAGAAAATTCATTATGTTACCCTTTTGTTTCATGCACAAACTTTTTTATGAATTCTAACTAACTTTTTTTGTCAGGTTTGTTATATCATTTTCAGTGGAAAGAATGTTTTTGGTATTATTCAAATAAAATAATGTTCAGAATTCATTTGAAATGTGGTTAAAATTATAGTGGTCATGTTTGTTGTAGTTTAAATTTACAGATTATAGATTATGATTTATAAATTTTAGATTATAACTTTTCTAATAAATAATTCACATGTTTGTTTTAGTTGTTGAAAAGTAGAGAATAAGCAATTGTGGATGTTTGTTAGAATAAGCTGTAAAATAGTATTTTGCTGTGTAATTATCAAAAATACCCCTCTAAAAGTAGAAGTTAAAATGTAATTTCACTTTGATAAAAGAATGTGGTTTTACTTATAAAATGATAATGACCACTCATCTTCTATTAACGTTAAATAATATGTAAAAAATATTAATGAAATATTAGATTCCACATTAATTAAAAAAAATAGAATTTGAAAGACAAAAATATATAACATGATCTCAATTAATAAAACAAACTAATATATTCTAGCTAGCTATAATCTAAATTTTATCCAAGAAAAAAAAAATTACAATCTAAAATTTTAATCTTCCATGTGTTATCTCAAATTTTTGGAAGATGTAAGAAACATTTAGAGGAGGTGAGAAGACTTGTTCTTAGTAAATAAAGTGAAAGGTAGTAATGTCCAACATATATATATTTTTTAAAATACTCCATAAGTTATAATCTAAAAAGCACCTCCGATCCGTTTGGAAACACAGATTGAAAAGTAGATTTTAGAATAAAGCTGCTTTTTAAGATGATTTTAGACCTTGACTTTTTTGGGATGCTTTTTTTTAATTCAGGAATCAATATTTGAAAAGAGTTTAATGTTTGGTAGAAAAAGTTGCTTTTCAATTCAAAAAATCGATTCCGACCAAAAAGCGTTCTTTTTGAGCTTTTAAAAACACGGATTTCGAGAGAGAAATTAAAATGAATCCAGTTTTTGATTCCGCCGGAATCCGACCCGTTTGGCAGCACGATTTTGGGATTTTAGCTTTTCAAAAAGCGGAATCCGACCCAATCGTGCTGCCAAACGGAGCCTAGAGATTATGAATTTTTCAAGTTGTTTTTAGCTTAAATAAGTTTCAATAAATTTAAACAGAGATGCAACAACTGTTTATATTAAGTTAAAAGCTATAATCCGTAGCTTATAAATTTTAACAAACATGTACAATATATGCCAATAGCTTTTTGCTTATTTGATTTAGCTTTTTTCATTATCCCTTTGAAATAAAGTCATCCCATATTATCCCTGTGAAATAAAGTCATCCAATGTGAAATAGCCAATAGATTGCATCTTCAGTGTTATGCGTGAATGGAATTGTTCAAAATTTCAGATTTTTTGTTTGTTTTAAGAGCATCTCCATCCACTCTCCAAGTCTCTAAATTTGGAGGGTGGTTTGCTCTAATCACTCTTTAAAATGTTCTGATACTTTACTTGCCTCAAGATTTAGTAGGATCTGTTTTACTTTTTATACAAAGCTGTCACGTGTCTTTTTCTATATCAGATGGTCAAAATTTAAAATTGGGGGTCCCACGATTTTATTTTTTTTGTTACACGCATCTGGTTTTCAAGGTTGGTACTTTTTAGGGTTTTTGATGTTACATCTTGGCTAACATCACTTTTTTTTTTTTGACTTTTTACTTTCTTTTCCTTGCCTAACAATAGTTTCTTGAAAAATAAAAATAAAATAATTTTGTATTTGAGATCAAAGTATTCAAATTTGGAGAGTGATTTGTTCCGATCACTCTTCAAAGGCATTGTTACACAGAGATCCATTTCCAGCCCCAATTGCAGCCCTATATGCATCGATAAAAATCTATCGACGCATATGCTCACGTTAACAAAGGATATAATTCTTAATAATTTTTTCACATTTTCTATAAATGCATCCATGCAGTTCATTGGAGTATATGCTTCATATTTTATAAAAACATACACCTCATTAGATGAGATATACTATTTTTAAAAAATTCAAAACACACGTAGACTAGAATTGAGGATGGAAATAAGGTTGGATTTAACATTATCCCTCTTCAAATGAACCTCCAATGGAGATTTGGATTTTGGCCTCCAAATTTAAAAATAATTCCTAAGCTATTTAATATTAGACTCATTTGAAAGGTCTTAACCTGACATTTCCAATATTTTAATTTTTTTTTAAAGCGGATTAATATTAATAAATTTATTAATGAGTTTTGATATAATATTAAAAAAATAATGATGATAGAAAAAGAAATGGAGGGGGGTGGTTGGAGTGTAATCCCTTCTGAAAATGAATCCCTCTAAATATGGAGGCTTTGCCCGGCCTGCATTGAAGATACTCTAAGAACAACTTGATTGTGTCCATATATGACATTGTTTTGAGATAGGGGCCATTTGGAAACCTGTTTTGATTTGTTTTTGCTTTCACATAAATCAAAAAAGTTAAAAGTGTTTCCAAAAGATCTAAAAAAAATGCTTAATTAAAAAGTTTATTTTAAATTTTATTAAAAAAAAATCTTTTTAAAAAGCAAAGAAAAAGTGCTTCTTGGGAATTGAGTTTTATTAAGCTACTTTATACAAAATCATACATTTATGACAGGTTTCCAAATTGCCCCTCGCATTGTATGTATTATTTTATGTATAAATTCTTTGGTGGAGTTCTACTTCTTATCCATGTGTTTTATTTGTCAAACATTCTCTATTTCCTTAGTATAACATTATTAGACGTGTTGAAAAAATTTTATTTATATGTTAGGAGAAGTCAAGATATTACATTTGATAGAGAGGACTCTATTTGGAAATGTTTGGCTAAATAAATGCTAAAATATTCCCAAGAAAATGTGCAAAATTGGATGCTTTTATGAGATTTCCTAGAAACTATATTATTTTTTCAAAGAATTTGTTGATACTCAACCGACATTTATTTATTTATATCAACACCATGGTATTGTAGACTAATTATATATTGTTTATGTCGTGGTCTGTGAAAATTCATCCTTTTTATTTATGTGCTTTATTATCTAGTCATTCTTTCTTATTTAGTCCTATCTCGTCATTCTTACTTTAAGTTAACAATGTGTTACTTGTGTTTGTCATTCAGTTTTTCTTTATATAGTTTTTGCATGCATCTACATATTGAGCAATGTATAAATCATTAGAGAAACCAGTACAAAATTCTGTGTTATCAAAACATAAAAAATTTTCACAAATCATTCCCACTAAATTAAGTAGGTTACAAAAGTGCATGAAATGAAGTTAATTACTTTTTCGAATCCTGATATGTTCATTTGATTACAATATCTTGTATTCTCCATTGTCAACATTACAATAATAATGCAAACCGAGCTTTAGTTAAGTCAGTAAACACCTCCCACCTTCTTTTAAGGGGTTAAGAAAACAAATCTTGGGAGCACTATTAGAAAAATAAAACATTATTATAATAATATCAGTTCTATACACTACTTGTAGCACACTTTTTTTTTCTACAAGCGGGTGTTTATGTCACTGTTAAATAGCAACATTGCTCACCCCTACATTATATTTAACACATCAAGAATTCCTTCACATGTGTTTCCATATTGCTTTGTTTCACCTTAATATCTTATATTTTATTATTTTTTGTAATCCAAATATTTCGGCATCATCTAAAAGTAACGTTTTTTTTTTTTTTTGCTATGTTTCTCCATTTCTTGTATTTTTTATAACCCCCATATATTAATAATTGGAGCATAACTGAGAAGCTGCAAAAGAGAGAAAAAAGAATAGGATGGCTGTCGATTCTATTGTGGGTGAAACTCTCTCTCTCTCTCTCACCCCTTTGAGTATCTTTTCTCTCTGGGGATTCTTTCCTCATGTTTGTCTTGAAATTTTCAAGAAAAATAAATTTTTTTTATACAATTGAAATTTAAAGGATGATTAAAGATTTATTTCAAATATGGTTACAATTATTTTAGCAGTCAGATGAATGATAGATATAATATATGCCCATAGTTTTGTTTTTAATTGTTCCTTTGAATTAAAGTTATCAAATGTGAACTTGCTTACAGATTGCATCATTATTGTTGTGTGTGAATGGAATTGTTCAAAATTTCAGATTTTATTTTTAAGAACAACTTGATTGTGTTCATGTACTGATATTGTTTTGAGATTGAGGGGCTGATTTGCAACCTTTTTTGGACTCACTTTTATGTTTACAAATATAAAAAAAGTCAAACGTGTATTCAAACTTAATTAAAAAAAAATTTGTTTATGATTTTAGTACAAAAAAACATGCTTTTTCATGTGCAACGATTTTTTTATTTGGGAATGAAATCTATAATTAAAAATACCTTATACAAAATCTTTATTAAAATTTATTTTTATTAAAGTTTCTTTGTTTTCTGTTTGGATGCTCAACATGGAGTCCACCTTGTTCATGCACAAATTTTCATATGAATTGCAACTGAAATTCTTTTATAATGTTTGTCATATCGTTTTCAATGGAAAGAATGTTTTTTTTATGTAATTAACATTAAATAATGGTTCAAAATTCATTTTAAATGTGTTTAAAATTATTTTTTGCATAGCCATATGAATGATGGATATAATATATGGCCAAAGCTTTGTGCTTATTTGATTTAAGCTTTTTTTAATTATCCCTTCCCATGAAAAACTTATTATTTTTTTATAATCCATATATTCCAGCATATTGAATGTGGATTAACTAAAAGTTTTTTTTTTCATAACCCTCATATATTAGTAACTGAAGCATAACTCATTGATCCTTGCCAAATGTGTTCATTCTAATTGTCTTGGCATAGAGAGTATTTCCATTCTTTGCTTCATTTATCTTTTTTTCTTCTGTGAAGATATTTCAAGTACATTAATCACATGAAAAAAAAATTAATGTTTAGGAAGAGATTTTACTCTAAAAATCTCCTTTATTTTTTTGATGTCCTAGTTGACCACTCTACTCCTTACCATCTATGACTGTTTAAAAAGTTATAATATTATGGTGAAGCCTATATGCTTTCTTCTTGAACTGAACCTTCCTTTAGCTAATAGTAATCTCCCTTTAAGCTTGTTGATTATGAGTATATCTCAACTTACACTTTTTCGAAATTAATTTTCATAGATAAATTCTCTAATGTATTCTAATATTTACTTTGCAGGACAGAGCAATTGCAAATGTAAGCAATTGCACCTACAACTTTGAATTTGCTTTAAATAACCCCAAATTCTCAGACCGTCTACTCCAGATATTAACATCTGAATCGGAACCAAATGATCCTATGATGGAGTGCATTCATATAAGTTCTGTTATCTTAGCAGGGGCGAGCCCTTTCTTTCGTAATCTATTCTCCAATGACAAGCTGGAAACTGGTGAACAGAAAGAGACAATCATAACAATAGATGTATCTCAGAAAGATGTGTTGATGGAGCTCTTGAACTTCATATATGGCAAGAAACTTTCACCGACAATTGTTGCGTCCATCCCTAGTTTATTCGGTATATTGATGGTTGCTCACAAGTATGATGTTCCTTCTTGTGTTCAATATTGCACATGTTTACTACTCTCGGACATGAACCTGGATACTGCATCATATTGTTTAGAGCTCTCTGCCGAAGTATTGGCATCCCGAGCTATAAAACCAATAGCCATGGCCGCTCAAAAATTCCTTGTTGCTCGTTATGAGGAGAACATACCCAAACTCCAGGAAGAGGTGGATCAACTGCCCTTATCTTCTTTGGAGGTTGTGCTTTGCAAGGATGAGTTAAATCTTATGGAAGACGATGCTTATGATATAGTTCTAAAGTGGGCTCAAGCTCGATATCCGAGAATGGATGATCGACATGAGGTTTTGAAGTCGTACCTATCTCGCTTTGTTCGAATGCGTTACATGACAAATAAAAAGCTAAGGGAAGTCCTTCAATGTGAAGATTTGAACCGTGCAACTGCTTCTGAGTTGGTCATAAATGCTCTCTTCTTTAAGGTTGAGAATCTTCCACTTCCCACACCAGCCATCACTTCAAAGGAGCTCCTCGGTCATCCTGTGAGAGTCGTCGAGTTCAGGAAGCCAAGCAAAAAGGCCAATGTTTATTTAGAACTCAAGCGATCGGACTGCCAAAAATTGTCACTCAATGGAATGATAATGTCTCAAGCATTCTATGTCCATGGGCAGGCATTCCACATTGTTGCTCAACGGTACGTGGAGGAGATGCAGACTTTTGGAATGTTCTTGAGGTGTGTGCTCGATGGAACCCCAACAATGGTTAAAGTGGATTTTGAGATTCAGGTACGGGAGAGAACAACAAAGACTTTTGTGAGTATGTTCAAGTCCAGCTACGACTTCACTTCTATGGATCGTTTAGGGAGGGGATCCAAAAACCTATGTGGCATGTCATGGGCATCATTCATAGGGAATGATAGTCCTTACTTTACCAATGATGTGCTTCACCTGAAAGTATATATATCCATCAAGTTGGAGTAAAACATTCAATTGACTATAATAAATCTATGGAGTTCTATGTGGGTAAATGTTAGATGTCTAAATGTACATATTTTCATATATATTTTTATAGTGGATTTGGACATTTCTCTATGCAAATAATTCATTTCTACATACATATTAGAGATGTTTCTTTTCTTTATATTCAAAACATATTTTACACAAGTTGACAATATTTATAAATTTAATATGCATAATCATATTTTTTTCATTTGGAGCTGTTTTTAAAATTTAGAAATAGATTTGGCATTATTTAAATTTGAGAGGATCTAAATTTGGCTGGTTATATATTGGGGAACGAATTAACATTCAAAACTTCTAAATCTGATCCATCAAATCAACCAAATTTTCAATCAAATCAGCCTTGACATCAATAAATCAACAAGATCTCCAATAGATTTTGCAATGAAATCGCCAACATATTTTAAAAATCAGAAGGAAAGCTCTATCAAATCAACATTTATAACTAATCAGCCCTCAAAATCTCTTCATTCACCCAAGAAGAATCTTATTTCATTGTTTATTCTTACTTTTTTGTTTTGAATTTTTATTTTTAGTTTTTGTTTCTTTGGTATTAGAGACATTGATTTTACTGTGTAACGACTCTATATCTTATTTTCATAGATTATCTTTATTTTTATTCTAAAATATCACCAATCATGTTAGGCTAGAGAATTCCACCACTGATTTTTTTATGGGATTTTTATTTTTAAATCTCTGTAAATATGCTTATTTAGATATCAATCCCTTCATATATTTCTTTTCAAGTCCCCATATTCAACCGCTTATTTGGTTTTTAGTCCCTCCGTCAAACGTCCATCCATACAGCGTTAATTTGTTAAATGTGATTTATTTTTAAGTCCCTATAAACTATGTTATTTAGTTATTAGTCTCTCCCTTCTTCATATTTTACAGGGACTGATAACTAAATAACACGGTTTTGTTAAGACTGTGTCACTTTTTGGCTGTCAACTATCGTATTTTTATTTATATTAAAAGTGTGGGCGCTTAATGTTAAAATTTGACTGCATAATTGTTCTCCTAATACTGGTATTGACCTACCTGTAAATTTTCAAAGTATTCTGACATCGTTTTAGAAATTATACAGTTTCGATCGGTATCGGGTTGGGTCATTACTGAACTACAGTGGGTGAAAATTATCAAATGCCTGTCATGTAAGCTTGCTCGGTGAGTAGGTGGGTGAGTTTAAGCAAATGACACCCCCTCTGGATTCGGATCCCCTCAGAGCTGAAGGGGGTCACTTGAGTCAGTAGCCACACATTACTTGACACGTGGCTATCTAAAAAAAAAACAAACGTTGGAGATAGACGTTACCGTCACTTAAACCCAATGAAACCTCTCTCTCTTTCCTCCCCCCAAATACTCTTTCCCTCCCTCCCTCTTTCCTCATACAACCTAACCAAAAACACTTCATCTCTTCATCATCATCACCAACGAGGATTAAGAGACATCATCATCTCCAACGACGACTAATCAACCGCACCGAATGTCATCCTCCTGCCGGTCCGATCGTCGTCCTCTTGTCGGTCCCCTCATCTCTGTTTTTGTGGTAGGTCTGCAACTCTTCGTCTTTGTTTTTCAGTAGGTCTGTGGTAGGACTGAAATTGGGACTGAAAATAAAATGGGATTTCTCATTGATGAAGATGTATTGATGTTGGACTGAAATTAGGGCCGAAAAGAAAATGAGATTTCTCATTGAGGAAGAGGTATTGATGTTGGGCTGAAATTAGGGCTGAAAATAAAATGGGATATCTCATTGAGGAAGATGTTATTTTCTTGGTTAATAAGGGTCTCCGATCTTGATGACTATTTTTTTTTATAGTCTATATATTTTAAATGGACATTTTTATCAAAGTATTTCAAAATGATTTCTTTAATATAGGTATTAATTTTTGGAAGCTTAGATTACTAGATTTGTTAGAAATGATAGGTGTGCAATACTTAATGGGTTATATTTTGTTTAATATAAGGAAAATGATTTTCTTTATATATTATTGTACATTATTTCAAATAGTTCAGTTCAATTAAAAAATACAATAGTTTGATTAACAAGTGATTCAGTTCGTTTCATGAGTAGTGTAATTTGATTTATCACTTGGTTCATTTCGATGTATTACTGTATTTTCATTATTTCAAAATGTCCAGTTCAATTAACAAATGCTTTACTTCGATTATAACAAGTGTTTCAATTAGATTAACAAGTGTTTCAGTTCATTTCATGAGTAGTGTAGTTGCTTATTCATGTCTCTAGAAATTTTAATTTAATCAGTGAATGAACACAAGTATAAATGAAATGCAATTTTTAAATTTTTGAGATATTAACATATGCTTGTATGTGCAGATAAAATGGTGAAGAAGAAGGTGATGAAGTCTAAGAAATTAAATGAATTGGCACAAAATAAGGTGATCAATATTGTGCAATTTGATTCATAAGTCATGCAATTCAATTTTAATGTGTGTAGTTTCATTAATAGATTATGCGATTTTGAAAAATTAATGGGACATGTAGTTTGGAATATATGTTGTGTTGTTCGATTTTTAGGTAGTGCAGTTCAAAATCTTTTTATTTCTTCTGCACCTAAACATTTAGTGAGAAGATGTTTATGTTCTATATCCATTAAATGTGAATTATATGCTAGTCCAATTGTAATTTGAGACATTGACAAAGTTTCCCCTTGAGTCCACATAAATCATAGGCTACCAACACCTTTGCAAGCTTTGTTTTTTTATTGTTAAAACTCAGTTACTTTCACTACCTGTCAATCAAGCTTGGAATCCCAACCTGTAAAAGCTTCTAGTTGATTGAGGTATGGGGTTATTCCAAGTGAAAAAAAACCAAAAGGAAAATCTTTTATTTGAGCATTAGAAGCTTCCTTTTATAGGATCTAAGCTCAAATTAAATTAAAAGTATTCCAAATATAAACAGACCTACAATTCCAAATAAAATATCCAATGCTACAATTTTTATTCTTTAGAGGTGGCACTAGAATACTCAATGAGATGGATGAGTACTCATACATTTATCAAAACCAATACATGGAATAATGAAAAAATACACTTAATTTTGATCATATTCAGGCAACAAAAGCATCTTCATGTGCTGATATACTATTTGAACAATCTGAACTTAGCCTTTTTCTAATTAAGAAGAAAAGTTTAATGATAAAAATAATTGGCAAACAAATACTCCTTATGTTAGCTCAGAATTTGATTTTGCAACCTTTAGTTGATCCAACATTATTCCACTCTAGGTTGAACCTATCTAAATCCAAGCATTCCTCTATGGCTATTTGAATATAGTGTCCAAAAGGATTACTCGGCATATGGGATAATGCTGATATCATTAAAGTAGCTGGTCTTCTTTAGTTGGCCAAGAATTTGTTATGTCCTATACTCATTTGAATGCAGACTCTGTATATATAGTCAAATTATCAAAACCGATCTTCCTTTAACTTGTTTAAATGATATTCTGATTGAGTTATGCCTATATCAATTTTCTTGTTCTATTCCTCTTTGTTGATTATTTTGTTCTTGTTTAATCTGTTATCCAATTAAAGGTGATTCATATTCTTCAATGTTCAGTATCATATTATGGTGATGAAACAAGCCATGTGAATGAACCAGTCATACTTATAAACTACCAATGTGGTAATTTTTTATATCTTTGATTTATTATTTTTATGAATTGTGATAGAAACAAGTGTAGTAGTGGATGTAAAATATCATATTGACTATTTGGTTCAACTGAGCACACACTTTTTACATGCGTTGGCGAATATACAACTTATCAAAGCCACTTCTTTTTAATCAATAATGTATGGGTCTCCATCTCATCATCATAAAAATTAGATCGAATTGCAAATTGTGCCAAATGACAACCATTTGAGAACTAAAATTCAAGCTAATTTGTTCATGTTACAAATAACAAAACAAAAGAATTGTCTATTCATTGAGATGCCTTTTTGTTTTTGAACTATCTTGACCAGCTGGTTTTCTAGTCATTTGTTTTATTTTAGACTGAGATAGCTGCTATTGTAAGTTTTAGTCGAAATTTGAATTCTAATTTGAATTGCATTAGTACTCTTTGTATGAATTTCATTCAATCATCAAGTTTAATGTATTTACAGATGCAAGTCCTTCCTCCGATGGCGCACATATGTAATTGAAATCTGAGACTAAAGGGATGGGAGCATGTGTCTTCTTCCCCTAAACAGTCATGAACAAATCATTGTAGTATATTTGTAATGAAATTTATTGATCTTTTAAATCAACACAAACTAGGCTATATTTGAATTGTAGTATATTTTTGTCTGCAGTGTCTACTTTGATCCATATTAATGAACTGAAATATTTGCCGAAGTAGGCTACAGTACACTTGAAACGATTTACGACTTGAATCGGGGTTGAATGGAACTAAAGCACTTGTTAACCAAACTGTAACATTTGTTAATCGAACTGGAGTACTAGTGAATGCTAATACAATACTGATGGATTGAATTCAATAATGGTTGAGTCGAACTGATCTAGTGATGAATCAAACTACACTGCTCGTGAATCGAACTGAAGTACTTGTTAATCGAACTGAAACATGTGTTATAATCGAACTGGAGTACTTGACATGTTGAAAATACTCATTAACTGAAATGAATTGTGGTTAGAGTCGAACTGATCCAGTGATGAATCAAACTACACTACTCATGAATCGAACTGAATTACTTGTTAATCAAACTGAAGAATTTGTTAATTGAACTGGACTTTCTGAATAATTATGAAAATACAGAATATATCAAAAAATTAACCGAGTGATGAATCAAACTACAGTACTCATGAAACGAACTGAAGCACTTGTTAATCGAACTGGAGCACTTGTTAATTGAACTGGAACATTTGTTAATTGAACTGAACTTTTTGAAATAATGAAAATACAGTAAGTACTACATCGAAATGAACTTAAAGTGATGAATGAAACTACACTACTCATGAAACGAACTGAAGCATTTGTTAATTGAACTGGACTTCTTGAAATAATGAAAATACAGTACTACATTGAAATGAACCTAAAGTGATGAATCAAACTACACCACTCATGAAACGAACTGAAGCACTTGTTAATCGAACTGAAGCATTTGTTAATTGAACTGAACTTTTTGAAATAATGAAAATACAGTAAGTACCACATCGAAATGAACCTAAATGATGAATCAAACTACACTACTCATGAAATGTACTGAAGCATTTGTAAATTGAACTGGACTTTTTGAATTAATGAAAATGCAGTACTACATCGAAATGAACCAAGTGATGAATCAAACTACACTACTCATGAAACGAACTGAAACATTTGTTAATTGAACTGGACTTCTTGAAATAATAATAATGAACTAAACTTCTTTAAATAATAATAATATAGTAATACATAGAAATGAACCAAGTGATGAATTAAACTACACTACTCATTAAACGAACTAAAGCATCTAAATTGAACTAGACATTTTGAAATAACAAAAATATAGTAATATATTGAAATGAACCAAGTGATGAATCAAACTACGACTCATGAAACGAACTGAAGCACTTGTTAATCAAACTGACACATTGATTAATTGAACTGAAGCTTTGTTAAGCGAACTGAACCACTTGAAAATAAAAATACAGTACTCATGAATTGAAATGAATTGTGGCTGAATCTAACTGAAGTGATGAATCAAACTACAAAAATAATGAACCCAATTAAAGGTACACAAAAAACAAAGGAAAAAACATTACTAAAATAAACCCAATCTAACTGGCCTTTTGATTTTTCAAGGAAAAGCCCATGAAGAGAGGGAGAGACTGAACATGTAAAACGGGGTGAAACCAAAAAAAAGGGGGGAAAATCAAAACAAACGGAATGTGTGTTAATGTCTGTTAATGTGGTAACTCGTCCTTTTTTCCGTTTTTTTTTAAACGGCCACGTGTCAAGCATTGTGTGACTACTGACTGAACTGACCCTCTTCAGTTCTGAGGGGATCTGAACCCACCCCCTCTCCATCTCTTACCCTTATAAAGCCTATTAGTGTTGATAATAGACCAACACTCACCCCTCCCCTGTCTTATTCACCTCAAAAGTCAAATCCCACCAACCCTCACCTCTCCCTTTCATTTCACCCGACGCCCAAATCGAAGGAAAGAAAAAAAAAATCTAAGGCAAGGAAGAAGGAAAAGGTGGGATTAATTGCTTTTGTGTGTGAGCGCGCGCTTAATATGGGTTGATCTCTCTCTCCCTCTTCCTCTTTCTCACCCTCTCTTAGTCACCCTCTTTGGACAGCTGAACCAGCCATGTTTATGTGTGTTTTGTGAGTAATCAAGAGAGGAGATGGAGGGGATGAAGTGACAATGTGTTCTTTTTTTAGTGTGGTTGCGCCCCTCTCCTTTTCTTGGTGAGTTTCCCTCTTTCTTTAGTTGGTCGGCGCATGCTGCCCACACCTGTGCGTGCCTCGCTTGCCATGCGAGCTCAGTGTATAGTCCGTGCGTTTATGTAATCAAGTCAAACTCATTGCTATAAAAATGCGACACCAATCTTCAAATAAAAAAAAAGGCGACACCAATCTTCAAATAAAAAAAAAAGAAGAGAGAGAATGTTATAATAAGAACTAGGGGTGTAATTCGGTCGGTTTAGTTCGATTTTTTGCAAACCCGTATTGAACCAAACTATATTCATATGTAACCCAAAAAGCGAACCGAACCAAACCGAAACTCCAACACCGAACTGAACCGTATTTGGTTAACCCGAACTAAACCGAATCGAACTGTTAAAGATTGATGAGTTGGTTAGAGATTTTTTTAAAGTTGGTTTATAACTTTACATAAATAGCAAAATGCTAGAATTGATTGTATAAATTAATATATTCAATTTTTTATGAATATTAATGGTATAACAACAATATAGCTTTTAATATAAAAAGAATTATCTAAATGAATATTAATTATGAATAATTAATATTCATAATAGATGTGTTTAAATTTAATTTGGTTTTTTTATAAAAAAAATCAAACCCAAACCAATATAGATCAGGTTATTAATTTTTCAATCCATACCTAAACCAAACCATAAAACTATTGACCCAAACCCGAAAAAAATCAGTTGGATTGGTTCAGATTCGGTATAACCTACCAAAGTTGCACTAATGCAGCTGGTGGGCGCTTTATGAGAGGGTTGAAATAAGATGGTGAGCTCACCCATTTTGGGAATTTGGGGCTTTCATACATCACCAAACTAAAGTGGTGAGCTCCGTATGTTTAGCATTTTTGTTGATGTTGGGATGTGTCACAGAAGAGTGCATAAAAGAAGAATGTCAGTATTCCCCAGAAGACATATTCCTCAGAACAGTTAGACATTCCTGGAAGTTTTCTGTCCTTTACCATCTAACATATGCATAGAGCTTAAGAAATGTTATTATCATCACCAATCCCATGTTGTTGATGTCGTTGGCAATGCATATTTTATGAAATTTGAAACCAGAGCTAGCATTTGTGGACAACCGGACATTCCACCCTTTAACAAAAAGTTACCACAAGCATACACCTATCAATTTGTTATTCTCATAAATGGTTAAATTAAGAATTTCCATAGACTCAAACTTTTAATATATCTAAAAAGTAACCATACTATAAAACCTAAGGACGGAAAAAAAGTCATGACAATTATAGCATAGCTAAAAATACATGACACTACAAATCCAAATAGCTATTATCGAGATTCTTATATAAAAGGATATAAAACTCGCATTACATACACTGTCAATTGATTCAAATTTATATTCTAGGAAAGTGTGCCTGATAAATCAGGAACTATCATAAGAAGCGATTAATCATAAAAATTAACAACAAAAAATCCAACTAGGGCACCTTCAATAATCCATTTATCACAGATCAGAAGTTGAAATCCTCTTCTCCATTCAAATCAGATGGTGATGAAATAGAATGATCTTATTGTGTGTAGTAAATATAAGAATCATTTGAAAACAAGGTCACACAATAAATCATTCCAATCATTCCATATATGATTACCCATTCTCAATCAATAAAATACTATAACACACCTCCAACATCGAAACCCTAAAAACCTTCACCATACATTGATTTAGGGTTACATATATGGAAAACGAAACCACAAAACAGACGGATCTTTCATTCTTTCCATCAATGGATGTAAAAATAATAAAAAAAACAAAGATCCATTCAAACAGATAAGATCACCAATCAAAGCCGAATCAAGTCAATCAATGAAAGAGGGTTTCAGATGGAAAGACAAACCTCACTTCGGGATTGATGCAGACGTTACGGACGAGCGAAAATCCGCAGATCCCCACAGCAACTCCGACTGCCGCGAACAGATGATAAACCTAGAAAATAAAAAAACACATTAAAAACTTGAAATCGAAATCAAATCAGATCCAAAACGAACCCTAGATGAAACAATAATAAGAAGAAAAACAAACCACCGGCCTTAACCAGCGATTGACGGTGGAAGAAGCCATCGAAGATCTTGAGAGGGGAAAGCAAAGATTGGATGAAAAAGAGATCGTCAACACAAAGTCCAAGTGATTAAGTAGAGGAAATATATATTTTTTAAAAAAAAAAAAAAACATTTTGTCTCTCTACCCCTACAAAAATATCATTTCGCCAATATGCCCTTACCATTATATGGGGGTGTGATATAAATAACAATCATGCAGAATAAGTAATATTTTATTTTAATTAAGAAACAGAAAAATCATTTTTTTTTGTTATTTAGTTCACTTTGAATCAAATAATAATAAATGATGAATAAGAGATGGATAAAAATATTTCAATGTATAATTTGTTTGTTTTTGAGAATATAAGTGTGAGACATGTGTGTGATATGATAGATGTGACATGTTGAAAACTTGAGATGCATGTGATAATTAATGTTAGGTGATATAATTTTTTTAAATGATAAAAAATGATATTTTTATATCAAATATATTTTCATCCATTGACATTAAAAAGCTATGATAAATAATTCCATCACCCATTATAATAGTTGGATCTATTTTTAGTTTATCAAGATATAGCTATCTGGGTTTTATTCTTTTAAAACAATAATTTTTTTTATTAACTTCTATTCATTCTCAAAAGAAGTACACATAAATATGGAGACCAAAAATCCCATTAAAATTGAAGTTCTTAATATGGTTGATGTTTTAGGAGAAGCTTCTTACGAAGGTTTATAGAGCTAGATGAGCTCCAAGAGAGAACACAACTTGTCTTGTAAGGAAGGTGTGGAAACTATGTCTCACATTTTGGGAGTGTCCGATGGCTAAGCTTATCTGATTGAGGTTATCGGAATGCTCAGATCTTGTAGAGCAGTAACTCGCTCGAGGAATTATGGAGAGTGGAAAGGCAGCTCAGATTTTCAAGGGATAAAGGCACACGCGAAGGCCAAAGTGTCACATATGCTTATTCCAGCAGTTATTTGTGCACTATAGATTTCCCATAATCACCTCATATTCAGAGGCATCCTCACATACGAGGAGAATATTTTGGAGATGGTCGTGAACCAACTCAAGGATTGGGGGTGTGTGTTGTGCGGGAGTTAAAAGAATTTCTTTCCAAGGGAGTTTTATTTGTGTGGATGAGTAGTCATTCGGATGGTTTGTTATGTGTTTCGAGAGATTCAGTAAACAACCCTTCTACTTGATATCTACTAGAAGAGATGTAAAGTAGGACATGTGTTATTGTGGTGTGTTTTCTTGTATTTCTCTAATTTGAGCATTCCATTTCTTAATAATAATTAAGGTTAAATGCTTACAATTATCTTAAAAAAAAAACTTATATTCTTTCTTATTCTCCGGTTATACCTCACCTCAAATGGGGTTTAATGAATTATTGCTTTTAGAAATATCTTTCAAAAGAGTTTAAAATACCCCTCAAAAAATATTAAAATACAATTTAACTAAGGAGGGTATTTTAATAATATAGGTTTATTGACAGGTATATATGCAAAAGGAAAAAAAACAATGACAGGCTGGACTCTCCCGTATTATCTCTCTTCTTACTATTGGTCCGTTGGACGTTTCCATATTGCCCTTCGACTTTGTTAATATTTTCTGGACGACTTCCCTTTTTGGTAGCAAGAGAGGAGGGTAATTTCGGAATTGTATGGGTTGTACTCGAGTTGGTGTGCGGTTGGTGAAGAATGACAAGTCTGAATTTGAGTTGACAGATGAAACGATCTCGACCGTTGTTTCTGCTTTCCACCCATATAAACCGGGACTCCTTATATACTCGTAAAACATGGATCGCAACTCGCAAAAAGATAAATCTAAATCCACGGTGATTTGGTCAAATCTTATCTAAAGCTACATAAATATATGCATAAAAAATGTGGGATTAATTAAAAAAATTAAAGATTGATTTGTTATATCTAACAGAAAAAAAGTTTCCCAAAAAAGAAAAAAAAAACTGTTTTAAGTATAAAAACAAATGTTTTAAAATCAATTTAGAATAGTTTGGGGTTTATAGGGTTTTTGAGTTTGTAAGAAACTGAGTTCCTTAAACATGTTTTCAAACACGATAAAAAATTATAATTTAATTAAAAATTGTAGCCACATTTTTTTTAAAGAAAACTAATAATAAGTTTTCATGCCATGTGAAAAGACAGTTTTCTATAAATTTATTTTTAAATATAATGTTTTAGAAAAAGTTAATTCTAAAAAAACTGTAACTTAATCACTACATACACATGACAAAAAAAACTAATTTTTCAATATAATGAAGAGATGGTTTCATGTAAGCTCAATTTTAAAGAACAAAATTAAGGTTTTGTTTAATTTTGTTCTGATCCACAATGGAACGGATTCCGCCACGAGAATTTAACGTAATGCCACTGCAATCCAAACATGTTTTGGGTGTTTTCGTAAGAACTGTCAATACCATTATTTTTTGTATTTGAGCAGTTCAAATAACACTTCTTTACCACAACTTATTTTTTTCCATGCAAGTGTCCCCGCCTCGATCTTAAGCAGACCTTAAGACAGTGTTTGATAGTAGGATTGTAAAACTGATTTTCTACAAATGCTGAATTTAAAACTTATCTCGAAGAAAGTTGTCCCTCTCAAATTTTAAAAATCATAGTTTTTTAACACTATTTGTCTAAAATCTGTTTACAAGTAGATCTTTTGATTAACTTCATACAAACGCAATAGCTGTTTAACTATGCAACTAAACGCTGTCCAATACTTAAACCTATTTTCAAACTAAGGGTCCGTTTGGTTGCACGATTAAAACGGATTCCGCTTTTTGAAAAGCTGAAAAGCTAACATCGTGCAGTCAAACATAATATCTTTTTACAGAATCGAAAGCTGAATTCCTTTTTATTTTTCTCTCGAAATAAACAACGATTTTTTTTATCGAAATCGATTTTTTGAATTGAAAAACAACTTTTTTCTACCAAACATTAAACTAATTTCAAATATTGATTCCTGAACTAAAAAAAATATCCTAAAAAGTCAAGGTTTAAAATCATCTAGAAAAATAGTTTTATTCTAAAAAGCTACTTTTCAGTCCGTACGGAGCCTAAAACTAACTAGTGTCCGGAGTAAAAACAAATGCAGTGGGCCCAAAAACCATGCACTCGGCACAAAAAATAGAGAGCATGAGTGAGACACAAAAACCAACAAAAACCCCAAAGAAACCATTATTAAAAAGCGCCCCCTGTTTTTTCGGAGATCGACAGCCAAAAAAAAAAAACTCCCACGGTTTCTCCCAAAACCACGCGACCCTCTGTTTTTTTAATCTTCAACTTTTCCTATATATACTAAACCCCCCAATCATCCACACCATAAAAAAACACACAATCACAAACACAAACACAAAAACAAAGAACCAACAAAAAAACCCACAAAGAGGATGAGTACAACGAGCAGAACTTGGGTGAGGGCGACGAGTCTCGGAGCGGTGGAGGCATTGAAGGATCAGCTTGGGTTCTGTCGATGGAACCACGCCTTCCGATCGATTCAACAGGAGACCAAAGAAGAGCATCAGATCGCACTATCAGGCGAGACCCAATTCTTCTTCTTCTTCTTCTTCTTCGGAGGTTTCATCGGTGGCTGTTGTTGGAAGGAGGAGAAGAGACGGGGATGAGAAGGCGAGGCGTTCGGAGGAGGCGTTGAGGAAGGTCATGTATCTGAGTTGTTGGGGCCCAAATTGATTAAGGAGGGATATTGTAAATTCAGGGCGATATTTATATACAATGTGAGAGTAGAATAATTTTTTTAGAATGTTTTGTGACTAATTGATGAGTGTTACGGATTAAGTATCTTGGAACCAATAGAATCTGAGAAAAATCAAACAAACACAGAGCAAGACACATAATTGGTTCAGCAAACCTTCTTTACATTCACAGAGCACCCTCGTTTAACTCTACAAAGCGCTGACAATATTCTACGCACATCATGCTCCATAATATAAGTGTCACCTAAAATTATATATATTTTTAAAAGATACTATAGTTGTTTTTAATACATGATTTCTTAATTATGAATTCTGATATAGGATCTCATCAATACACCTTTAATCAAATAATAATGTACATGTTTTATCTCATGATAAACATGTAATATTTTGAGATGGTTTGATATATATATATATAGGGACGTGATTACGTGCGGCGAACGGCGGGTGCAGCCGTCGATCACGGGTCCATCGCATCGGACGGTCGGGTGCGATTCACGTCGACCGTTGGATGCGATGGACCCGCGATCGGACGGCCCATGTCGCGGCCGCACCTGCCGTTCGCCGCACGTAATAATTTTCATATATATATATATATTAGTGGATTGAAAAAAACTAATGAATGGAGTATTAAATTGAACTCAATCTTAGCTTGTGAATTCCAGACTCCAATAACGTGAGCCTAAGCGTGGATGTATTCAGTTGGTTTTGTTGTCTCATGTATATTTTAATTTAACACGTCATTGTATATTTAAGAAAAACAATGTTGTAAAACCGCGGATGAAACTGCACACAGATATATCATTTCCCATTCAAACCAATGTGAGATAAAGTAGCCCGCCGTTTCATGTAACTGGTGGAGGGTTCCAAGGACTGTTTTGAAACCATGGCAGTAACACAGGTGTAAGTTTGGTGGGTTGTATTAGACTGTGATTTTATTTTTATATTTTAGCAGTCTGATTCAATATGAAACTGAGGTTTTGTTTGTTTTAAATTGTCGAAATATAATATGAAATAAGAAAGATGTGCATCAAGGATGATCACATGTTGAACAATCATCACAAAAAAATATGTTTATTTATGAATTCATTCATTAAAAGCTCCAATAACTCAATACGATCACAATAAAAATTCATGAATCCCTCCCCAGAGAGAGACCCACCAAATAATTTTACAAAAAAAAAAAAAAAAAAGATTTTTGTGTCGAAAAATAAAAAATGGGTCTAGTTCATCTGAGACCCCCAACAGATCAACTGGACAAGATTCTCCACCTTCTCTTCCTTCCTCCTCATCTTCCCATCATCGCTGATGCTCTTCGCAATCAACGGCTTGGATGCGCCGGAAGGCCCTCTCATTATCGGGTTCGGCTTTCCGGAATGTTTGATCCGCATGTTCTTCTGCATTATTGAACCCAACGTCGACTCCCATTTGCAAGCGCGTGAGTTGCACATTCTGAAATATATATATAGAGAGAGAGAGAGAGCTATTGAGGTTTGTTTATGTGAAATGAAAGAGGGAGTATATAAAGAGGGGAATCTTTGACAGGGGAGGTGGGTTTTTGTTGGAAATCTGGTGGTGGAGTTTGTTTAGGTGCCAGTGGTTTTGGACATTGGAGTTGGGGGTGGACCCTGAAACTGTACTGCTGAGGGAATATGCAGAGTGACATGAAGAGGCATGTGAGGAAAGAGGGAGTATATAAAGAGGGGAATCTTTGACAGGGGAGGTGGGTTTTTGTTGGAAATCTGGTGGTGGAGTTTGTTTAGGTGCCAGTGGTTTTGGACATTGGAGTTGGGGGTGGACCCTGAAACTGTACTGCTGAGGGAATTTGCAGAGTGACATGAAGAGGCGTGTGAGGAAGTTTCTTTTTCAGATTTTTGTATATATACCTCTGTTAATATTCAGTATTATGAAAATACCTATGTTAGATCCCTCGGTACAAAAATACTCATCAAAAACCTTTAAGTCATGCAACCGTACCCCTATCACCGACGCCGTTAAAAACCCTAGTTTACCTATGGTTAGAAACCCTAACCTAACATAAGAAATAACCTAAATACCCTAACTAATGTAAAGAAAGAAAAACTAACACTACTTTATCACAAACCCTAACTCCCATTTGAACCTTTTGGGAAGAAGAAGATGAAAGATTTGATGAAAAATGAGTATCCAATGTGTTTGAGAGGTTTTGGAGGGATGAAATGGTAGAAGAAAAAGAAGAAAAAGATGTGGTGTTTGAGATGTTAAAATTGACTATAAAAAGAGTAAAAGAATAATTTTTTGTTCACTCACATTGAGGAAACGGTGAAAATCGGGTAGAGTTGATAGAATTTTAATCTAGGGACACGGTTGCACAACTTAAAGGTTTTTTAAAGGTATTTTTTCACTGTAAGATTTTGCAGGGGTATGTTTATTATATTGAATTTTAACAGGGGTATATATATATATATATATATATAGGGAAGGATTCGGTGCGGGAATGCGATCGTGCGGGAAGCGATCACGGGCCGTATACGGGTCCATCGCATCGGACGGTCGGGGGCGATTCATCTCGACCGTTGGATGCGATGGACCCGCGATCGAACGATCGACGTCGTTTCCCGCACGAGCATTCCCCCACTGAATTACTCGACTATATATATATATATATATATATATATATATATATATATATATATATATATATGCAAATCCCTTCCCTTTTTTCCATTGGTGAGTAGTCTCGATCACCGAATTGTTTAATTTTTCCGTGAAAAATGTTACAGTCATTCATTTTTATAATTTAAAATACACATCACTTGCTTTTATTTCTTAAAAATAATATACATGTATATTGCTCCACTTTCACTTTTTTAAAAGTGTAAAAAAATAATAATTCAATAATGCATATAATTTGTCTGAGGAAGCTTATACTTTCTTAGATAACTAACGAGATATATGAAACTGTATTTTAATATTATAAAAAAGATTGTATAAAAACATTCATTTTTTTTTTTTCACGCTTGATCAAATACAAGTGTGTTGATTGGTATATAAAACCAGGGTTATTGAGTGATTTTTGGGTGAAATTCTAGGCCATAGCGTAGAAGAACATATATGAAATATAGAATAAATGGGTATAATTAAATCAGAATGTGAGAATCAATTCGTATTGGTATTTCAATTTTTTTCTTGATTAAATTATTTCAATCAATTTATTCTATTAGTATAAAAGGCATACATATCAAATTAATGTATATATGGGATCCACATGCCAATTTATTTTTTTTTTTTATAAATTTTTATTTATATTTTATTCAGAATTTATTTATGATTAACTAAATAACAAAAAATTATTATTTTATTTTCAACAAGAATAATATAATCAAACACAAAATGATTATTTTATTAGTACAGTAATCTAAGATGAATCTGGAATAGAGAAAAATAAATTCAAAAGTTTTGTTTATTTACAAGAGATGGATGGATATAACTTAAATTTTAATCTATATATTATTCTTCTTTTATTTACAATTTATATATAATCAATCAAATAACAAAATAATACTCCATTATTACATTTTCAGACGTCGAATAACTATGAATACTGAATGACTTGCGTCGGCCAAATTCTGAAATAAAATATCCATATAAAAGAAAACCGACATTCAATTGTCTGTAAATTACACTTTCAATGTCACACGCGTGCCCCTCTATCATGGGTCAAAAATCAAAATGCATTTTTAACCTTTAAAAAAAAAAACCATGGAACAGCTGCCGCAGCCTCTGTTTTCCCCCAAATAAAACCACTCGCTCCGTCCGCGCAAACAGATTCTCCAAACCCCCACTAAAAAAATTCCAATCAACACCCATTATAAAAACCCCAATCTCTGCTTTTTCACTTCAAACGCCAGAAGCCCTTGAAAACCCAAACCCCCAAACATCGTGATTTCCAATCGGTGAAGAGAGAGCGATAGAGAGAGAGAGAGAGAGAGATGAGTCTGAGGTGCGCAAGCAGGTTCTGTGTAAAGGCGGTGCAGTTGCTGAAGGAGAGAGGCTCGAAGTCCATGGCCGGTTTCAAGGCCTCTTCTTCTTCGCAGGCGAACCAAACGAGGCGGTTCTCTGCGGCGGCGAAGAAGGCGGGAGTTGCTGATGAGAGGATGCGAAGGTTGCGGGAGGTGGAGAAGGCCGAGAATGTTGTCAATCTCATCTGCTGGGGTCCTTCTTGATTTTTTTTTTTTTTGTGGTTTGAATTTAAATGAGTCATTTAATTTGAGTTTGTTTATGTAGTGCATGAAACTGAATCCGATCCAACTGAACACAGTAGTAGTTTCGATACTGATGGTATTCAGACTTAGACTGAATCTGTACCTGTATGAAACATTGTTGCGGAATATACGTCATATATATTTCAATAAATTAAAAGAGTTATTTGTTTTGATTTTTTTTATATTTATATTATTAACAGGAAGTCTATTCAATTTGAAATGGAATGATATAAGGTGATATTTTTCTAAATAAAATTATAAACATCAAAGTGACTTCACTCTATTTTTATACAATAATGTTATGTACATGTTTTGATTAAATTTATTTTATCTGATAAAAATATATATTTTTATAAAAAAACATTCAAATGAATTGCTTGAGCTTATTTGAAAAACTTGTACCGAGGTATATGCTAAAAAAAAAAAGTGTGATAGCATTCTTTTATAAGATAATTACCACAATACTGCATATTTAAAATAATTGGGAGTATTTAAATTTTGAAGATTATATATAGATTATGAATTCAAGATATTTGCATTAAGATGTCACATGCTTTTTATTATATGTTCAAAAGAGACTGAAAAAAAAAACCCAAGACTATATTGCATTCTCAGTATATTTTGTACCTGTTTCTTAATTTCACTGCCCCAACCTATCAGACCCCAGTAAACAGATTGGGAGTGATCTATACACAATACAATGCCTCTTTAAAGAAACAAAACAAATCACACAACCAATAGAATTCATAGTAAAACTGATACCAAGCTTCCTAAAAGACTAACTGAAATGAGTAATGTCTGCGTCCTCTGTGAATCTGAACGTGTCCGCCGCCCCGAACTTCCTTCTCTCCTCGTAGGAGTCGTCATCGGTGTCTTCATTACTGTCTTCTTCATCATGATGATGGCTATACGGCGATGTGGGGGTGGTCGGATCCTGGATGCTCTTGGACCTGCAGCCCTCGATGGCGAGAATGTTGACTTGCGCGTGGTGGGAGATCTCCACTTCCACCGTGTCGTCGTCCACTGGGAGAGGCTGTTTCCATGGCTCTCCATCTAGTCTCATGTATGTGTGGTCGGCTGCCCCCTTCTTGAATCTGAAACGGATTCTACGCGCCTGCATTGATAGAAAAAGATTCAAATTTTCCAGTCATTACAAGTTATATATCAGATACTACTATATTAGGATGTTTTGTCAATGATGCTGGTGTTTTTTATGATATTTGTAATTTTGTATGTCTAACAAGAGATATAACTAAGAAGCACAGCTGGTAGAAAAATCAAGTCACCAGACAACAGGGGAATGAACTACAATGCTGAACAAAGGTTTAGAAAACTTGAGTTCGTCATGAAATAAAATTTCATGCTCAGATTGCTTCTAAGTTCTAAGTATCCATATTGATGCAGCAGACAACACAAGAGTTGAATATGTAATTCATTGTGAGGCAGTGTTTGGGAATGGGTTTACACAATTTTTGGAGAATCTTCTTTTATAGGAATCACAATTAAGCTAAACTTGTTTTCAAACACCTCCAGCAGTCCCAACTTTTGACGAAAGTGTGTTTTCATGAGTCTTAACAGAAGTGTTTTTCTGGAAAGCTGTTTCAGAAAAATCATTTTTCAAATTCGTTTCCACACACCCTAAAAATTAGCAACAGGTATTAAATATTTGAAGAATTCTAATATGAACGATAAGTCATCACCACTATATAAATTTCATTTCAAATGGGGTCCAACACGCTCAAGTAAACCAAATCCTTACCTGCGCAAGACGAGTGCCATGCCCTTTTGGAGCAAGCAAAACAAGACCATGCCAAGCATCTCTAAAGCCCACAACCTCTATCAAGCCATCATCTACAAATGGTGCGGTCAAGTCTCTCTAACAATAACATCACATCCATTAGCATGAATATGTATAAGAGCAACCATATTGCAAAGAGGAAATCCATACCAATGAATTTTCAATAATAATATAAAAAACTCACCTCTGCTTTTTTCCTCCCACTTGGTGTTCCCCAAGGATTAAATCCCCCAGAAAAGCTAGGCAAGTTAAGACAAACAATTGACCTTATGCTGTGGATCAAAGATGGAATAAGTCAGTAGGACAGTGGTCTAAATTTTCTGCTCATGTGAAGACCATAGACTATAGACCCACAGTTTTACAGCACCTAATGAGTTTGAACTATATTTCATTTTCTTCCCATGTCCTCAGGCAACCAATATTTTCAATGTTGAGTAGATATAAGATCAAAAGAATTTAAATGAAGCAATAGTTTAACCATTAATTAATGATTAATAATTTCGACAAACTCCACAGACCTTCATACAATATGATGAACATATGCTCTAGGGAGCATATAAAAAGGAATAGTTGGAGAAAATTAGATAATTGGTCCAAATAATTCATTCATTTCACCTGCGAGGAATGTCAAGATGTTCCCACTCGCCCGGCCTCTTCATGATCTCAACCTCAGCAAGCTGTGCTATGTACCTGCAGTTAAACAAAAAAAATTCTGACTCGGAAGTACATAGAAAAACGTAGAAATAAAAACACAATGATCTTTGATTTCATTGTTGCAGTTATTTATTATGAGAATTTTCTATGACAATCAAAGCATAAACAACTTCTTATTTACCTTGATGAGGGATGAACAAGGGAAGCGCAGAACCATCCTTGTGTGCATCCAAGTTTGGCATAGGTGCTCTGTATTTAAAAATAGAGCAAGAACATCTTTTCTTTAGAAAAAGATAACATTCATGGTACATGATAATAATCTGCTTGGGATCAAACAAAAATATGAGATATATACAATTTCCATATTTGCATGATACGATGTTCTTAACTTCTTATTGACCAAAAAACTTCTACCACTACATAAACATTCTAATAGCATTATAGAGAGGGAATGACTAAAACATTGCCCATTTCTGTATATGACTACATAACATCCAAAAAAAAACAAAGAAAATTAAGAGCATCCTTCAAATCTTTTTTAAGTTTAATAGAAAAGAAACACATTCTCCCCTTCAATAACCACTCGGGTCACAACATTCAAATGTAGTCTCCCCTTCGCTTTCCCAAATCACCATTCAGGCTAACCGTGCAAAAATTAACACACCAGTAATGAAACATCTCCAATTACAAACCAGATGACCATCCGAGTCATGGAGATCAGTCAGAATAAACTGCTGGGGATATATGTATGTATCAATGGACAAGATAAGATAATAAAAATTACAGGTCATATATTTTTCCAAAATCTAAAGCTTGTCTTACTATTATGTCCTATGTTCTTTCACAATAAAGAAATTTCTCAACCATTTAAAGAGACGATGTAACAAAATTCAGAAAACTGTGACATTTAAAAAAAATATGGTGGTACCTGGTTAACCAACTGATTTTTGAACTTTTCTGGATGCAATTTCCGTTCTGAATGAAATGCATATGATACTTGGGCATCCATTCCTGCACAAAAATAATAATAATAAAGCATCTACCCACTAGTGCATATTAAACATATAGGTCTCCTTGACATGCCACTCATTCTATTTTTTTTTAAATTAAAATATGCAGCAAAATGTACAATATTTTTATCATCGAATATCAAGATAACAAATTCTTCGTCTGTTAAATTTCAAAATATAGCATAATTTTCCAAAATTTAATATCTCCATTACATAAATTGCCCTTCTGTTCGTGCACGCTATAAGCTTGCAGAGGGGGGTGCCAACCGTTTAACCAAAACTCAGTTTGTGATAATTATCTTATGGTTTAACGAGATATTCATCTCCATAGGGTTGGTTTGTTTTTAGCTAATTTAGAGGTGCCAACAAAAACTAGAAAAATTAATGCATTTCATCAGACAAATAGCTAAAAAGCAGAAGTAGGACTTCCCAATCATAAGTGATCTTTGTAACTCATTCTCCGAAGAAGAACATAGATTACTTATCATTGCCTCATGGTAAAAAACAAAGCATCGATTTAAAGCCTACCACTCATCAGAGTACTGGTTAATGTATGATGGTTTAAAAGCTGACTTCTGGTTGACTATAAATTTTGTAGTACACCTCTAGAAGAATACTTAGATGTACCTTAGTTTCCCAATAATAACACCTTCTTAAGTTCAGATTGAAAATTCATATATGAAAAAAATAAAATATAAGAAACCAAGAGATTTATAATGCTCACAGCTATTAAGAACATGAAACACTTGAGAGTGAAAGACAATGAAAACGAGCTTTACCATACCCAGACAAGACAAGGAACTCGTAAAAAATAGAAGTGAGACGAAACCACAGAGTGATACGAAACATGTGGAAAAGCAAATGAAGGCTTTTTTTTTTTTGAAAAGGGCGTTGCCATCTTAAGTATATGATAAAATTTCACAAATGAATCTGGATTTGCCATCGTATATGATAAAATTTCACAAATGAATCTGGATTTTTGTCACTATTAAACATAAAACTGAAATTTCTTGCATCTTTCATAATTACCAACCAAACAAGTTCAATTGAGGAGTTTAGAAGAAATGGATTGCAAACCTTGGTTATCCACAATTGCGAAGGAAATAACTGTAAGTAAAACATTTCAAGGAAAGACTAGTAAAAAAAATTCCTACCCATGCTAAAATAGTTCCAAAATCCACCACGAAATGTGTGAGAACCTTCCTGGAATGAAGAAATGACAAAAGCAATAAGGCAATCATAAAGCAGAGAGTATCATGATTCATTTCATGGGAAAGAGGCCTACAGAATGAGTGATCTACAGTGAAGTACTTATTCGGATTTATCCTCAGAAGAATATAAAATGAGTGGCATGGAGGAGTATGATAAGTAAATAGGCATACAAATTAAGCATAGCACCAAGTGTTAAAGAAGAATATTTATACAAGAAAACCTGAACGCATCGTTTACATCATTGCATATTTGCCAAAGCATGTGTTTGGTTTACCCTCATAGCTACAGCAGGTATAAACTAAAAGACCACTCCACCTATTTATATAATAAGTAATTGGAACTTTAGCATAAACACCATAGTAGTGACAAAAACTAGAACATTTATTTCCATTTGGACATAGTTATAACATGTCATGTTTTTTATTCCTAACAAAAGGAGGGAGCTCACTGCCAGTAATTTTATTAATGGAGACAAACTCCCAAGAATATTTATATTAAGTTACATAAAGAAAATAAAGCCTTTTCTTTAAGGTTAACTGATTAACATTTCGATCTGTTTGTAAATGAAAAATAGCATGCTAAGCCAACATAACATAATGGATATTATTTGTTATATTAAACTGATGCCCCTCCTCCCCTCTAGGATTTATTCCACGATTCTCCTACAAGACTTTTCCCCTTTAAATGCCATTGCCTTCTTGATCCCATCAGTAAGTGATTTCCCAATCAGAGGCCAATTACAAACCACCCCCTCTATCAATGAGATTTATTAAAGTATCTATCAAATTTACCAAAAGATCTATACTGACATGACACATTGCAATTCGACATTTTGTTAAAGTTAAACCAATATATGTGGAAAGGTCACTGTGGACTTCAGATAATGTCAATTTCACCTCTTGAAAAAGTTCCATATACTAGAAGGTCCTCTTTTGGCTAGACTTTTTGCAAATGAACATTCCTAGGAAAATACCTTCTTGCAAATGAACATTCCTAGAAAAATACCTTTTTGCAAATGGAGGGTATCTCATTTCTGACTCCTCATTACAAATTTACAATATAACTGACACAGTTACATGAGTTAATATATACCCAAAAACTGCTTCAGTATTAAGTGCCCATACCATTGAAGTGAATTGTTTTGATGCAATCAACACTCTCTCTTGAACCAAAATCAACATGAAGGACTTTGAAGCAAATTTCAGGGCCCTTGCCACTTTTCAGAGTGCGGAGAAATAGCATGTGCTTTAAAGAATGAATCACCCTTTGATCATATATAAAAGATTTAAGGAATATGAAGGACTCTGCCTTACCTTGTTCAGTGAATCAGAATCGGACACACGATGAAATGCATGCAAGGAATGTGGTAATTCTAAAGGAGCTATCGGATCACAAGAACCTTCTTTGAGAGCTTTCATCCTCATTATAATATGCCAGCTGGAGTACAATTGATAAATCAAAGCAATCAAAATGAAGCAACTGAGTGCGCAGAGTCTGGCCGAGACTCTTTTTTTTGTCCTAAATATACATATTGATCAACTTGGAATAAAAAAATATTGGGATGCATTATATAATGTTACCAAAAATGCAATAACGCAAGATATGTGAAGGGGAGAGAATACCTATCTATTTTCATTTCTTTTGCTTTCATCACTTGCTCCAAAATGGATGTAGCAGATTTAAGATCAGTTCCAGGATTCTTCTTTCCCTGGAAAAGTTGATTTTGGAGGGAAAAAAAAAATGAATGACTGCAAAGCATGCAAAATCCAAGTGTCATGCATATTTAGTACAACTATATTTCTTACATCAGGTGCACTAACACATTATTCAAGAACAGCTGAAAACAGGATGAACATAATATACAACAAAGAAAGCATGGATCAGGACTCGTGCATCTAAATATATGCAAGCAAAACATCAATTCATACACCACATATTGAAGAATTCAAAGCTAATGTAGATAGCAGAAATGTAAGGTATAAATATAAACACAAAATTTAAAATATGAAGTACTGTGAGAGCTTCACAGGTGTACAAAAAGTGGTATATCCATGGACACCAACTTGAACAATGATTGTTTCATCCCTGTGCAAGCACTATACCTAGTAAAATTACAACTTGAGAAATTATATTTTTTTATGCAAATACTAATCAGTCAACATAGAGGACAGCAAATCTTGTGCTATAGATAAAATTAATCGAATCAACAAAACCTTCAAGTCAGACATGTACCAATCAATTTGAAATTGTTAAGGGTGTATGACCGTGTTGGGCATGCATATCTAATGGAGCAACTTGATTAGACTTATAAAATTCCAGAAACTCACAGCTTGTACATACACAAGTAAATATTAGAAAATCTGAAAGAGCATAATAAAGTTGAAACTTGAAATAATTAATCATCCTACCCAACCAAAGGAAAACGGAAGATTGTTCCCGGTTCCCAGGGGCACAGTAGCAACAGGGGGTGATTGAGCAAGTTTGAGATCGCAAACCACTCCAAGAAGCCAACCTGCAGTGCCATCCCCACCAGCAACCTGATGAGATAATAAGATTTACATATTAGATGCATTACCCACAAGATTCTCAAAGTTTGCATGTAATCATAAACTAACATTATAAGTCATATCAGCTAGATGATGATGCAAGAGTAAAGGTTCAAATCAAGCTCTTCGGACAATAAAGAACAACCAAATAAAGTCCAACAACCAAATATTGTAAATTCAGGATCTTTAAACTCACTATTATTCTCAATCTCTTCTGAATTTCGGCGGCAAACTCACTTCCATTAGACTTGAGCCTCTCCAAATTCCTGTAGAGCCTATGCAGCACCTTGTCGGGCGCCTCTTCCCCCAAATCAAAAACCTTCAAACATGAAAATAGACCTAAACCAAATCAAACCCATAGATTCAATTTTTACACTGCTGGTTCCCAGATCGCTCTGATACCAATTGTTGGTACCCAGATCGTAATCCCAACATAACCAACTCACAATTTTCTCAAAATTTAATTCAATTAACCTGCAATTTGTTGAGAAGCCCACGGTACGTGTTCAGTAAGTCCCCGCCGAGCTGCCCCCCGCTCTTCGAGTTAATAAAAACTATCACCGGGCACTTGGGCACCTCAAGATTGGTCTCTTCAGCCGCCTCAGGATCAAAAACGAAGTCCGGAATATAAAAAATCTTCAAGAAGTCCTCAGAATTCAAGTCACCGTTGTCCATTCTCGCTTTCCAACTGCACCCACCACATAAAAACCACATTTTTCGAGTACCCAATCAAAATATCTACCGACCCAATCAATCAAACAAGCACCAGTACTGCAAAAGAGTGATTTTTATACCATCTAGAGAGGGGATTCAGAGACGAAATTCTACTCTCGCGAGGAGAAGTACGAGATCCGAACATGGGGTCTGATAAGAAGAGTTCGAAAAGGGGGAGAGAGAGAGAGAAAGAGATGTGGACATTCTTTGGGTTACCTTTGAAGATTACTATATCTTGCAAGAGATGATGAAAGGGGCCTTCTTTTCTAGTGGGGGGCACTGATTCTTCTTGTCTTTCTTTGCAAATGTGGTTAATCAACGAAAACAACCCAAAAATTGTGTCCTTTTCTTTTCTTTCAAACAGAAGGTTCGGAAGAGACGTTTCAAGGGGGGTTGATTTGATGGAGATCAAGGAAGTCAAAGGAATTCAAATGGATTTCAAAATGATGAGTTCATGGAGATCAAATCAAAGACTAATCTATTTAACATGGAAATCACGTTGATTGAGTAGAACTGTCAGTCATTGTTTTATACAAAAGAAAACAAAGGACCAGTTCAGAACTACATTTGAATTGATTTGTCTATTGTATGTGATTGTGTGTGTAATGGAATTATCTAGGGGAAAATAATACATCTCATATTGCCCACTTATTTTGAATGTTGAAGTTTCTGATCATCATAATGCGAATCTTTCTTCTTATTCTTCTTCTTCTACTTTTTTTTTTTTTTGAAGTTTTATTTGAATGTTGAAGTTTGAAATCATCTTAATACTGTTATTTTTAAATCACATGATAGTTATGTTTACAAAACAGTATAGAAACACAAAGAAGAAGAACAACTTTAATAGATTAACGATTCTGTTCTTTTCCAATGAAGGCCGATGCTAGAGTTGAACTCTATGTCCTTAAGACAATTAGCGCCCCGCTCAGGTGCTTACGGTACTGGCGACTGTCTCCCAGGATACAACGACGATCTCCTTACGGTAGTAGCATTTCACACCGTATGGGCAGCGAACCAACTCTGTTTTCACACTCTCTCTTTTTACTGACTTTATGTATGCACTCAAATGAACTAGACTCGAATGAACCATGTAAATGTCTATTGCAGTGAATGGATTTAATGCTAAAAAATGCAGAGAATGAATGATATTTATATAGGGAAAAATTGGTTGCTGTTCAGTTTTTTTGTTTTTCTGAAACAGAGTCTCAAGCACCCATTGATTCAAATAATCAACGGTCCGATCGTAACCGTCGATCCGACGAAGTGCCAAGTGCACCCTAATACGCCCTCACGCGACACGCGTGGTGGTGCTACGCACCACCCTGCTTGGAAAGGTCCACCATAGGGTGTCCACCAAAACCAATTCATTAGAGTACAAGGAGTCCATCTTATAAATCCTCAATACTTTTTATTTTTAACCGATGTGGGACGAAAGCTTTTTCTTCCCCAACCACCAACTACTTTCATCATGTTATTGGAAGAACTTTGAATTCAATTTTCTTATTCATCCAAACTTGGCTTTGATAATATAAATATACTATGTTCATCTACTCAATAAGAGGAACGCAATTCAATGAGTTTTCACCTAATATAATTATTGGAACCCAAACTCATTTTAACCCATATTGGTCAAAACCCAAGTTTTTTCAACAAATACAAACTAAAATGGTGAATTTATTTATTCTGATAATTTTTGTTGAAAGAAAAAATTTACATGAGATATCCATGAATTATTAACACATTAATAGACGATTCTAAATATAATTTATTTAGTAAAAGAGTTGAGAATGAACACCAAACTGATTCTAAGTGATATAAATGTGTTTCCATAAACACTTGAACAATAAATTAAACTCAATTAAATATTTAGTAAAACCCAAGTTTTTCAACAAATACAAACTAAAATGGTGAATTTGTTTATTCTGATAAATTCTGTTGAAAGAAAAAATTTACATGAGATATCCATGAATTATTAACACATTAATAGATGATTCCAAATATAATTTATTTAGTAAAAGAGTTGAGAATGAACACCAAAATGATTCTAAGTGATATAAATGTGTTTCCATAAACACTTAAACAATAAATTAAACTCAATTAAATATTTAGTAAATAACATATTTACCTCTTTCTCCTATAACTCAACAAAGTCCCACAGGTATGATTAACACTTAAACAAAAGTTGTTCCTATTAGGAATATTTTGTTAAATTTACATAGATTAGTATATATTATTGTCAAACATGTTTTGAATTTTTTTTTCTAAATTTATTTTTGTTTTATCAAAAGATATACTTGTTTAATGAATTGATGTGTTTTTTTTTAAGAAAATAAAAGTAAGATACTAGTTAGAGAAATTGGTAGGTGCAAATGGGACTACAAAAAAGACAATGCATATGAGTGCCATGTTGTACAAATTTACTTATAGTTTAAAGTCAAATATACTATTACTTAGGATTAGGCCCTAATACACGGTCTATCTTTTGTAGCGTTTACTTTTCTATAAACTAGTCCATACAACATCAAGTTAATATATATTAGATTATGTTGGAATTTTGTTTCCAATAAATGCATTAAACCATTGTATGCGTTTTGAATAATGGAGAGGTTGGAACCTAAACATTTAGTCGCATGCATTTCAATTCTTTTTTTGCTTGGTTACAATAATGTGTAAATTTTTTTTAACAAAATATGTAAGTTGTTGACTATAGATAGACAACGAAATGTATAAGACTGAAAATGAAGCAGGCTCACATGCATTTCAATTCTTGGTGAAGCGGTACATATGTTACAAATCGGTGATCCTTGCATGTGGTTTTAATTCTTGTAATTGTGCATGCATTCAACCTTTTTAATGTTGCAATTGAAACGTTTTCAAAGGTGGTTGTGTATATAAACCAGCATGTATATCTTTTCATTCAATTACCTTCACCACCAATGCATGGCATGAGATAACATGTAATAGCATGCATGTCCACTCCCCACCTTATGAAAATGAAAAATACAGAGAGTTTTTTTTTCTACTGTATTTTCATTGAAACTTCATTATTTCATTGATTTTGATCGAGCCTTATGCCCTTATCTATTTCATTCCGGGTATTGACAGTACAAGGATTCAATTCGAAGATTGCATCACCTATGTCTCTCGACTAAGGATAACATTACCTATGTGTCTCTCGATCAGACGATTCCAACCATTTTTCTCTCGATCTTATTATTTTTATATATTCAATCATATTATATATGAGTTCTTCAAATTAATCATTAATTGAGATACAATATTTTTCATGATTTCTGATAATTATTTCTAACAAATAATAATAATATAAAAATATATATAGTCAATTCATTTTAGTATGTATTTCATTGAAAATGTTAAACTTTCAAAAACAATTAAAAACATATTAAGACTGTAAAATAGACTTTCTAATACGAGCTTTGTTACACGCAATCTGGAGGGACAATCTATGTACCTCGACAACCCATGAACTACACGCAGGACTTACCCGAGCATTGTCCCTAATATTTTCCTTCTTCCATATTATCCTCAATTCATTTTACTGTCCCTAATATTTTTCTTCTTACTTGTTATCCTCAATTCATTTTATGACTACTTTTACAGTCTCATATCTCATTTACACTCACTGTAACGAGACATATATATAAAATAATGTGAATTTTTTTTTCATATGATTAAATACTCTATGTAGAGTTGCACAGCAAGCAGGTCGTAGACCTGCTGAATGGGTATTTTTCAGATAGACCCTCAGGCTCTATAGATTTACAAAACAACCCCTATATGTCTTATAAATAAATCCCTCATATTTATAATCAGGTCCCTAACAAAGACGGCTAATTTTATCTTTTGCTGGTTTTTCTGCAGATCCACCCCCAGATTTTACAAATTTCACAAGTAGAATCTATCTATATTACAAACAGATCCCTGATTCAAATTTCAAGATTTATAAACAGGTCCCTAATCTCAAAACATGACTTTTTGAACTTCAAATTTTATGAAACTTCATCCAAAATTTTTTCGGACCATTAAGATACCCATAAAATTATAAAATATACATATTTTAGTCACATTAATAAATACAAAAAATACAAACGGAATCAGACCTATTTAAGCCTATAAAATTATTGATAGATGTCTTACTTTTGATTTTGAATCTATATGTATCAAGTATTTCTTTAGATGAGAAAATATGTATTTTTTTAGTTTTTTTAGAGAGGTGTTTTTTTATTGATTGATTAGATTGTTTTTAGAGGGTTTGGTAATCCATTTTTATAATGGGTAGTGGTCAAAAATTGAATTATGTGGTCGACTGTGTATACTCTCAATATTATCTATACTGTACATTCTAAGGCAGCACAATCTGTTTAAAAATCATCCAATCAGATATTCACCCCCCACTGAATGAAAATTACACAAAATACTTAATTTAATGCACAACAAATTTTGTCCAACCATACCTTTTCGTAAGCTGTTAAATTCTGTGGTGAATGGGCTTGCAAGGTATCCACTGTGCTGTGACTTTTTTTTTAATGGAAGGTAGGCATGGGCCTTAATTATATTAATTAAGGCAAAGCATGTCCAAAGTAAGTAAAACGGATAGATGAGGGGTCTACCAAGAAAGATATAAAACCTACTCCTCAATTACAATGACACCCCCTCGAATGAACGCATTATTCGTCCTTGCACAGGTAAGCCCCCAGTCTTTGATAAAGTGACAAATCATTTCCCACACATTTTCAAGATATACTAACTCGTTACAAAAAATACAATGGTTTTGCAACAACCAAATAGCCCAAATGACCGCCAAAACATAAGATTGCGAGATTTTTGCCTTGTCGCTCCTATCACCTCTCGCCCGCAATCTTTTACCCGCATCCCGGAGCTCCTGCAAGTTGGAAAAATTTGTAAAAATGCTCGTCGCCAAACCAAGGTGACCCCATATCAATCTAGCCAACGAGCAATCTGCCATCAAGTGAGTAACCGATTCCTCACTAACGCCACACAAACGCAAGTTCGGTCATCCATTGTGCTGTGACTTTGCAGGCTGAGAAATAGTTACTGTATTTCTTTCTTTCTTTCTTTCTTTGGTGTATCGAAAGGGCTTGCAAGTTGAGAGATTATTGCTGTTTTGATTTTGGATAATATTAGACTTAATCATTTTTATCAACAAAAATTCAAACCATATATCTTTTTATTTTTCAAAAACAGTAAACATTATCTAATGAGGTGTATGCATTATCTAAGTGTACATCGCCCCATTTCAAATTGAATGAACCCATTTTATATAAGTATAAGAATATATTTAACGAGGTATATACATCGTCTAGGTGTAAAAAAATATTCTATTTTGATTGACATGGAATAATTTTTTTTACAAATGTAATTATTTTTAAAGGTATATATCTCAATAGATGACTAACGAGATATATTAGACTACATAAAACGTTATAAAAAAAAGTGTGTAAATTTTTTTTAATTGAATGTTAGGGACATACCTATGGACAATTTTGACGAAAATTGTATATTATTCTATTTTGAATTAAATGGAATAATCAATAATACACGCAATTGAATGTAAAATGTGTGTTCTTTTACATGTTACTACCCACATTTTTATTTCAAAGACTTGTGAAAAAGATTTGTTGATGATGTTGACTATACCTTCAAATGGTTTTCATGTTACTGTGAAAATATTAGAAAATAAAAATAATATTTTTTTAATATTAATAGAACCAGAAGCATTACCTTAAGCCCCCGTTTGGATACCGGATAAGCTCCAGATAACCCCGGATAACCTAGGATAAATTTTTTTTTGTGTTTAGAAAGCTCAGATATACCCAGATAAAGTGTGTTAGAATAAACTGGTATACGGATTCCAATCAACCCCTAGAATAAAATTTATCCTAGGTTATTCCACTCAAAGAATAAGTGGGCTCACTGTCAAATCAACTGTCATCACCTCTTATAAATCACCTGTCAAATCAACTATCATTACTTTTTTATCTTTTGTAAATCATTATCCATACTTCATTCACATTTTACCTAAATAACAAAACATTTATTCTTACCATTCCCAACGAGAATATAATTCAAAACACAACCAAACACAAAATCACTTTATCCTTATTTATACTCACTTATGTTCGGATAAATAAATATCTAAGAATAAATTCTATTCTATATCCAAACGGGGGCTAAATGTCAATTCTTCAGAATCATGAGCATTGCGCGGACAGTCAGATTGGTATAAATTAGTTCGTATATTTCATTTTTTATAAAAATATATATATTGAGTTATGCTATTTAAAAAAGAAAAAGAAAAAGAGTGGAGTGTATTTGAGATTGAAAATGGGGTTGAATTAGGCCTGTCAACGGATCGCGGGTCGACCCGGACCCGATCCGGACCCGACCCGATAAAAGGCGTCAAATACCCGACCCGAAGGACCCGAACCTTGAAATGGGGCGGGTCCGGGTCTACCCCGACCCGATCCTATGGACCCGAGGACCCGCCCTCTTATATATATATATATATATATATATATATATATATATATATATATATATATAATAAAAGATAGGTATTACTAATAACTAATAAGTAACCCAATTAATTAAACCCAGCCTATCCAATTTTATGAAACCCAATATTATCAAGCCCATTATTTTTTTAATTGGGCCTATGTTATATGTATTTGTAACTCAACCTGTCAAGTGTCAACCATAAGAATTAAAAGTTTAAAACCCAGCCCATTCATGTATAACCCGATCCGTTTGACAAAAAAGACTCCTCCACTTTTCTTTTGTTGAAACCCTAGTTACAGCCGCCAGTGTCACCCCCAAAATATGAAAAGCTCCCCTCGTTCGTTGACAACACCCGACGCCGCCGATGCCATCCGTCCAACGCCGACTCATTCTCCCCTCTCTCGTTGACAACACCCGACGCCGCCGATCTCATCCACCCGACGCGACTCACTCTCTTGACGCTGCCGATCCCATCCCCTTTTCTTTCAACGTTGTTGCCCGCCGTAACCCCACGCTCCGGTAAATGATCTCCCTGAATATGATATGTTTTACATTGGATATCTTTGAATGTGATATGTTTTACATTGGGTTCTGATTAGTTTGGAAAAAAAATTTCAGCATATGTTTTTTATTTTAGATTCATGTAATATTTATGTGCAAAAAATCTTCTTAATGTTTAGGTTGAGAAATGTCTGAACCTACTAGTGCTACGAATGATGATATTGGTGAGAGTGAGGTCCTTGAACAGAATGTTGAGTTGTCCAAAAAAAGGAAGTTAACATCTGTAGTTTGGAATGAATTTGATAAAATTATCAAACCGAATGGTTCAGAAATGGCTAAATGTAAATATTGCAAAAAGGAGTTAACCGGATCAAGTGCTAGTGGTAATGGTCGAACATATATAACCATGGGCCAACAGATTTTACAAATGGCAAATAGTGCAGCAGATACATCTATCAAAGTTAAAACTTTCAAGTTTGACCAAGAAAGAAGTCGTATGGACTTGGCAAGAATGATTGCGAAACACAATTATCCGTTTAACATGGTTGAACATGAGTTTTTTTAGATCTTTTTGAACAATCTTCAGCCACAGTTTAATCTTCTTTCCCGAAATTCAGTGAGAGGTGATGTCATTAAATTACACAAGGAAGAGAAGGACAAATTGTATAAATGTTTTGACCAGCTTTCTTCTAGAATTAGCCTCACTACTGATATGTGGACCTCAGATCAGAACATTGGGTATTGTTGTTTGACATCTCATTATATAGATGATGCTTGGCAGTTACATCATAAAATTATTGGTTTTCCATCAGTTGAATGTCCTCATGATGCTGAAACTCTTCATAGAATTGTTATGGACTTGATTTTAGAGTGGAACATTGATAAAAAAATATTCTCACTGACTCTTGATAATGCTTCCACTAATGATGCCATGGTTAGATTGTTGAAGTCTTCATTGACAGATAAATGGTTGCTACCATTGAATGGAGATTTGTTTCATGTTCGTTGTAGCGCACATATTTTAAATTTAATTGTGCAAGATGGGCTTGAAGAAATAAGGGGGATGATTCAAAAGATTCGGAATAGTGCAAAGTATGTAAAAAGAACAACTACTTCCAAACAAAAGTTTGAAAATGCAATTAACCAAGTGAAGATGCAAGGTAGAAGGAAGGGGGTGAGTCAAGATGTCCCAACTAGATGGAACTCCACATTCTTGATGTTGGAATCTGCTTTAGAACTAAAAGAAGCATTTTCTCGTTTGGAGGAAATAGATCGACAGTACAAATTTTGCCCTACGAATGAGGAGTGGGAGATGGCCCAAATTATTTGTGATTGCTTGAAAGTGTTCTATGAAGCAACGAAAATTTTTTTGGAACTAATTTTCCAACATCAAACTTGTTCTTTGCTGATATTTGTGATATTCAATTGCATTTGAATGAATGGGAGAACAGTGAGCATGAGTTTCTTCGTTTATTGGCAGCTCCAATGAAAGTAAAATTCAATAAATATTGGGATGAATGCAGCTTGACATTGGCCATTGCAGCAGTTCTTGATCCGAGGTTTAAGTTTACTTTGGTTGAATACTACTATGCACAATTATATGGTGATGAAGCTCATCGATACATCATGAGGATTCGTTCTGTGCTTGTTGATCTTTATACAGAGTATGGGATGGTTAATCATTCTACCTTGATTGCATCTTCCAGTGTTTGTTCCTCTACTCCTTGTTCTTCATCCCTTGGTGACAAGCTTAGTAAATATGATCAGTGGGTCCTCAGATCCAAATCAGCCAACACCATTCCAAAATCAGAGTTGGAACAGTACTTGGAGGAGCCAGTATTCCCTAGAAGTGAAGAATTTAACATATTAGATTGGTGGAAAATCAATAGTCCTAAACTTCCAACTCTTGGAAGGATGGCTAGAGATATTTTGGCTATTCCTGTGACCTCAGTCGCATCAGAAGCAGCTTTTAGTGTTGGAGGAAGGATTCTTGATGACTCTCGTCGTTCTTTAAGTCCCGATGTTGTTGAAGCATTGGTCACTTTGCAAGATTTGGTGGAATCACAAAAAAACAAAGGTAATTAAGAACATTTCATTGTTATTAGATTCATACAATTATATCTGGAGTTATTACTGTCCGGAGGTTTAAGCATGTTACATTATTATTGGATTCATACAATTATGATATCTGTCTAGATGTGAAATCTCTAAATGGTTATTATTGTCTGGAGCTTTAAGCATGTTTCATTATTATTGGATTCATACAATTATGATATCTGTCTAGATGTGAAATCTCTAAATGGTTATTATTGTTTGGAGCTTTAAGCATGTTTCATTATTATTGGATTCATACAATTATGATCAGTCTGTCTGGGGTGTAAAATCTCTAAACGGATATTACTGTCTAGAGGTAATTATGATATGTCTTTGTCTAGATCTGTCTGAAGGTTTCATGCAGTGGAGTTCCTTTTTATAACTCCTTCATGGGACTAAACATTAATGTGCAGTAAGGGGTCCCCCATGTCTTGTATAACAGTAATGATTTAGATGTTACTAATGACATTCACTAATTGATAAAACTCTTATCCAATTTATAATATATACTGTGTTAACTTACTTTAAAAGTGTGCCAAGGTGGGGGAGTTGAATGCATTGTCAGTAGAGGTTGGTGGGGTGGCCATTCATACTTTACCTGTGTTTTTATTAATCTCAATTTATGGTTCTTTGGATATTTTATCATTCATGCTTTGCCTTGTTTGTTTCATGCTGTTGAGTTCCTATAAGTGTTTTTTACATTCCTTTTTTTTTTTTTTTGCAATCAGGGATCCCCCATGTCTTATATAACAGTGACATTGTACCTGTGAAGATTTAGATGTTACTAATATTTTATATCCTTTTCAATTTTCAGGACCACACTCCACATGAATGAATGCCACACATGCAGGTTTAAAACAAGCACTATGTACATCAGCACATCTATAGTTTTTTGGTTCTGGGTATAGAACATCCATAGTTTTTTTGTTCTGGGTATAGAAGTATAGAACATCTATAGTTTTTTGGTTCTGGGTATAGCACATCTATATCATTAGATATTTAGATGCCATTAGCACATATATAGTTTTTTTGGGTTTATGTAATGTGAATGTGGATTGTGGACATTGTTTATGAATTATGATGTCTTTAGCTTATGCAGTTTTTTTAGCCTTTTAAGTTTTAAGGCTAATTGTATGTTTGTGCATGTTTCATTCCTTTTTAGAATTGATTATACATGTTTGTGCAGGTTTTTATACATCATGTGCAGGTTTTTAGACATCACATGCAGATTTTATATATGTTATTTTTAAAAAAATCAAATTGTAATGAAACTGTCAAACTGGTATCCTACACGGGTCGACCCGGACCCGACCCGGGTCCGCCGGGTCCGGACCCGGGTCCTCTATTTGATGGGTCCGTCGGGTCCTAGCCTGGACCCGGGTCCGTCGGGTCCAAGCCCGGGTCGGGTCCGGGTCCACCCCGACCCGGCCCGGACCCGACCCGTTGACAGGCCTAGGTTGAATATGAGGGGAAAGGGGAGAATATGCTTAAAAGGATGTTTGTTTAGAAAGAGTGGATGGGTATAACTATGACATAATAGATGAGAATAAACTGGTATTTGAATTCTAGGAATTATGTTATTCCATTCAATCCATTCCATTGATATAAAGGAATTCTCCTTGTTAAAATCAGCGGTCATCATTTCTAATTAATCAAAGGAGCTCACATGTCAAATTATTTTTTCAGATTTTATAAATCATTATATACACTTTATTCACATTTTATCCACAACTTATCAAATGGTCAACCAAACAAAAAAAAATTATTATTACGTTTTCCAATGAGAATAACGAAAAACACAATCTAACCAAAAATAACTTATTTCATTAGTATAGTCATCTATTCCTATAATAGTTGTAAACCACGATAATAATTTATGTCTTTATGTAAACGGCCCATTAATGTCTCCCTCGGGTCAAGCCCATTTCTGAGCCCGCTATTCAAAGGGATTCACCGTCGAATGTCATTTCTAATATATTACACTACACATGCATAACAACTTAACCACATCTTAAAAAACCGCGACGGACCGTTCGTTGGAAAAATCGAGATTCCAAAAAAAAAAAAAAAAAAAATTCATCCAATCCGAATCTCCCGCCATGAATCTCCTACACTCCACCCCGAGATTCAACCCCCGTGTCCGTCGATCCGGTGGACCCCGATCACCTCCGTCCATCCGATGGACCACCGCACGCGTCTCCATCAGGTCGTCGAGCCTGCCCTTCTCGCCGGATAAGGCAAAGCACTATAAGGAGCTAGAAGCCGCGGTCGACGTGGTCCAGAGGGCCTGCCGTCTCTGCATCGACGTGATTCTCTGTTTTTTTTTTGTTTGTTTCGATGAAATTTGGATCCCGATTCGATAAAAAGTTAGGGTTTTTTTTTTTGATGGAGACGGGTTTTGATCAGGTGAAAGGGTCTCTGTTGTCTGGAGACCGTCGGATCATCGAGAAGAACGATCGGACGCCCGTCACTGTCGCTGATTTTGGCGTTCAGGCTCTTATTAGCTTGGGTAATTCAGATTAACTTTTTGTGTGTGTGTGTGATTTTGGGTTTCTATTGTTTCTTTCTCCAATTCATATAACTACTAATAAGTGTGGTGAAAGTGGTCATCTTCATTTGTGGCTTTTGGAAACTGAGTTTGAAAAAGAGCTTTTCACTTGATAAATAACTCTTTTTTTTTTTTTTTTGGGGAACAAGCGTGAATCTAACGACTTTGTAAAATTAACTTTTCAAGAAGCATATTTTTGTTCTTGAAAATATGTTTTATTTATCTCAAAAGTTATTTTTTTAAAACTAAAATTTGTTTTTCGATTCGTTTCAAAAGTATGGTTCTTGTGAAAGCAGAATCTCCAAAAGTTGCCCAAACCTGTTTTTAATGTGGTATGCCCTTCTCTTTCATTGCACTTTCTTGCTTAATTCTCTTGAATATATTTAGATTTACATTACAGTAGCTACTTAAGGAAGCAACACATCTTGCACATCAGCTTATCTAGGTGCATCATACGAGCCTTCTTGGTCACACAGAACATTTGCACCCTCCATATGAGGATGGAGAGTGATAAAAGTGAGAATTTACATCTTCTTTTCTTATATGTGACTTGCAAAGGTTCAATGTCTTCAATTTTGTTAGTATCTTATACATGTTTTCTCAGACATAGAAGCACTAAACTGATTGGTTATTACATATACTTTTAAAGCATTCCTAGCACCTGAACTCTACTGTTGATTCTCTGTTTCTATTCTTCTTATGTGTGCAACCGATGTAGTTATCCATGCTATACTGAACACAATGCATCTCAAAGAACTCTAATAATGACAGATAATTGTGAGTCTACTAAATCTTCCAACAAATGTTGAGGATTTTTTTGTTTGGATTAAATATAAACTGTGCTATTGCCCAGCCTTCGAGTCTCTTTTATTCCCTTTTGCTAAATATCATGTGCTCAAGTAGTTGTCATCAAGGTTATTGCTTTTTTTTTCCACTGGTTTTCTTGATTTATTTTATGAATTTCCTTGAATTTAATATGTCATGCCTTCATTGTCCTCTTCTTCAGTTTCCACCATCTAGTTATGCATCTCGGTTGCAGGTGGGCTTGGCTCTTGTTGTAGATGGAGAGATTGTATTGGGTGTGATGGGGTGTCCAAACTGGAAGGAAGATACATCTCTTATTGATGATCCTGTTATGGAAGGTCCAGAAGAGAGAGTTTCTGTATTTGGACAAGGGACCATAATGGTGTCCCATGCAGGCTGTGGAACATGGAGGAGAGGTTTTCCTGATATGCTAGGTAGTGTTGCAGGAGTTCATGATGGTTGGGTGAGATGCTTTGTTGACAGCTACAGCTTGGTACATGATGCATGTTTTTGCACTCCTGATAGTCAAACCTGGGAATCATTGCCATTATCTGCTGTGTTCAAATCAATAATCGGTGCTGATTGTGTCAGAGATAAACAAGAAGTTCTTCTCTTGCCAATATGTTGTGGCAGGTCTTTTTTTTTTTGTTGCTAAACCATTTACAGCACTCGTTTCGGTCTCTCTGTTTTTTTTTAATATTATTATATGGTTGCATTATTATATAGACATATACAGACCTACATTAACTGAATGCAAGTAGTATTTGGGAAGGCAAACATTACTGTGGTCGGTGTGATCATTGTTCTTCATTAACTTTGATAACAATGCATGCCATTAAAATTCTTATCCAACTCCATGGTGGCCTTATCTAGAAAGTTGCAGTTTCCTATGAATCATTAAACTGGCCATTTTTTTTTGTCAAGCTTGTAACCACATTCACATTATGTAATTACCAGGCTAGCATAAACATTGATCAATTTTGTGGGAAAAAATTTGCTTTACAAACATTGTTAGACCATCATAGTTAAAAATATCGATCGATATATGGATCTCAGTGATCAAATCGCTATTTATCAGTGATTTCGCGAGTAAATATCAAATCCCGCTGTCATCAGCGATATATCGGTTTTTTTTGAGTCAGTCGGGCCTAGAAACGATATATTACATATATAAACTACAAATCAAACAAAGTGGCAATGTTGCTCAGATGGTAGAGTCCTTCTTTAACATGCAAGAGATGAGGGGATCGATACCTGGTATTTTCATTTGTTTTTTTTTCATTAGAATATATATATATTTTTTTAAAAAAAACACATAACTTATGATATAAATTCATAAATGTTTGAGTCAATTTATTTGAGTATTTATTAAAATAAAATAACTCAATGAATATATATATTTATATCTTTTAAACATATCATTAGATGGAACTCAAAAATGAGATTTTGTAACTAATGTAATAGATCATCTGTTTAAATAAAATTTTCTCACTTTTATATTTTTATGTTGTAGTTAATTAGTTATACATTTTTATTTCATATCAAACCATTGTAAAATTATTAATATCTTCATATCAAATTATTTTTATTCATTTTCATTACTTTTCTCAATTTTCTACTTTTTTTTTGCTGTTTTTTCAGTTATTTTCCATTCCTTTTCCATTAGAATATATATATATTTTAAAAAAAAACACATAACTTATGGGATAAATTCATAAATATGAATGAGTCAATTTATTTGAGTATTTATTTTATAAACAATGCAATGAATTATCTATTTAAATAAAAAAATTTCAGTTTTATAGTTTTATGTTGTAATTAATTAGTTATGTATTTTTTTTTAAACCAAAAACATTATAAATTATTAATATCTTCATATCAAATTATTCTTATTTATTTTTCATAATTTTTTTATCTTTTTTTTGCTGTTTTTTCAATTTTTTTCCATTTTTTTTTCAAAAAAAAAAACAAAAAACGGACGATCGATATATCGATCTGAGGCCAAATCGATATATCGAAAAATCGATATTTCGAACATTGTAGACCATGGCTGAGGGTTGTCTTTGATTCTCTTGGTACTATTCTTAGAATAATATCATTTAATGGGCAGAGGAAAAACATCATAAAGGCATAATGCTCGAGATATTACTATGCTGACAAATAATTAAAATATGTGTGAAATGTTTTTTGATGGAAAAAATATTCAGAAACGATAAAATTGCTAATATTCATACTGAAATAAGTGGCACAACATTGTAGGAAGAGTGGTTGAATACAGGAGAATTTGAATCGGTTAACAATATTGGAGGAGAGTTGCATTTGGTTTTATAGACAAAATGCTACCAAGATTTTGAAACTTCAGTCTATAATATTGGATGTAAATCTGAATGCTATATCGTAGAAGCACTTGTAGCCTCACAGGATAAGCTCTTGTACTCTTTTGCAGCCTGTGTAAATATTTAATGGTTGCTTCTGGTAGGGCTTCTGTTTTCATTCTTCGGGCCCGGGTTCAAACTGAGATCAAGATACTTGAATACACTAATCTAGTCAACCCACAACTCTGTTAATGCAAAAACATTTCCTGATTCTTATATCTTTATATAGGTTTGGGATCACGCTGTTGGTGTGCTGTGTGTACATGAAGCAGGGGGTCAGGTATGATTTTTACTTATGCATCGATTTATAGCATTCTTTGATCGTTCAATCATATTCTAATTTAAGTTGGTAGCTCGTACAATTTTGCTTAGGCTTGCTGAAAACGGTATCATTTCCCATTGAATATGTTTTTCATGATGTCACCTAACTATAAATGAAATTTATATTATGAAGGTGATACAAAATGAACATAAGCAGGATTGTCTGACCACTTGATATACCATGCTTCTGAACATGCAAATCCTTGCAGCATTATCATTCTTATACATTCTTGCAAAGAATGCTGAAACTCTGTTTTTGATTGGCCTTTTTTCAATTGATGTATATTTAATTTTCTGTCTCAATTAAGCATTGATGTAGTCCATAAAGCACTGTCCCTGTTGGGTGGAAGTAGAAACATAATATGCGGGCTATGATGTTTTTATTATTTTTATTTTTTACACTCTTTTGAGCACACTGTATAAAACAAAATTTGGTAGACCCACCATCCACAGCTGCCACAAGCATAACCAACATGCCTTATCCCATCTATTGGGTGTTGGTTTTATGGATCAAAATACAATCTGCCACGACCCTATAAATTGTTTTAAGATTCCTTAGAGACATTCAGTGAGCTAAAAAGGGCCTGCCATGCCTTGACTGAACTGAGTTGACTATTAATGAAACTTAGTTATATGGTTTGTCCTCATGCAACCAGGGGGCAAACCTTGTACTCTGTCTAAGATCAGGAAGGAGTCTAGATGTGTGAAAAGCTGTGCGCAATATGAGGTCATCATTCATCTTGAGGCAACTTATCAGTCGAAAAACCCAAACAGCACATGGTAACATGAGCAAAATGAGCATGTAACCCTTCAAATTCAATTGTGTTATTCATCGGTGAAGAAATTGGTTCCAGCATTTGCTGTTTATCCAGTCTTTATATAGCACCATTCTTTTAGTAGGATGTTCGTTTTTCTTGTCTATCAATTCTTTGCACATCAAACAAATGGTTTATTCTTTCCGTAGTAGACCATAACTTTTTTATTTTCTTTTTCCTAAAACCTCACCATGTTATCAATATATTTTACCGCTTTGAAATTTTTCACAAGACAAGTCATGTAATGTAAAGTTTACCTTCACTGTAGTGCCTGTACTTACAGTTCTGATCTGCTTGTTAAAACATCTGATAAGAAATCCGTTGATCGATTAATATTTATCATCAGGTTACTGACTGGAAAGGTAGTCAACTAGATCTTGCAGAAGATCACACAGAGCGGAGAGTGATTTTTCCTTCAGGTGGTGTGTTAGTAACAAATAGCAACCTACACAAACAAATCTTGGAAATGATTTCCGCCAGTTCACCAGTACATTGATTTGCGAACCAATCATAAAATCTTAAGTTTAATCTAGTTTAGGGGAATCCCTTCATTTGTCTTTATTCATTGCTGGGCATACCAATTGAGCCAAAAGCTCAATTCCATTTTGCTCATGCATAGCTGTAATCCCTGATTTACTTTTTGTATATTTATTGGTTATAAACTTCTGTTTCATCTTGCAATTACAGAGAAATAATTTGGGAAATGTAGGAGTTCTAAAGAATGGAAATAGTGGTCCTATTCTCTTAGCCCATGTTTGGATCGGGGATAAGGCCCCGGATAACCCCGGATAAAAAGTTTTACTCGTTTGTTTACCCGGATACGGATAAATTAGAGAATAAAAATAAGTGGTTTGATTCCAATCAACCCCTGGAATTAAAGTTATCCATGGTTATCCACCCAAAGAATATGTGGGCCACTGTCAAATCAAGTCACCTCTAAACCTGTCAAATCAACTATCATTACTTTTTTACTTTTTATAAATCCTTATCCATACTTTATTCACATTTTATCCAAACAACAAAACATTTATTCTTATACCAACGGAATAATTCAAAACACAACCAAACACAAAATCACTTTATCCTTATTTAAATAGTGGATAAATCTATACCCTATTCCCCATTCCAAACGGGGGCTTATGATTTTGATTGACCCTAGGGCTTTGTCCCAACTCTTATGCTGGGACTCTGATAACAGGAATTGCAGATTACAACCTTTAAAACTTAAAAGACATGAGAGCTTTTTTTCTTTTCTTTTTTCCCACAACCCATTATGTGTCATGAATATTTATTTTTTGAAACTTCTTAAACAAATTGTTTTCTTCTCTAAATTTGGATCCCTCAAATTAGATCCAATGGTTGAATTAAATGCAATTATTTCCTAATCATTGCACTCGAGCCAAGAGAAATTTTACTTTACAAATATTTAGCCCCTATTTGTTTCAGAAGTAAGATGGATAATGAAAGAATAGGTTTAACCCTGAAAAAAATGTTTGTTTAGCATGAATAAAAGTATAATGATTATGTCATGATAATTTAAGTAAATTCTGATATCTATACCTATGGGACATCGTATAATATATTTATGCTTTTTCATAAAAACTAATTATATTATAATAAGAAAAACACAGAAGATAAAATTTTATCCTAATAGAAAAGAAACAACACCAACAGAAATCATCTAATTTTCTTCTATATATATTTCTAATCCAAATCAGAAGATTAAAGATTAATGAATAATCAACTATAATATTAGGAGATAAACCACACTGCCAATAGTAAATTTAATTAGAATGGCAGTGATTGCTATTCAACATAAAAACACAACGACATTCTAGATAGATCCTTTAGGACATGAGTATGCAAGATAAAGTTCACAAAACCCTAATCTTCAAATGTCTGATATGACATGTGGACACCTCAACAAGTAGACATCACACTAAAAAAATGATTATAAGAAAACTATGCAATGGTAACCATTTGGCTGGCAAATTCAGAAGCATTTCTATGAATTTAAATTACCAGATTGAGTATGACATGTAAGCTTCACAGTTCACACCATAAACTTCTGCCCAATTAGGCAATCTTATAAAACAATTGTGTCTCTAGGACACCATACAGGATTAATAAAAGGCTCTTAATCAAAATGTATCCGTCTCCCCCTGATGTTTTTATTCTTTATATTACAAATTTTGTACACTATGATTCAAAGACACTATGATGGTTGGCAGGTTTCACGCATATATGCCATGTGTTAAGTTATAATGTAAAAGTAATAATAATTATGATAAAGTGATCTCTAACTATAATTAACCATGTGTTTCCTGCTGTTGAATTCAACTTCTTTTAATTACCGTCTCTTGTTATTTAAGTATAAACCTTGAAGACCATTAATGACCACCTGTTTGTGATGGCTAACTATATGTTCTTTTGATTAGTTGCATTTCATTATTTTATGCCCCATGTAACTACGTATTTCTCAACAGCTATGCATATCCAAAGAACACGAGTCATACAATATACGCAAGCAGATTTGCGTATCTTGAATCAATTAATAAAAATAATTGTACATAATATAATTTAGGACAATCTGACTTCATGAGTTGTTGGAGCAACTGGACACCTCACATGAACCATTGCTATTAATCTGCATTTGCTATATGTGGTTTAGTCAACCCAAAAGACCTAAAAGGATTCACCATGGATCATCAGATTAATTAATTAGGTACTAATAAAGGAAAGTAATTAAAAAACATAAACAAATGAAAGTTTAAACAAATGAGTTGTTTCCATGACACCAAACATGGAGGCAATGGAGAAAGACCATATGTGCACTACAAAATATTTGATAAGTAATACCTGGATTCGAAGTTTAAAATTTTTAGGTTATCTAAACATCCCTTATTTTGTCACACACATTGGTCTTATCTACTCTTTAATATAATGTACCTGTCCTTGACAAATATGTACTCCCTTTCCAAAAAATACTCATTGGGTCGGTCCTATACATTCCAAGAAACATCTAAATTAATCTGATCCATATATTATGTATAATATAATCTATGATCAAGACATGACTAACCATCCGTTTCTCTTATATTAATTACTATAAGAAATTCACATATGGTCCAATCTGCGGCTACATATACGTGATTATATATAGTATCACGTAATGGTTAAAAAAATAGTAGATATGTCAATGATTTGTTATGAAATAAAAGTTAATTAAAAGTTCGAGGCCAAATCTCAGTAGGGGAATTGAATATTGATCGACCATTTCATTATATTAGTGAAAGAAATCAGAAAAAGTTGCCATGTGTTTGTGTGATAACCTAATAATGAGGAGGCCATATTTTGAAAATAGTGTGTGATAAGAGGAAGGGAAAGAGAAGCCATTGTTGTTTGTTGTTGGAAGGTAGACAGTACTGGCCATCTCTTTTTTAGCTTTTATATGACGTGGCACGTGGGACCCATCAACGGCGTGGTGGCTCTTTATTGGTGACACGTGCACCGTTCAATGCATGAATTATATTGTTAAATTTTTTTTTTCAGCTGATGATGTAAGTCGTCCGTGTGCATGGCTTTCATTATCTTTGCCTCCGGATAGCGGAATTGAGTTGTTTTGGATAGATAACTATACAAGTATAGATAATAAGTCTATATGAATAAAAAAATTTCTTTTGGTTGTTTTTTTTATTCTTATTAAAAACGTAAGAATAAAAGTTGAGATGTTTGATTAATAAAAAATAAAATATAAATAAAGTGTAAAAAAGTTGATTTGACATGTGAGCTCTTTGATGTATAAGAGATGTTGATAAGTGATTTGATGTGATAAGATGTAAAAAGTTGAATTGACATGTGGGCTTATGAGAATAAATAAAGTGAATATAGCTTATCCCAGGGGTTAGTTAAAATTTTTATACTCTCTTATACTCGTTTAAACTGGCTTAGTAATACCAAGTTATACCCAGCAAACAAACAACTATTTTTCCTATCTATTCTTATACCACCCTTATACTTGCTTATTCCGCTTATATTATTATAATTATGCTAATATGATGATGTTGGAGTGAATTTGGAGGAAAACGCGCGTACATGAATCATATTTCATGAAAATAAACTATAAATTATCATGAATTATTGTAAAAAATAACGTTAGTTACAACTCTAAATGTAGTTCCACACAATGATTTATATATGTTTTGTTGAAAAGTGCTATCACTTCATTTTGAATTGAATAAATTTATTTTTAACAAAAGTAAAAAAATTTTATTATGATATATATATCTCATCTGAAGAGACATATCTCGCTGGATGATTAACGAAGTAAATGTGATTGTATTTGGGGCCATAAAATTAAAAGGACTGTGTGTAACGGACTAACAATGCCCTTTTGTAAAATATATTTCGTGTATTAAAATATGGAGAAGATGAAATACTACACACAGTAATACAAGAGAAGATTTATATACTTTGACAAACAAAAAATTGCCTAGATTTCATGAGTTTTATGCATTACATGACCTTATGCACAGACATGACTCTCCTGCTCCAAACGATGTGAGAAATTCTAAGTCAAAGAAATATATGTATATGGTATGAATACATAATACTAAAATTAAAGAACTATCATTACACGTGAAAACGTGCAAAAAAATTTGAATACTACGTTTTGATCTGCATTTTCATTTGTAGCAGTTAGCAAATGATATTTTGATCTAACTTTGATATATAAAAATCGAAAAAAAAGAAGAATATCATTGATGAAATGGGACTATGCGTTGTACTGCATACAAGGACCACGTGAAAAGCCAAAACTCGTAGTCCTTTGTGCCGGCGGTGGTGTGGTTGCTTTGGCTTACATGCAACCACCTAATTTTTCGTAACTCTAGAGTATAAGCTGAAAATGTTGGGGAGGATTGGGGTAACGCTTGCGTAGAGGCGCGAATGGTGACATTTTCTAGGGTTTTGCTATCTATCGAGGAATAGAGATTTGTTGTATTTTTGCAGACCTCTCATCTACCTTATTTTTGTTTTGGCGTGTGCCTTTAATTAATATAATTAAGGCTCATGTCTATCCATTTCTAAAAATATATAAAAAAACGATTACGTGTAACAATGTTCTCTTTTTGTTTGTTTTGGAATATAGTATAATATAATTAGCATTGAAAATGCCAAGTTTGACATTAATTTTAGGATGCCAAGAGTGGATTTGTGTCTTGATTAGCTCATAATATAATGTGTGGATGTCAAATCTTGCTTTCTGCTTTCTCCCTCTTGTGGTGAAGGATTATGCTGATGTTTTCTTAATTGAGTGGACTGAAATAGAGATTTCTGCATTGCCACAACAGGCCATGATATATTAATAAAATACTGTATATATATATATACACACACACACATATAAAATTGGCTATGTTGTTCCCTTTTGGTTCACAAGAAATCAGTCAAAAGCAAAATTTGAATTAATTTTGTCCGGATCATCAATCATGAATATGATATGAGTCTCTAATTCAAACTCAAGGGACCCCATATGTTTCAATAATGGTCCACCATTTTCAGTCCTGGGGCAATCTCTGATTTTCAAATGATCAAGATTTTGTGGTGTTGAGTACACTCTCTGTACAATCTCATTGAGCTCATTTTAGATCCTCGTTTAATTTACAGTCTATCAGTTCTATCACAAAAAAAACATAAAACAACATGCATTTAATATTTTAATTCATACGAGTATATATTTAATACTTTTTTTATAAAAAATACTTCATCAGTTAAGTATATCTTAAGAAAATTGTTTAATATTCCCTCTAAAAAAAATATATATATCTTAAAAAATTCAAACATGTGTACACATCTTAAAAAAAATTGAAGACCTTTGGTGTTCATTCTTGTTTTTTTATGTTTGAATACCCAATTTTTTTTTTAATTTAAAATCTTTGATTCTTATATATTCATGATACGCAGAGACAAAAATTTTCTTTTTATAACATCTATCAAAATTATTATTATTTTTTTTTACTAAAATTATCAGGTTGATCCTTTTCTGTACCTTCAATACATCCATAACTTTCTTTCAAGAGACACCTTATCATTACTTCTGATGCTTGACTTTGCCCCACCATAACATTTCAGAAAACACCGGCCTCACAGGAGCCATACTGTGCGGACCACTAATAACTCAGATTTTTTTCCCCCAATTAATGAACATCATGCTCAGTGATTGAAGATTTGAAAATAGCTTTAAAGGAAGATAGTTTTGTTCAATTTTTCAAAAAATGTTTTTTAATAATTAGAAATTATTATTATTATTTAATTTGAAAATGAATTTGGGTTAATATGATTTTTAAAAAATAAAATCTTCAAAAACTATACATACTTTTTTTTCAAACGACGCTAAAATATCACTTAGATAATGTCATGGATAATATCACATGCAAATTTTATATATTTTGAAGTTTTTTTAAAAGTGTGATCTCATAAAACTTTTATAGTGGATAACCTGTTACCTAGCTAGTTAGTGATTGCAATAACAGTCCCGCCCATATTTTTTTTCTATCAAATAATTTCTTTAATATATATTTATTACAACAAAACGTGATAATGACCACACATTTAAACAAACAGAAAAACAAGACAACGTGCATGTATGAATTAAAATCACAGCCCCATACACCATGTTTTTGTAATAAAAAAAACTAAACCCTGACGTCCATGAAACCATGCAAAAGACAGAAGGCATGTAATTAATTTTGTTTCATATAAAAAACCTAGGCAACGTATATATAACCATGCATATGACCGCCGTGAAAGTACGTGACTGTTGTATTGTGTTGTATTGTGTGTGTAGGACTGTTGTGTTGTATTGTATTGACGCAATAAAAGGTGTAAATACATGATCTGAAGAACCCGACAATCAAAATGGATCGATCTTATGGATTCATTGGACCCGATTGACCCAATCCAAGTATTATGTGATTTTTTTATATTTATGATTCAACCTAACACTCATGATCCAATCAAACACTTATAACTAAATATTGAACAATCATTTACAATTTTAAACATTTAAAATATTTTTACAACCTTTGAGTTTCACGTAAAAGTATAATAATGTAAACCGTATTCCAAATGTGTCATCATAAAATATTTAAAAATCAAAATGTTAAAATTATTTATTATACATTAAATTCTATTAAAAAGAAGAAAAAATGAAGTCGTTGTAGGCCCTTGAAAAGTTCTTCAACCTCTCTTGTCTAGTCTGAACTTGTTAACGAGTCGACCCGACCGGAACCGAGACTCGATATGAACCTGACCCGAGACTCGATATGAACCCGACAATCAAATGGGTCGTATCCGGATCCACCCCGACCCGACCCGTTAACACGCCTGAGTGTGTTTATTTATTTATTATATTATTATATTTATATCATATATATCATATATGTCAATATATGGTGTTAGCTAATGCATTACGTGGCTTCTCTAATTCATCGACACATAATATGAATCCAGAACGCTTACATCCTTTGCATAGAAAGCGATTTCTTGGCTTTTTTAAAATTTTTGTTTTTATTTTAATTTTAATTTTTACCTTATGAGATCAAATCCCCTATGGTTTTGAAGAGTGTGTGAGTAATTTTTAACATTGTGAGTAATTTTTAACATTGATGAGACACGTCGAATGGACGGCAAATCCCATTGACTTTCCAATGTAACTCAAAAGAGGTCACCATTTCTCACCCCCCATATAAACACATCCACACTTCACCTTTATATAACAAGCAAACCTTGTTTCATTTGGAACCTGATTAATCACATCCTTAGAACATCTCCTCTCCTCCTCCTTATTCTTCTAACTCTACCTCAATTTCCATATCATCTATAGTCTTCTCCATCACAATTTTCCATATCATCTATAGTCTTCTCCATCACAATCCAACAAAAGAATTCATTCATTTTCGATCGATTTATCGATATGGGAAGAGCACCTTGTTGCGATAAAAACGGGCTGAAGAAGGGGCCATGGACGGCTGAGGAAGATCAGAAGCTTATGGACTACATACAGAGGCATGGGCAAGGAAACTGGCGTACCCTTCCCAAAAATGCTGGTAACCAATGTCAATTACATATAAATTTCATCTAGTACTTAATTGGTCATTCATATATAAGTCATTGTTTGAAGAGGTGATTGAATTGGGGTGTGCTTTTTTTGAAGTAGGACTTTCAAGGTGTGGAAAGAGTTGCCGTCTCCGGTGGACGAACTATCTCCGGCCGGACATCAAGAGAGGGAGGTTCTCATTTGAGGAGGAGGAGACAATAATTCAGCTCCACAGTTTACTTGGGAACAAGTAAGACTTTGTTAATTGTTTGTTTTTTTTATATGTCTATATAAAAATTTCATAATCAACACCAAATCTTGATGGAGATCTTGCAAACCTTCAAAATTCAACTGCATTCACCATCAATCCATTAATAGTAGGCACGCCTTACTATTATTAATTCACATATATGTCAAAGCACACACATTAGTTCTTATTTAACTAATGAAGGACTGAATTATACTAATATTGTCTTGATCAAAACCATAGGTGGTCGGCGATAGCCGCTCGTCTCCCCGGTCGAACGGATAACGAGATCAAAAACTACTGGAACACTCACATTCGAAAGAGGCTTCTTCGGATGGGGATCGATCCGGTGACTCACAGTCCAAGACTCGACCTCCTCGACCTCTCTTCGATCCTCAGTCGCCCGACGATCTACAACACATCCCACGCCATCGAAAGCCTAATGAATTCCGAGCTCCTGAGGATTGCAACCAATCTTTTATCGGCCCGTCGCGACAATAGCCTGAATTCGAACTACCTAATGCAAGACAGCCTCCAAGAAGAAGAACTCTCCAACCCACAAATCCAAACTCAATTTCAGTCCTTCCCAACAACCCAACAAGAGGCTTTGATCCTAAGTGACCCCAACATCATGCAAGCCACTGAGACTTACATGTCCCAAGCTTTACCAACATGTCAAATTCAAAGCAATGTGAACACAAATGATGCTTCTTTTGTGCCTGCTCAAAATTTCACCAACTATGGTTTGGACCAATCAGTCAACCTGATGGATTGTCTAGTAGTTTAGTCTACCCAAACATCAATAACTTTTCATCAGTCATGTCAGCACCGACATCTTGTTCGACTCCGATGAACTCTACAACTCCGACGTACCACAACAGCAGTACAGATGAAGATGGTGTTAGCTACTGCAGTACTGACATGTTGAACTTTCAGATTCCGGACTTGTCGGGACTGAATGATTTCATGTAAATTTTTATATAAAGAAAGAAAGAAAAAAAAGAAAGCAATGGTACGTGCTTCATGTTGTAAGATGGATACACATTTTGCTTTTGGTATGTTTTGGTTTACTGTTTACATTATATTTTATTTTTTCTTCTTCTTTTAATTTCTTTTCTACTGTTGTTGCACCAAATCATGACTTGAATTCTTGTTGAGTGTTTTTTTTTTTTTCTTCTATATCAAGAAGAAATCAATCATGTAACATTTATGTCGTCTCCCTCAAACACACACAAAAAATGTGAGAGTAACAGTAATATGTTATATATATATATCACGCAACAGTAATACATGTAATGTCACGCAACAGTAGTACATGTAATATCATACTCATAAGGTCGTTTACTTCTCATTAATATTTAATGTTCATGATGATGATATATAGTAGTATTAACAGTAACAACACCACCAAAATAAACAATAACACACACATCTCTTACTAAAACGAAAGTATAGCTATTATAATACATTTGCATGTATGGAAGTTGTATATTTTTACTTTAATTATAATAATCTAAACACACAAAGGAGGACTCTAAACTGATACTCGATCAAATTGGTGGGGATGGAACTGAACCTCCGACCCAAATATTTTTGTATACGCGTAATGTGAAATGATTCGTAATTTCTTTGTTATATGAGTAAGATCTGATTGACTATATTATTGAGAGACAATGTATAACCAATTATTTTAAAATAATATTTTATCCAATTATGTAAATTTGAATTTTTTTTTTTTTGATTCTATTCTTCATTCTAATTTTTAACACTACATCTAAGATAAATTTGATTGCGTGATTGCAAAGTGATTATGTAAGAATTTAGATTTTAAAATTATTTTTTAAGGAAACTTACTCCTCTAACTTTTAAAAATCGTAGCTGTTACAGTAAAATTATTTGGTTGCACGATTGTAGAAACAACTTTTACAAAGCAAAAGATGTGCAATCACATAACCAAACGCACTTAAGCTGCATTACGAAATAGACGGTTGAGATGTTATCACAGGAATCAATGCAGTGTCTGAGAGATCCTGACCGTCCGATTTACGATCTGCATGTAGGATGGAAACAAATGTAATCAACTTTGCGAATGCTTATGGTATCTTTAGCTTTCTCGTCACGTGCGAAACAATGACCGCGTTTGACATCACCTAACACGTGTAGACATGGAAATGGTTGGCGTGGATACGTGGGGACCACCATACGCCAGCTTTATTGAAAATCTTAGGCGGGCCTCATGTGTCCTTCTGTCCTATTTATTTAATTTTTATTTTATAAATTTTGAAATTGTTAAAGTCCCTCTCAGTCCGACACGTCATCGCTAACGTTTACAGCTGCAATAATGACCTTTTAGACATAACGCACCGCCAGTAATGGTGGCCGGTCAGACCAACCGGTCATCTTTAAATTTTTTGTTTTTTTGAAGGATTTTTCGCCCCGTTTACACACAGAAGGAGACATTTTTTGGGGTATACATTTATATAAATGGATATATAAGTGGAATAAACGATTTTGTGTTTGGTTGCATTTTGAATTATTCTTATTAGGAAACATTATAGTAAAGTTTTTGTTGTTTGTATAAAATATAAAAATTTATAAAATGTGAAAAAATGATGTTAGTTGATTTGACATATGATTTATATGAGATGATGATAGTTGATTTGATAGTGGACCCACATATTCTTTGGGTGGAATAACTTAGAATAATTTCAATTCCAACGGTTGGCTGAATCCATATACGACTTTTATATCAGTTTATCTACATTATCCATGGGTATTCAATGCACCAAAATATTCAAATTCCTCTATTCTACTTTATTCCATGTTACCCAGTCCCTATTTCACACCCAAACGGGGGCTCATGAGGGTTTAGAAACTAATTAATTCATAGCGGTTCATGTCAATCCCATATTGGGAGTGCTAACTTTGGTCGGTTAAACTGAATCTGAACCGATTCAAACTGATTTTTTTAAGTTTAAATCAATAGTTTTCGGTTCGATATCTAGTTTTGTTCAGTTTTCGGGTTTGATGTTGTTCAATTTGGCTTTGGAAAAAGCTGAACCAAACTGATTGAATGCACGCCATCCTTTTGATATATTCTGATGGATACAATACTGACTAGATCTAATTTTGAGTTTTAGTGAAGGGTTGCGAGTGTCAAATACATAAAGGAATTTATAACCCAAACTAATAAGAACATGATGGTTTAATGACTAGTTAGAAGCAATGTTAAATAGGAAGCAATGAAAATGTGACCTAAATTTTTTGTGGCATCAGCTGAACGTCATTGGAACGTTAATGATATTGTCCCCCCATGATATATATTGTCCCCCCGTCAATGGGCGATGGCTTAAGATAATCTTTGGAGTGCTAATCCAATTAGTACCTTTTGTAGGCTTCGTTTACGATCATAGTTACTCCACTATGAAAAAAACAAAAATTTATTTATTTATTCAATTCGTATGAGTATATATATACATTACTTTTTATAAATAAATGTATCTTATTGACTAAGTATATACTACAGAAAAATTAAATATACGCGGTTTGAATATATGATTGAAAATTGGATTGAACATATCATTTTCTAAGTTTAATTAGATAGATCCTAAAATTCTTTCAGTTGCAAATGTTGAGAGTTCCATGGGCTTTCATCCTTTTATATGCCTTTAATTTTATTGGAAAAAAAAGTGTTGCCTAAAGCATGAACACTTACAAAAACACTCACCGGAGGTAGAGGTAGAAGAGATATCTGCTCTATCTCCTAGTAATATAACATGAGATAAAAAAAACTACTCATCCACATATAATTTATCTCCTACAAAGCTCACCTTTTTCACCCTAACACAAGAGGTGTCACAAGATTTGATAAAAAGCACAATCAACTCCCAGACATTCTCCATATAGACTGGAGTGCCCTAAATACCAAGTGATTCCGAGCAAGCCATACCGTCCAAGTCACCGCTGGAATATGGATCTGCAACACTTTAGCTTTTACACTCTTGTCTAAATAAAATATGCCATTTTCTATGGGAAGTGTTTGCGTGCGGCGAACGGCGGGTGCGGCAGCGACTACGGGCCGTCGATCACGGGTCCATCGCATCGGACGGTCGGGTGCGATTCACGTCAACCGTTGGATGCGATGGACTCGTGATCGAACGGCCCACGTCGCGGCCGCACCTGCCGTTCGCCGCACGCAATAATTTTCACATTTTCTATAATACAGTTTAGGAAGGATCGGAAATGGTCAACATTTATCAAAATCAGAATTAATGATCAATCCGAATCACTTGTTGAATTTGATGATCTGAGTTTACATAAAATAAATTACACTTCAGGTGCAAGTGTGAAACTCTTTATTAGAAAAGAAATTTTATAAATTTTAATAAATATGTTTGAATGAGCCAATCTCATTTAAATACATGCAAACCTGTTTATACTGGTTTTCTGTCTACGTGCCGACTTGAAATGTGTCCTACAGCGACATCCAAAAATGATAAGTTCTTGGACACAATCTAATTAATTAATCCAACTTGTTAGTTTGCATTTGTATTCATGTTAAACCATAATCTTGAAATTATTAAAAATGAAAATCAAACTTAATATATAATTAACAAAATATATGAAATATTAAAAATTTATATAAAAACTTAGTGAACAAAATACTCTCAAACCTTTTTATTGGACGGTGAGCGTTTGACCACATGAAGTGGACAAATCCCAAGTTTACCCCTTTTACACCTTTGACATAAGTTTCAAAATAGATAATTTTTTTTTTATATAAAAAAGATTGGTTGCTATGAGGGGCTACAGCTTCCACGTGATTTGATTTTTTTTTAAAATGAACTGGTTGTATCAAGGTAAAATAAGTACAATCCAAGAGAAAGTAAGAGAAAAAAAAGATTAAAAAAAAAACATAGTAAAAGATAGTAGATGATTTATTTTTTTTTAGAGGAAATTGATTAGAGGTCCTCACAGCCACCCCCACTTATTTTTAGGTCCCTGGACTGTTTTAATTTTTTCTTGATCCCCATCTCTCACTCATTATTTTTATATCCAATTTAACACTTTCCGTCAAACCCTTTTTTAGACTTCCGAAAATACACTTTCAACAAATATATTTACCCAAACAATCCAAATCTCACATTCTTCTTTCCCAAGACAGCTCTTCTATTCACATTTTCTCATTTTCCCTCACCAAATCACAGAGAGAACGAGAGAATGCAATCCAAACCCAAAATCATTTCTTTCATCACGCATGTTCGTCCACCCTTTGTGTTTCTTCTCCATTCAAAACCCTAACAAGTCCACCATTCAAAACCCTAAAAAGCTTACTCCATATGAAACCCTAAATAGGCCACTAACCCAACGCTTCCCCCTACGACGACGATGGCGGCGACGATGATGGAGAACTACATAGACTTCAACACATAGAAATCTGCTTATTGCAAGTTATTTTAATATATTTTTTCAAAATGAGTTGTTCAAATGAATGTCTAGGTCCAGATTTAATGTGTGATATTCCTTTCCATCTAAGATATACTTCAGTGATATATTCCATGTTATAACATCATTTTTTCCTCTACTTGAGTGATATGTTCCACGTCGGTCTCTTGGTACACTGTTATGGATTCTGAGCACGTTGTTAAATATTTTCAGTACATATTAGGTCATATTGGTACAGTAGTAACATATGTTGTCCTATGTTATTTCGTGCATGATATATCTAAATTATTGATTCATGATTATTAAAGAATACATGATTTTTAGATTTATAGATTCTCTTAAAAGAAACTAGAATGTTGCATACATAAATTCATCTTTATTAAAAAAACTTGTTATGTTAGTATCTCATTAAAAGAACTAGTATGTTAGTCTCTTCGTACATTGTTATGGTATGCTTTAATGATCTTGTAATATTTTTTCCTTAATGACTCAACCAATCATCACATCTTTCTTTTCATGATTTTAAAATTTTTTCCTTCACTAAATAGGGTTTAATTCAATTAATTTGTGAAATTGATTTTTATGTATCCAATTATGATTTCTCATAACATAAGAATCATTAAGTTAGATTGTTTCATTTGCCCATGTTAGCAATGATAGATGCACATTTAGAGTATTAATGAATGTTTAGGAGCATATTAAATGTTATTGTGAAATCTAGTTATGAAAATACATTACTGTGATCCATTGCTGTTACTTATTGTTATTTTTATTTGAGTACACTGTTATTTTTTATGTGTGTGTGATTTTATTAACTTCTAATTTATTTATTTTATTTTTCACATTGTATAGGATCTTCCTCAAAAATTTATCCATTGAATCATTCATGGTAGTTTGTTTCTACAATAAAAAAGCACAACTGGCTAATAAAATTGAGTCACAGGCAGATCCATACGCAGTGAAATTGTATTGTTGTTCAGAGGACAGAGAAGAAAGAAGGTAACATATGCATCAAATCTCCATTAACGAAGATTAGGTCAGGGAGAAAGAAGAAAAATATGATGAAGTCACAAGCAGATCCGAATGCAGTGTCATTGTATCGTTGTTCAAGATGCAAGGGTCTTTGACACGAAACAAAGACATGCAGAAATCCAATTGTAGTTTTAAAATGAAGTAGTTGATACAATTTAAAAAATAACTTTATGTTTTAATTAAATATTCTAATTATCATGTATGAACATTTATATGTATTAAATTAGATTATCTTATATGCTTATTGCTTATTAAGTGCATGTTGATATGATGATGCTTAAACTATTGTGAATGCATACAGGGTAGTAAGTAAAGTAGATCTAGATGGATTATTAATGTATTGATAGTGCATAATAGTGTACCTACATGAACTAACAATGTATTGGTAGTACGTAACAGTGTACCCAAATGACTAATAATGTATTACAAGTGAATCACAATGTAACCAGATGGACTAACATGACTATCATTCATTACAAAACTTACCATTCATAGCACAACCGTCATTCATAACACGACTATCATTCATAATACAACTTCATTCATAACACGTACAACTATACTATTCATAATACAATTGTCATTCATAGCAGATTTATCATTTATAATACCACTTCACTTATAACACAACAATTATTACATAAATTATATCATTTTGAAACACAAATATCATTCATAACATAACTTATATTCATAAATCAATTGGTCAACAAATGTACATCAGATCCATTCAAACACAACTTCCGTTCATAATGGTATAACACAAGTTATATATAATATAACACATTTTTTGTCCATTCAAAACACAATTTCATGTCCATTCAAGTTATTTGTATAATAGATCCATTCAAAACACGTTTTGTCCATTCATAATACATTTCCTTTGTATTGTCTTAGAATCTTCGCAAAATATTAATCTCTGAATCTTAGAATGTTTACTTAGTCAGCCGAAAATAAGGCTATCCACAGCCGAATGAAGTCTTTCACGTCCTCTTCATCCTCGAACTCCACTAAGGACAACATATTTTCGTTCAATGCTTCCCTTGTGACATGATAACATTGGTGAAATACTTATTCTTCAGCCTGGAATCCATTAAAGTCAAAGTCTATGACTGCCCTCTCCACAAAAGCAAGAAACACTATTATTAGGGTAACCTTTTCAGCCGTCATCAACAATCTATAAAAGAATAATAACATAAAATAAACATAAGTTATCGGGAATTAACAATGTACCCACAATCCATAACAAAGTATTGAGAAGAATTAACGATGTATCCATAATTCTAAACAGTGTACCAATAGCAAAATACCTTACAAAAGACCAATTAATATTTTTTTAAAACATGCTTCCCTAATGGATTTATAAACTAAACATTCTCGTATATATAAAACCATATGATGCACAAAAGCAAATTGAAATGCAAGAAAAATGTTGATGATTTATTACATTCCCAAAATTAGCTCATCACTCATCAACTAACAAAAAAGTGTAGCAAGAAGCCATAACTACTAAGAGACTATGAAAATATGTTCTAAGCATATCACAAGCCTAAATGAAGTCATTTCTTTGACAATATACCCCCTATCGGAGTTTACATTATCTTTCTTTGATAAACTTATCATGGAGATAGAGACCCATAGACCCCCTAAAATAAGTATATCACATGCTTATGTAAAGTCCATTGATGAATAAATATAGTTCATTCTAACCCATCAAAGCATAATCATTGCCGTGTTTGTACATACTAAACCGATATGTTTAGTTTTAAGGAATGAGCTTGTATGCTCTTCATGTTTTTCCAAGCATCAGAGATATGGAGTTACATCACCTCCAGATCAAACTTACAGAAAAAAAGGAAACTCAGAATTAAGAAATACATTATAATAGTGCATCCATATAGTTTAATAATGTATTCATAAAGGTTAATAATGTACCCATATTATATAACAATGCACATACCACATAACAATATACATTTCACAAAACCAACAAGTAGGACACATAGAATTGTTTATATCTGCTTTCTTTCATAGAAACAATGGATGTTTTCATTGATTCCTTCTTCACTTTTGTCTTCAGAGGAGTTTAGGTGGATTCCTTGGAAGGAGCTTTGATGGGTTAGAAGGAGTTTTGGATTGTATTGTATTTTGAGATTTCATGGATGGCTTGGGATAAATTTTTGAGAAAAATCCTATACAATGTGCAAAAATTTTAAAAAAAGCTAACAAACATGTACACACACACAAAATAACGGTGTACTCAAATAAAAATAACAATAAGTAATAACAATGGATCATGATAATGCATTTTCATAACTAGATTTCATATAATATCTAATATGCTCCTAGACATTCATTAATACTCCAAATGTGCACATATCATTCCTAACAAGGGCAAATGGAACAATACAATTTAATGAATCATATGTTAAGAGAAATCATAATTGGGTACATCAAAACCAATATCGCAGACCAAGTGAAGAATTAAACCCCATTAGGTGAAAGGTAAAATTTCAAAATCTTGAAGGATCTGAGGATTTGGTGAGTCATTTAAGAAAGAAATGGTATAAGATCATTAAAGCATACCATAATAGTGTACTAAAAGACTAAAAACTAGTTATTTTATAAGAGCCTAACATTAAAGCATACCATAATAGTGTACTAAAAACTAGTTTCTTTTATGAGAATCTGTAAATATAAAATTCATGTATTATTTAATAATCAGGAATCAATAATTTGGATATATCATACATGGAATAACATAGAACAATATAGGTTACTATTGTATCGATATGACCTAATATTGTACTGAAAATAGTTAACAACGTACCCAGAATTCATAACAGTGTACCAAGAGACTGACGTGGAACATATCATAAAAGCAGATAAAAAGAATAATGCTATAACATGAAATATATCACTAAAGTATATCATACTTGGAAAGGAGTACCACACATTAAATATGGACCTAGAGATTCATTTGAAGAACTGGTTTTGAAAAGAACATATTAATATAACTTAAAATGGGCATATTTCTATGTGTTGAAGTCTATGTAGTTCTTCATCATTATCGTCGTAGGGGGGGAGCGTCAGGTTGGTGGCCCATTTAGAGTTCATATGGAATATGCTTTTCAGGATTTTGAATGGTGGCCTTGTTAGAGTTTTGAATGGAGAAGAAACACAAAGGGCGGACAAACATGATTGATGAAAGAAATGATTTTGGGTTTGGATTGCATTATCTCATTCTCTCTGTGATTTGGTGGGGAAAAAATGAGAAAATATGAATAGAAGAAATGACTTGGGGAAGAAGAATGTGAGATTTGGATTGTTTGGGTAAATATATTTATTGAAAGGGTATTTTCAGAAGTCCAAAAAATGGGTATGACATAAAGTGTTAAGTTGAATATAAAAATAATGAGTTTGAGAGATAGAGATCCAGAAAAAAGTCAATTGACCTAAAAATAATCTGGGGGTGGCTGTGATGACTTCTACTTAATTTTTTCTTTTTTTTAAAGATATATATCATGTGTTTATACAGAAAATAGTATTTACATATATATATATATATATATATATATATATATATATATAATAAATGTTTATAAAAAAATAAAAAATACTCCAATAAAATAAAAAAAATATATCATGTGTCAGTATGTTATCGGAAACTGATTGAATTTCAATAAAGTTGTCGACATGACTGAAAACAACGTTCGGAAATCTAAAACGGACGCGGTCAAGCCGAGAGAGAAGATGTACGATTACATGCAAACGTGGAAGAAATTAAGACCGTCCAAACTCAGAAAGACAAATCAGACCACGACCCCTCAGAACTCAAAAAGATGATTTTCAATCGACTTCTCAAATCGACTTTTACGGTATGAAACGAAAAAACAAATAAAATGAAGAAATATATGGTTTTGAAATCATGTGCCACCACCGCCTCCCATGAATGAAAAAGTGATTACTTATCGTTTAGTGATGTAATAATATTCTTTGGTTTGAATGGAAAAAAGTCTCCTCCCCCAAAAGGTTTTGGAATGAAAGGATGAATATATAAAAGCTCGTTTTGTTTGTTTTTTTATTTGTTGTGTGGGAGTTTCTCCATGAATAATGGATGATAATATGTTAGGATTTTTTTTTCTTTTCTTTATAGACTTTGTGATGGAGGTGTTTAAAAGTTCTAAGTGGAATGCAATAAAGATGCCACATTGATGGAAAGATTGAGAAGAAACAAAACCAGATAAGTTTACATGAGAAGAATCCAAGCAGCTTTTGGGGACCGAAGAAGAAGAATGAGAGGTGCTTTTTTGATGGTCCAAAATGAAAAGAGTGCGTACGGATGCTTTGATCCCACTCACATATTCAAAAGCACATTTGACTTCTTTAAAAAAAAAAAAAGCACATTTGACAATTAAAAGGAAATGATTTTGATAACCAAAACACACTGACAATTCTGTCTCTCTCTCTTATGTGATCTCACTCGGAAATTGTTTGTTTTAAAGTTTACTTTAAAAAATAGAGATGGTCACAAGTTCCTTAAAAGAAAAAAATTTATATAAAATTGAAAAATGATATGTACACTAATGTGTGAAATCTTGTCTGTATTAGTAATGTTTTCTTTTTTAAATACATACTTTTGAATTACACACACACTGTTATATAGGTGGCTGGGAGACTAATTCTAAATTGTAGACATGGTACAAAATGGACTGAGTACAGCGATCAAATTTATTATAAGAAAAAAATGTTATTACACACAGTTCTTTTTACAGCCCAAATGCACTACCTCCTTAGCCATCCAACGAGAAACATACGTTGATTATTATTTTTTATATTTACTAAAAATAAATTCATTTAATTCAAAATTGAGTAAATGTATCTCATTAGATAATGTTTACTATGTATTAAAAAATTAAAACATGTAGGGGCTGTCAGTGGGAGTGCAATGTGAGGCTTTTCATAGACTGTTCCTAGCTAATATTATTCATAAAAAAAATGAAATACACGTATATGTATTGACAAAGTGAAATATATATCATGTTAGGTTGCTTTATATAACATTTTATTGTGTTAGTCACGTGGTCAAATAGTCACTTTAGAATGAGGGAAAGAAAAGCAAAATGTGTCCACAGACTTACTTGATTCAAGTTGCAGTGAAAGCCTTTTCATCACAAGGAAAGAATTATTATAAGATAATCTTGCACTGATCATTTGATTTTAAGTGTTGATTTAATAAGTGCAGAAAGAGGTTATGATGATAATTTTTAAGAGTTCAAAAAAAAAACGTTTGGTTCAACGAAAAATATCAAACAGTTATTTAGATAAGTGTGTTTGGTTAACCACTTGATATATGTGCTTATTGGAAGGGTATTTTTATCCATTTTATAAATGCTGAATGTTATTTTAATGTTTGAATGGAAAAAACAAGTTTTTTTTAGATATAAAAGATTATTCTTTTTAACATGTTAAAAATACATAAACCACTAATACCCTTTGAAGAACCAAAACAATATAGCGCCTGAATACCCACACGTTGAAAAATAATATATTGTTTCTTTAGTCCGTTGAAAACTCTGATATTTATATATTTTCACCTATCTCATAGGAATGCATGAGTTCTCAATTGGACTGCAAACACATCCAAATGCCATCGTTAAAAAAAAAGGATAACAAAAAACCCTATGGGCCCCTTTTGTAAGAGTTTGACAGTTACATAAATTCTACAAAATCGCACCCATAAAAATGTTTCATTTTGACATAAAAAGTCCACATAGATAAGTAATAGTCAATTAAATTTCATTAGTCTGACATATTTTAATTTTTTATTATTGGTAATCAAAATATAGTATTTCTATAAGAAAGATTTACAAATGCACAATGCATGCAAAAAATGGGATCACTGAGGATGCTACCAAAAAATAATAGCTACCATTCCCAATTGAACCCTTCTCTCCTAGAGCATCTATTACAAAACAAAATATGAAAAACAAGTCCCCTCAAGGACATCCTCTTTTCATCCGCTGTATATAAATTCGACTATCTTTTTCAATGGCATCACTGATTTTTTTCCATAATTGGGCTGGATACAAGGTTGTCTCTCCTCGCATTGATTGAAATGCCGTAGCCAAATCAGCAGGGGAGTTTCCTTCCTGTAAATATTTGAGGCTTTCCATCTCTGGAACTTCTGTATGTCATGATGTATACTTCTGAGAGATCTGAAAGCTGACCATGGAGCATTGCCTTTGCCATGAACCTAGGCTAGCAGTGTTGTAGAGTCAGATTCAACTCAAAGCTTCAGAGCACCAATCGAAATTCCCAACCAAATACCTTTCTCAATGGCCTTTAGCTCTAATAGATTTATGGAGGGGAGATCGATTAGACCAACCAGTCCAATAATGAAAATAGCCATTTTCTAACTTGGAGTTGCCATTATCTGTGTAATCACATGAGTCACTTTAGTAACGGAGTAAATGGACAAAAAAGAATATGACTGGTCAAATATTAATCGGGTGATTGATTGAGAGGTCAACTGCTTCTACAGCACTATAGATTATGACTTGAAGGCTGGCCTTTTTATTAGTATATAAGCTAGGATGATATTCATGTGGTTATTAAATTTCAAATTATTTTCAAAATGGGAAGGATGGAGTGGTCAATTTGAAACGTCTAACCTCTTACAAGTTTTTGAATATCACATAGTTTTACAATCAATATAATCCAAACTTTCAACAAAACTATCATATCCTCTCCCTAAAAAAAAATACATGGTATAAAAAATTAATCAAGCACTTGGTTAATAAGTGTGGGGTTTAAATGGATATGATCTGCCCAAGACTTCCACCTTCCAGGAACCAAGGTTCATCAGACTTGATTTTTTTAAACACATGTGGACCAACTGCATAAATAATAATAATAATAATTGGATCTTATATTCCTCTGATACTCAATCATGCATTGGTCCCATTCACTAGCTCATCTACCTATTTTAAAAAAAGAAATCCCCTTTAGCTGATGTTGAATCTATATGTTATGAAGCTTGTGTGATGTACAGGGTACTTAAAACACAATGGTTATTCTTTGGTGCCTAATATTTTTTTAATCTGTGGTGGATCAGTTTACGAGAAGCACATCTAACATAGAGTAAACACGGATATTGATGTTTTATCTTAGCTTGTTATGGTGGTGAATAGTTTGTTAGCTTTTCTTTTTCTTTAGCCATGACAAGTAGATGTTAGTGGCATATTATGCCACACTAAGAAGCTTATCATAAAACTATAAAGCGATAATATTAGGACACTCTTTTAAAGTATATAATTTACACAAAAAAAAACATTGGGTTTGATTCATTAATGGAGCATCTTCATGCTTGGTCATTGGATGAGGAACACCTGATAAACAGAGGGAGGTAACAATAGATTGAACCTCATTTAAAGACTCAACTGGAATTCCTAATGAAGATCAACTTCTTAATACATCAATAAACAATATCATATTTTTTTTAAGAACATAGGCAGTACACTCATCCCCATGGGATGATCCAACACAGAGATAGTACCACAAACTTTAAATAAACCAATCAATAAAATGATAATCTACAGACAATCCCACAAGAAAAAAAATAAGGTTTTCTACTAAAAATGCATTCAATCACCTACCATTGAATCTCATCTATTTCGATTGACCAAACCCTATAGATTCATCTCCAGTAAACCCTAAACAGTTTTGTGAAAGTTTATTCTCTTTAACCTCTGATAATATATTATTTCAAAAATACTAGGAGCAATCCTTAGGGAATCTATGGCTATATATCACAACATAAATTTGAGATACTTGAATATAATGCATACTCAACTCTCATAGACATTAGATCAACATATCTAAAGAAGATAGGCATGAACGGAGGAGAAATAGATAATTTTACCTTGATCATTGGCTGGGGAGGAGATCCAAAGAGGCTATAAAGCAGATCGGAGTGTCGGAGGGTTTGTTGGAGACAATGAGAGGGAGATCGACCCCTGTATTTCCGTGTCACGTGAGTAGGTAGCAGATCGGGGTGTAGGATCAGTCGACGAACATCAAGGTTTTCTCGAAGGGGATCTGTGATACCGGGTTAAGTGGTGTGTGATTTTGGTTATCGGCGCAGAAGAATCCATTGATCGAGCTGGTTCTCTTGATTTTAGGGTTTTCGGCTTGATTTTGTATTGGCTTCGCAGAGGATGAAAACAACACAAGAAAAAAGAGGAGAGAGAAGGCAGTTTCAGTGGGCATGGGTTTAAATACCCTATGTAATTACCTGATGTTTGCAGGGGCAATATCGTCTTTTCACAGACGGAACAAATCGACAAATGCGTTTCACGGGTATTTTAAGTGAGGTAAACCGGCTGAAAATTATCGACCCAAAATCATTGATTGAGGGATGGAAACAGTACTTATTTGTGACCCAACCAAACACAATTAATGCTGATTTTCAGCTTTAATCTCAATAAGCACCGAAATCAGTGCAACCAAACAGCACCTAAGATTCCAGTTAATGAGAATATTTGTTCAGTTGGAAAAGCAGAGGCTTAGGGGGTGTTTGGCAACGGCGGAAAGCGGATTTTAAGTGCTAATTGTTAAGTGCAGAAAGAGGAATGATGATAATCTTTAAGAGTTTAGGAAAAAAAATGTTTGGTTCAATGAAAAATATTAAGCAGTATTTTAAATAAGTGTGTTTGGTTAACCAGTTAACTTATGTGATTATTGGAATGGTATTTTGGTCTATTTTATAAGTGCTGAATGTTATTTTGATGTTTGGTTGAAATAGAAAAAACTTGTTTTTATTAGTCACATTACATACTGTAACACCAATTTGATGTTTTGATATTTCACCACCACCACCACCACCACCAGGAACCTAGCACCAGATCCACCATTACCTTTCATCACCAAAACACCCTATCACCTCTGCACCATTCACCACCACCACCAAGAAACCCAACACCTGATCCACCATTAACATAAATCACCACCACCAAAAACACCTATTATTTCTGCACTACTCACCACCACCACATAAAACACCACTACCACCTCCAAGAAACTTCCAGATCCACCATTAACATGAACCACCACCACCACCACCACCAAAAATACCTAACACCTATCACCTTTGCACCATTCACCACCACCACATAAATCACCACCACCACGTAGGGCCACATTCACTTCCATTGCACCATTTGGAGCTCCACCAGCCCCACCTTGACCCACCACCACCATGGCCTTTCATCAACAGCTCCACCAAGAACCACTACCACGGCCGTCGTCGGCCCGCCGCAACATCGTCACCACCGGTCACCATCACTGTCGTAACACCGGTCACCACCGCCGTCACCACCACCACCACTAAGAACCACCGCTGCCGCCACTGTCATAACACCGTTCGCCACCGTCATAACACCCATCATCGTTGTCCATTCCTCCTCCGCCGCTCGGCCTCTCCATTCCAACAAACCAACAGAAATGGAGGTGTAAAATGTCGCTAGGTTTTCAAAAGAGGGAAAAAATGTCGACTGAGAGGAGAGAGAGACTAAAAAGGAGGGTTATATACCCTGTGTAATAATGGAAAAAAGGCAGGGGCTCTATGGTCTTTTCGCAGGAGGTTAATAAGGGCGGAATGCGTTCCGCGGTTAATAAGTAAGGTTACCATCACTTATTTTTTGGGGTGAAAAAATACTGAAAGCTGAATGTACAAGTGCTTATCATACCATCCAACCAAACATAATATTAACCAATAATCACTGAAAATCCAGATTTAGTAAAATAAGTGCTGAAATCTGAGTGAACCAAACACCCCCTTAATGTCTATAATTGTTGAATATTTGACGATACAAGAAAATGATTTTTAGCCATAAAAGATTTGACTAAAGAAAAAAAAATCCCTAGCCATTTTTTTTTTTTAAAGAAACAACAAATGTCTCTCGATCAATGTCAAAGAACCAATGCAGAAGTTATGTGGATTCCAAATTGGATTTCCAATGGTGATAGCTAATTGGATGCATTTGCTTCCCAATTCACTAACTTACACAAGCAACCCAAAAGGTTTGAAATTTTTTTTTTTTGTTGTTGAAAATCCAAAAGTTTGAATAGTTGAAATTCATGTTCCTTTTACATGTTTAATAAATATATGAGATTTTATAAATTTTTAGATAATTATCAACTATGCATTGGATGCTGACAAAACTGAGGTGATCTTGGGTCCCATGTTGGGAAAAAATGTCTTCTCAAAGAGGTTTGGAATGAAAAGATGAGGAAAAGCTCGTTTTGTTCGTTTTCAATATATATGAGTTTTTTTTTTTGGGTAAAGTTTTCAATATATATGTTGTCTGTAGATTCACCATCAATGGATGAATGATCTGTTCTTATTTTTTTTCTTGACCCAGTGGACTTATGCGGTTTGCTGGTGTTTTATTCCGGGCTTATTAATGGATTTTAAAAGTTTGAGTAGGACAATTAAAAAGTTGAGAATGACATTTTACACTGAATTTTTTTTATAATATAAAATGTAGTTGTATATATCTATCATTAGAAATCCAGTGAAACGATATATAAGCTTATTAGAAAAATAGATTAATTCAATTTAAAACGGAGCAATATACATTTTTTATCAAAACATATATTTCATTATATGATATATGTTATTTTTTTAAAAATGAAAACATGTGTGATCTAAGTTTTATAATGTAAAAATAACTGAATTTTACATTTTTCGCATTTAAAGATGCCAAATTGACCAAAAGATTGAAGAAAAAATTATGCTTTTTGAGAGATTTATAAGAGAAAATCATGCAGAGGAGCAACAGACTTTTGGACATGCATGTATGCATCCACGGTTAAGGAAACAAAACATGGAGAATCAAATTTTTTATATATATAATGTTTGGTAAAACGTGCATTTCAAAGCTTCCTGATGCTGGTCCAAAGCTTGACAAAAAAGGGGGGAAAATTGGAATAAAAATCACTTTTTAGAGAACGAGTGGAAGGAAAGCAAAATCATTGTCCATGACTTTGGTTTCTTCTCCAAGATGAAAAGCTTTTTCCACACATAAAAAGCAGGGGGGATTATATATTATCAGATAATCTTGGACTTATCATTTAATTCAACTAGGATTTTTTTAATAAAAGCAAACATTTTGTTTCCCATTTAGATAGAGAATTAAGTTATTCTAAAATTTATGACTATTTTAGCATAAAAAGAAAATAATAATTTTATTATTATTGTATTTTGAATTATTTTCGTTAAGAAACGTAATATCTAATCCATTCTATATGAAAAAAAAGTGTAGGCCAGGTCTGAGCTCTTAAATACTTTTTATCTAGTTATCTGTCTTGTACTATGCATTTTTCATTGAATGATGGAATGATTTTGTTTAATAAGTTTTTTCATAAAGGGCGAACATCACCTATTATATATCCAACTATTGATGATAATCTAAACACAAATTATGGGTACCACTAGATCCAAAATCCATCCAAATAAAAAAACACAGCTAAATCAAAATCTAAGCAAAAAAATTTGCTATCATTTTCCACACGCGAACCAAATAGAAAAAGAATATGGGAGGAACCTATTAGTGAATTAAACAATCTACTAGAATTTTGAGTCCTGATAAAATGAATAATGGTAAAAAGAATCCATGTCAATAATGATGTGCATCAAAACGGCCCAAGGAAATTGTGCCACTTTAATCAAGGCTACTAGATCTGAATACATTAATTTATAGAAAATCAAATCATATTTTAATAAATTAAATGCATTCAATTATAATAGAACATAATATATAATGTAAACGATTTTATACATTGTATTAGTGACATAAAGAGATGGGATCCCAAAATTAGATGTGTAAAAGGCCGTGCCAGTCGGCCCGCTAGCCAACTTGGGTAACGGGATAACGGTTCGACAGGGCACGGGCCGGTAGGGCACGGGCCGTTTCATGTGACTGTGCCATGTTGACACGGCAGGAGCGGTGGGGGCCAGCCCAGCGCGGCCCTCCGTGCCAGCCCGGCAAGCCGCCGTGCTATGCCGTGCTAGCCCAACGTGTTAAATGGGCTGGGCCCATTGACAGGTCAACAACCGGCCTGTTTAAATGGCCCATTTTTTAATTATTTTTAAAGTTCAATATTTAATTTCATGTTTAATTATTGAAATTTGATTTACTAGTTCTTTTAAGTTGTAAAATTATAAAATACACATAAATCATTCATGAAAATTGAAAACTAAAAAGAATTAAGAATACAAATATTTATTTGATTGAATATTGAATTTCTTGAGTACATGAACAATTGAACATTAATAAAATAAATCATAAAATGAATAAAAAATAGACAAATAGTATATTGATGAATAAAAATAAATTATACAATTATTCAAAAATACATTGATGACAAATAAAAATAAACCGTGTCACGGGCTTAACGGGCCGACCTAAACACAATAAGACGGGCCAGGGGGCAGACTCAACCCACACCGCCACCCAAACGGGCTGGCCCACCGCACGGCCTGATTCGTGCCGTGTTGGTATGGCACGGGCCGTGCCTGCAGCAAGGCCCGCCCCGTTTGACACCCCTACCCCAAAAAAAAGAGGCACGTTGATTGGGCTGCAATTTGAATCAAACGCATCCAAATGGACATTTGTGGTCCAGTACATTTCCTACTGGGCTTTTGGATTTGTTATAAGCCCACGGTCTTTTTTTTTTTGAAAGGGAAAATGTTACTCAATCCTTGTCACAGTATTCCATATGGCAGATCATATCTTTCTATATTTTAAAACATATAAACAATATCTGACTATGTGTATGTTTTGAGTATCACTCTGTTTTGAATTGAATGAACTTATTTTTTTAAAATAAAAAAAGTTTACTGATGTGTATATTTCGTTTAATGAAGTACATATTTCACTAACGATACATATATGATTGTATTTTGGGTTGTAAAAATGATTGTGAGCAATAACGTCGTTTCTTAGGTATCATTTTGTAGCTGGACATTTCTTTTTGAAAATGTTACATAATTTATTTTACATTTCAAAATGTAGAGCGCAAATATATTTTTTATATTTTAAAATCATATATCTCTTTTAATGAGATATGCATTTTTATAAAAATATGAATATATATACTTTAATAAATTGAATGATATCATTTATAGAAAATGCAAAAAATTTCAATGAGGTATATACCTCGATACAGTTAGTAGATGACATTAATTTGAAAGTGTAAAAATGACTTAACTTGTAACAAAACTCTTTTTTTGGGTTAAGTATACCATACTATAAAATATTTTAATTCTTTTGAATTTAACTCAATTTTATGGCTGTAAAGTTTATATGAATTGGTTTTACTTTTGTATATCTTAATTGCATTTGAGAAAGATTTTTTTTTTTGTTTGGGTACTTCCACACACAAAAATATGAAGACCCCATTTTTGAAGCTCAACTAGGGGCTCACTGACACAGTTCCTCTGAGATTGGGCTTTTTACTTTTAGAAGCTCAAATAGTAATTTCATGTAAAAACCAAGTGAATTCTGTTTATTGAAGTTGTTTGCACAAAGATAAAAAAAAAGGAAAGTATAATAATCAAATCTAGGAAAATATTTATAATAATATGTTAGAAACCATCTGTTTTATTTGGAATAGACATGTCCACATTTTTGTTTTTTTTTAAAAAAAACCTAGAAATTGACTTTTTAAACAAATTCATTTGCACTCGTAACAAATCCGTTATCACGCACTTGATCTAAATAAGTGCATAAAAATTAAGTCACCGGGCCAATTATGTTTTTAGAGCAAAGTATTTGAAATGTGGGTAAAAGCCCAATCCAGTGATCCAGTGTTTTTTTTGAAAAAAAAATACACGTAGTCCATTGTAGCTGTTTTGCAGTTCAGTCTATTTTTCATTTTCTATAAAATTATATTCATCATTTGAAATGCATGCTATTGTATGAAATGATGTATATACTGAGATACATTAGTGTATTTATTTTTCATAGTGAAAAAATAAAAAAAAATTTGGATCATATACTATGTTAGAATCTTATACGCTATATACTGTTTTGTCATAGTGTACGGGCTGTAAAATGGACTGCAATGATGGGCTACGTGTATCATCGCTTTTTTTTTTTTTGTAGTACAATCAAGTGTTTTTTTTTTTTTTTTTGCGAGGCAAGAGTCCCAACACATATCTAGATCCAACATGGACCTAAACAAATATAGACCATGCCCACTGAAACCAGCCCAGTTGGGCTGTACTATTTTTTGGCAGCTCCTATTGCAACCCAATTACAATTTACAATGGCTTTCATTTTTTTTTTTATAATCATACACTTTTCAAATGAAATGCATGCTGTTATATCAAATAAAATATATACTGAGATATATTATTGTTTTTTTTCAAGCTAAAAAAAATGATTTTTTTACGTCATATACTATGATAAAATTTTATATATTATAATAATGTAATATAGCGTATGGGGTTACAAAATAGGCTGCAAAGCGGACTGAGTGTATCGGTGCTCCTATTTTTTTCTTTCACCTTGCTTGAAGCAAGGATTGATCTCAGGATATTCACCCTAAAAGGGGAGGGTCCACCACTAGGCCAAGGCATGTGGGGACAATCCAATGGTCCAATGTGGCTTCGGATCGTCTGAATTTTATTATAGGGTTTTTCCTGTAGCATCCAATAAAAATACTTATAGGAAGTGCATGTTTTTTTTTTTAAAAATAACCTTGGTGTATACTGCAATTGCGCAGCACAAGGGCCGGGGCTGGACACACATTTAATTTATGTTTTTTATAAGGGCGTGTCTATCCCCACCAAACAATTTTCCTATCCCACCAATAAATAAATAAACCCGGTGTTTTGCTGTTCCCACCAATCCAGTTCGACCGAAATCGGTCGCCATTTCAGGTTTTGGGCGACCGGATTTGGTCACAATTTCAGATTCTGGGCGACCGTAATTGGTCGTCATTTCAGGTTTTGGGCGACCGTAATTGGTCGAACAGGGTTTAGAACTATATCTACTTATTCTTTGTAGACAAATAAATTTTTAGGTTTATCCATCATATTCTACATTTATTCTTTTATCCAAACAACAGCTAAGAGACTAAAAAAATGTAAGTATGTATATTTTCAATTAATTCAAATTTTTATAGAAAAATATTTTATTAGACAAATATATATCATTTTTAAGCTTCGTTTGAATTCGTAGTTAAGATGATTCTTTGTTTGAAAACAAAAAAACCTACCAGTTGATCCAAACACATTTTACATTTGGTTTTTGAAATTTGACTGTAACTTATGTAAAAAAAAATTGTTCTTATATTCTATATTTAAGAATAATGATTTATTCTCCCTACATTACAATGTATACTTGGAGTGATATGAAGGATTTAATGAGATACACGTCGTGGGATTATGTTTTCAAGAAAAAAAAATTATAAACTTTATTACAAATCTTGTTCGGCCAGGTTCGGTCGCCCAAATCTGAAATGACGACCAAATCCAGTTGTCCAAAACCTGAAATGACGACCAAGTCCGGTCACCCAAAACCTGAAATGGCGACCAAAATCGGTCGAACTGGTTGGATCGGTGGGGATAACAAAACACCAGTTTTTTTTTTTAATTGATTGGTGGGGTAAGAAATATGGTGGGTGGGACTAGACGGGCCCTTTGTATAATAGTTTATAGGGAGTCAATGATATACATTTTGAGTTAGCTAATTTTATATATTACTTTAGACATGGCAAATGCAAGTACAACTATAAAATGGACTGAGTATATTAGTGCCCATTGAATATTTTGAGATTTGGAGGATTTAATTTTTGTTATAAAAAGCATTGTTTTTAAGGGAATATTGGTATCTGGTTTTGAGGGGTTGAAAAATCACTGATTTGACTTTTTAAACTATTTTTTATTATTTTGATTTTCAAGATAGTTAAAATGAGTCTCTCGAATTTTTTAAAAGTTAGATTTTAAAATCTCTTCCCAAAATATAAGCTTAAAGAAAATTCTTGTATGTTTTTGTAATCAGTTATTTTTTCATATTCATTTTTTTAATTTTTAATATTTTTTTCTATTTTTGTGATGGGAATAATGAGATTTCAAATTTTTTTTACTTTTTACTCTAAATATTTTGTGATTAGATAGATTTTATAAGATATGTGTTAATATAATATGAGTTTTTTTATAATAAACCCACTAAATGTTAATGCTTTCTTTTAAAAAATGGATATATAAACTAATTTGAGTTTTTTATGAAAAATTAATGATGCCATAAAAAATGTGAATAGTCAAGTAAAAAAAATGTGAATAAGGATCTAGACTATAAAAATATCATCAGTTGCATTGAGATACAACAAAGATTTAAATTACATATTATTATGATTATACATACTGAAAAATGATAAACAACATTATGTAAGATATATATAAGAAACATACAATATGATATATATAACAAAATTTCTAAGAGGATTGATTTAGGTCAGATAGAGAGAGATTATTGTTTTGTAGAAAAAAATATTTTTTGGTGTGAAATAACCTAATAAGGGCTGTTAAGGATCTAATTACATAAGAGTAAATTAGACTTTTACGTTTCTAAAATTGTGAAATGAGAATTTAAAAAAATAGTTGATTTGGGTATTTCTAACTTTCAGAAGATTTTTTTGGTCATTTTTCCTTCATTTTTTTAATTATTAATATTTTTTCTATTTTTGTGATGGGAATAATGATATTTCAAATTTTTTTACTTTCAGTCTTTTGACCTTCTACACCCCTCTACTCTTATTCCTGGTTCCGCCCTAGGTGGAGAATTATTTGAACTTTAGAGAGTGAGAGAGATCATTTTTTTTTTGAGAGAGATGGAAAAAGAGAGAGATTAAAGAGAGAACCAAAAACAAGTTAGACGATAAAGAAATAATATCGTCCAAATACTAGATGCAGTATTCTATCTTTAAAAAAAATGAGCTAAATCTAACATTTTTCTAAATCGTATGCCATAACCGAAGTTAAATCCAATTATTTTTGTTGACCTATCAAGAGGTGCTTTAATACTTTATCCTGGTTGATTGAAATTATGAACGTTAATGTAAGTTGTGTCGCTTTTGTAGCATTTGGGTTCATAATTGATTTTTCAAATTGGTTATGTTGATATTGATGTTTCAATGAGCTCAACTGATATTGATAGGTTGATAGAGGTATTCTCTTCTCATGAGAAATTTTAAATTCTAAAGTTTTATTGTTGTTGATGGGATATATAATATATTAGCATAGGATTCATGGATTGATTTTCAAAACAGATTGTTGATATTGATATTCCAATGAACTCAACTAATAAGAATTCAAATGTAAACCACATCTTCACATATTGATTGAGTCAAGAGTCATCTCCTCTCTTCATTGATCTTAGTACCAAGAAAAAAAAACCCTTCCTATGATCAGAATTCATTATTGATGTTGATACTGAATTATATTATTCTTAATTATTTTTATAAAATAGACCATGCTGATGTTGAATTGTTGATATTATATTTTTGGGCCCCCAATGCTAATTTCACTTTTTACATATTTATAAATAAAACTCTTTATCTTTTCTAATAATACAATGAATCTTTTTTCATAATCTAACAATCTCCTGTGCCCCAGGCCACAGGTGAAGCCCCGAGGACCACATGTTTTGTGAACATCACAGATCTGTCGGCGGGCCATGTCGGCTTTGGGGCGCAGGACTGGGACCCTCATTTCCCGGTTCATGAAATCGGTGGTGGAGCACCCTCACAAGATCTCTGTCATTCAGGTCACCAACACTCTCGCCTTGCCCGAGGCAGAGGCACCGACGCCTGTCCCCTAGCCAACTCAATCTCACAACATCGATGGCCAAACAGGGTTGCAAGAAGTTTGCCGACTTGTTGTTGGCGGCGCCGGACGTGGAGATGTTCGAGGGTGACATTAATAAGATATATATTTCATTAGCAATGTTTTAAATTTTCTATATAAAAAAATAATACACAAATAGTTATGTCTGAATAAAAAATTAAAAAATCTTATTGTTTTGTGTAAACAATGCTCACATAGTTATTATATTTGGATAAGTTATAATAAACTCTAATGATAATTTTAGTGAGAGAAATTGGAATGGACTGTACATATATTGTATAATCTAATAAAACACTATTCCAATAATTAATTATGATCTAATAAGAAAAAATGTAATCAAATGTATGATTACTTTATTTCACTACCCAAAAAGCATCTTAGAGTGACAAATAGTGTACTTTTGTGCCTAACTTGTATTTTAAATGAATTTACTTTACAAAAATATAATATACTTTTCCATATCCACAGGAATCTTTAGATGGAATTAAATATGAAAAAAATATAACTTTTTATTCTATAAAATTTATAAGGGTAAAAAAAAAGGGTGTTGTTACAACCAGATTCATTTCCAACCCAATTTCCGTCATATATGCGTTGATAGAAAATTAACTGATCATATATTTTTTTTTTAATAAAAGCATATGTTCATGTTAACAAGACATTTTCTATAACAATAATAATTTTTGGCCTCAATTGGTAGACCCCATCCTAAACCTCATGAGGTGGCAAGTTTGAATTACCCTCTCTAACTAATTTTACCGATTTACCATAACCGTTCCAATAATCGCTGAGGCAGTTATGATTTGTGGTGATTGTTTCCCTTTTTCAATATCCTAATTGAATTGCACCATCAAAAAATCAAAATCACGATTTTTTGTTTTATAAAGAAAACCAACATCAATTTCAATTCTTCATTCAGATTTGATTGGCATAGAAGAGAAGATTTCAACGTTTTTTATTTGTGCGATTTGATTGTGGTGCAAACCTCCAGGTTAAGCTTTTTTTTACCCAAAAAAAAATCACGATTTATAATTTTTAAATCTAGATTGATCAGTCGAAACGAAAACAATATCGAAATCTTTTTTTTTCCAGTTTGATCGGTGGAGAAAATAAAAATTACACGATTTCATTTATTGCGACCTGATCATGATGTGATCTGTTTAGTTGATTTTTATTGGTGTGTATGTGTATATTTATGCATATTGAGTCATTCAACCTATTTTTAGCTTTGAATGATCATTATTCAATTCATTAGATTCAATATTCAGTAATATCAAATATGTAGTTGTTAATTGAAATTCGAGATACACGTATATCTTAAATTTGTTTTCCAGCCCAATTTGAATTTTGATAATTTATTTTATGGATTTGATTAATGTGTATCCGATTATATTTAATTACTTATTGTTGCATATATATAAAGACTTGAAAGACTTATTGAAAATATATGCATTGCTCATTAGTATGTGGACCATAAATTTGTTGTTTAGATTTAAGATACAGTAATGTATCTTAATTATATAACATATGGCAAATTTTTTATTTATCAGCAGGCAGTGATGATGAATTTATGGATGAGCCATGCGAAGACTCAATCCATTTGAGTTGTGTAAAATGCATCTTGGTGCTTTGTATGATTACTTGACGAAACAAGTCCATGATTATAATGAATGTAGTGTTGGTGATGAGCAGATGCCATATTCAATTGTCCACTTGCCTTTCAAGGTTCGAAGTAAAGGACGACCGCCATCAAGAAGGAAGGCTCCCAAGTCTACAAACCGAGGAATAAAAAGCAAAAATTCCTCAAGGATCTAATATTTAGAAGGTTGTAGAGGGCTATTTGTACAACACATTTGATGTTATATGTGTTATGTCATTGTGTTTGTGAACTGCATTTTACATTGTCATAATGTTTGCTGTTATTGAGATTTGCATGGTTCATTATATATATCAATTACAATGTTAAAACACATCACAATTTCAGATATGAATAACTTTTTGTTTTGCAAATTATACAAGTTTTCAGATACACATTTCAAATTCAGATACACTACAAATTTTGTCAGGTTTTCAGGTAGTACCAATTATTCACTATCTGACAGATATAGCCAATCTTATATGATATATTTAGAATTAAATACACCTAATAAACATCTCACAATAACCAAATATATTTCACATACAAACGACCTTATATTTGCAATTTATATTGATGTTGATATAAATTTTCAGATACACACGCAAATTAAAATACATTTGAATTGTATCATATATGAAGTTAAACACAGAACCAAAAACCAATCAGTTGTTCATCAAACATCAACAGTACATTGAATACAAAATTTAATAACCAAACATCAACAAAAAGTTATCATTTAATGAGACCCAAATTTTTTTCCTAAAACAAACTCTATTCTTTTGCTTATCAAAGTTCCATGTACATTTGCCTAACCATGTGATCTTCATCTGCATACGTACGGTGCTTGTCATTCAAACTTATGCATAATGTGTACTCTTATTAGTCTACATTTCTTCTTATACATTTTATGGGTGGTAACTTGTTTGTTGGCAGCATACCATTTCATTATGTTTAGGACGACTGGACCACAATCCATCCTGCTATAAAACAGTTTCTATTAAAATACAGATAATAAACTAAATATTGAACTTTCATATTGAATTACACTTACGACACTCAATTTGTTGCGGTGCGTCTGCCACTGATACGATTTCGCCACCTTTGTTGCCACTGAAGTGTTTTTCAAACTCTTTTCCTCTTTTTTTTAATTGTAGATACATAGGAAAAATCAATTCAGATACACTTTTCAAGATCTTACAATAGTAAACAGAAATAATTTTCAGATACACAAAATCAACTATTCTAATAAAACTATGCATATTAATGATTTTTAGATATAAGTATTTGAAATTATATACTCGTTCTATGATTTTGACCCAGAAAATGAATAATGTGCACAACAAAACCAAAATCGATTGAACAATGTCAAATATTGATTTTTCTCAATCTGAATACACCGGTAAATGAATATAACATATCAGACGCAATTTAGTCATTTATTTTAGATTGTGATTATACAATATTTTACAAATCACTACGGATTTTCAGATACATGAATCTTAAACTCTCAAATTAACAATGTCCATTGTATTCAATTATGTACACGTAATTGAAAAACTCAGATTAACATATTTATTAAATAATTTTCAGACACATATTATTAACAGATGAAAAAGGTGTGGAAGGGAACTTCAAAGATTGAGACGCTTTCATATTTGTTTTCATCTTTTCAAGAAGTGTAAAAATTCATAGAATGTTTATGTCACAAAAAAAAGGCGCAGTGAGGTTTCGATGATTGCAAGAAATCTAACATTTTTTTCGTCATTATCGACGATTTTTTTGGGGGATGATGATCAGATGAACTCGTCGTCGCCATTTCTTTGTTTTTTTTCTTTCATTCCTCCGATTCGTAACAACAATCACTAGTATTCCAAAACAATCAGACGTAAATACAGGAACATAAATAATGAATGTGATTTTAGCCAGAATATACCGGTTTCGATTCATTTAAGAAAAACAAATCTGGCTTCAAAAGTTATCTCGATCACCATCCTTTAAGCCTGTGGTTTTAATTGAAAAAGGGACATCTCCCATGACTGAGTTCAATAACAAGATTTTTTTTAATACTTAAAAACAAAGTTGGTGTGCTCTGACCGTCTCCTTGATAGAAGAGGCATCTAACCCAAAGGAGATCGAAGCACCATGTGTGATTACACCAAAATACAAAGACTCTCATTGTGGAAGTAGATATCGTGTGCGCCAATGCGATTCTTTTCCTCTAATCTAATAAGTCTTTTAACAGCATGACTGAATAACGATCCAGTTTGTGCTCCACAGCCCATGTTACATTCAGTCTGTTTTGTATATTCATTTGTAATTGGAAGGTCAATAATTTAAATGTCATAATGTAGTATATAAAATCACCAAACACAAATATATTACATTATCTCAATATATATATTCTATTACTATCAATATGAAACATATATACATTCAATTCATTCGTATATGAACAGCTTACAAATGGAATTGATTTTTAATCTCCCACGTTTTCGATTGTCTGTTCTAATCTCTTTGATATTGAATATATCGATTTACCCATATTCTCTCGAGAGAAAAAAAAATCTCCTAATAAAACGTCAATAAATTTGCTCATAGTGCTCTTGTACCAACTTGACTCGATATTACGTGTAACCAAAAATCTCTTCAAACCAACCACACTTCTCATGACAAATTGCCACGTTGGAAAAACTTCCAAAACGTGAAAGAACGAAATAGTCCCAACACGTACACCAACCACCCAAAAAAATAGATTTTTTCTAAAAATAAAATAAAATAAAAACTCAATCATACCACACCACACAATCATGTACCACATGTATTTTGATTTTTTAAAATAATAAATATCATTTAACATGTTTCACGAGCGCATCGTGACTGGAGCCTTGCCCTACCAAAAGAGAAGTCATAACCACTTGAGAATAAAAAATCATCTTTTTTTTCTTTTATTAAAAAATTATCTTCAAACTATCATTTTATTTTTTAAGGCTAAAAATTTTAACGGTTAAAAAACTTAAAAAATAAATGTAAATTCAAAATTTTAAAAATTTCACATCCTTAAAACACAGTGTAACAACGTAATAAAAAAAACCAAAAAAAAAAAAAAAAAAAAAAAAATACCAAACTTCCTGGCGCCTCTCAATTTCAATGTGTGTGTGTATATCCTCCGTCCCATGCAAATCCTACATATAACCCCACCCCACCTCTCCGATCCTTCATCATCACAACAAAATAAAAATAAAAATGGGAAGTCTTGAAACCACCAGCCCATCCTCCCCCCTCTTCAACCCACTCGACCTCGACGACTTCCGAACCCAAGCCCACAAAGCCGTCGACTTCATCGCCGACTACTACGCCTCCATCGAGTCCCGCCCTGTTCTCCCCCGTGTCGACCCGGGCTACCTCCGCAAAACGCTACTCCCCCCAACCCCACCCACTAAACCCACCCCCTTGGATTCCATCCTCTCCGAAATCGAGACCCACATCATGCCCGGCATGACCCACTGGCTCAGCCCCAACTTCTTCGCCTACTTCCCCGCCACCGTCAGCACCGCCGGCTTCCTCGGTGAGATGCTCTCCTCCTCCTTCAACTGGCTCGCCTCCCCCGCCGCCACCGAGCTCGAGTCCATCATCATGGACTGGCTCGCCAGCCTCCTTAAGCTCCCTCAGCAGTTCACTTTCTCCGGCTCCGGCGGCGGGTTCCTTCAAGGTGTGTTGAGTGTGATTTAATTTAATCAAACTTTCGTACCGCTATCTTTTTCTCATTTAATCTTTTTAAAAAAAATTTTTTTTTTCAAGTTTAGTCTCACGGTAGTTAAAAATGTTGATGTCGATTGATATATAGAGGAAGGCGTGGAACCGCATGTTGTTAATAAGTAAGAAGGGGATCGGGTTAAGTCCAACAGGCGTTGGATAATTTGATTGTCCACCACGTTTGTGACCGTCCGATCTGTTGGAAAACGAATTCACGGAAGTCTTCAACAAAACCTGAGATCGAACACAAGAACGGAACACTATCTCATGAAGAAGGCAAGACATACGTGGTTCGGCCTAGGCCTATATCTACGGGGCGAAAACAGAGAATCCACTATAATAGTTGAGATGCAAAAAATACATTAAAAGACCCACAAACTCTCTCATGGAGTTACCTCTCTTAGAACCCTCTCAACCTCACCCTTGAATCTCTACATTGTAACATGTCAAATTTTGCCATGGAACCCTAAAAGATATTTATAGATATAAATAACTTCATTTTCAGGTAATCTCCCAATTAACAAACAAATATTGTTCCTTCATTTTAGAAGATTTACTTTAAATATTAATTAAGATCAAATCTTAATTAATATATATACCAATTAGGTGTCCACCCTAATTTGGTTTTATAACGGCCGTCCGATGTGATACACCGGATCGAGACAAATCCCAACAATCTCCACCAAGCTTGGCTCATATCCGATAAACTCGTACTTCCTCGAGCCCCTTGAAGATTCATTGATGTCTCCACCTCGCTCTGCAGAACTCCACCTTGTAGGAAAACCTTACAAAAATTTGAGGAACATCTTCCTCCGGATGTCTGTAATACGCCACATCTTCAAGTCAATACATTGACTCGGTAATCTCGTGCATTTGTCGCACGCTCTCCATGTGCGTATTTGAAGAAGGATCGTCTGGACTACACCTTGAACAAGCTACACCACGCGCTTGCGAGTCGCCTATCCCGAACTTGATTCAGAACGTCTTCTTTGTGTTGCCAATGTTTCATCTTCTTCCTCTTGCACGAATACTGCATATGCACTTCAACCGTCATGCTTGGACCCGCACCTCGCTTCATTGCCTCATCACCGTGCACCGCGAACTCTGTGTGCACCCGAGCCTACAGACACAGCGGCTCCTTTTTTTTTTCTCTCCGAGGCATGCAAGGCCTCCCTTTCATCACCTATGCAAAAGAAAAAATAAAACAGCAACCAGCAACTCTTTTTTTTTCCATATATGATGGATGGTGTTTCAAACATTTTTTTTTCTTTCTTTCCAATACACGACTCACATGTATTTTCTTCTTCTTCGTGTAGAACTCGATACGACACCGTCATTGTTGGATCTTCCAACAACAAATCCGTCGATGGTACGTCATCATCGACCTGTGTCGTCATCTATCATCGTTCTTCAGATCTCATCCTCCTAGATCAAACCTGGAGCTCTGATACCACTGTTGGGAAACGAATTCACGGAAGTCTTCAACAAAACCCGAGATCAAACACATGAACGGAACGCCATCACATGAAGAAGACAAGATATACGTGGTTCGGCCTAGGCCTACATCCATACGGGAGCGAAAACAGAGAATCCACTATAATAGTTAAGATACAAAAATACATTAAAAGACTCATAAACTCTCTCATGGAGTTACCTCTCTTAGAACCCTCTCAACCTTACCATTGGTTCTCTACATTGTAACATGCCAAGTTTTTCCATGAAATATTAATAACCCTAAAAGATATTTATAGATATAAATAACTTACTTTCCAAGTAATCTCCCAATTAACAAACAAATATTGTTCCTTGATTTTAGAAGATTCACTTTAAATATTAATTAAGATCAAATCTTAATTAATATATATACCAATTAGGTGCCCACCCTAATTTGGTTTTATCGCGGCCATCCGATGTGATACACCGGATCGAGAGATAATCCCAGCACGATCTTCTCAATTTATTGTGATTGAAATACTTTGTAAGATTTCAAAACTAAATTTATAATGCAATTAAATTTTAAAACCTTCTTTTTTCAGATTAAATTAATTTGTATATATCAAAATTATAAGATCGGACGGTCACGAACGCGTTGGACAATCAAATTGTCCAACGTCTGTTGGACCTAACCCGATCCCAATAAGAAGTACATGTGTACATGGGTTTACGCGTGCATCACATACATGCGCGCACATGCGCCAAATATAGAATTTTGAAAATTCAAACTTTTATAGCTAATTAGAAAATTGAAAATAGTTAACTAAGCAAAACAAGAAAAAAAAAGGACCAAAGTCCAAAGAAGAGGCCTCGGGACACGAATATAATGAACCTATATTAGAATGAACCATACATATTGATGACAATGAATATGCATGTTTAAATTCCAATTATATACCTAGGTACATGAACTTTTGCATGGAAAAATGAAGAGTCTCATACATGTACCTTGTCACCTTGATATATCTTGTCATCACTATTGATTATAGAACAATGAATAATTATCTTATTAGTCCATTAATTATTTCCAAATAATTTGTTAACTTCAACTTGGAGATGCCTCTTGGGTGGCCTATATAAAGGGTCTCATGTACGTCATTCCAACCATCCAACTCAGCAGATTGTCTCTTGAGAATTTTGAGAGAGAGCCCAGATATCCTATTAGTCCAATACCCTGAAAACTTTTGTGGTGATATAGTTCTGAGTTAGTATCTGATTCATTGAATAATATATAAGACAATGCATTTACATCTCTCCATTATTTTTTTTTTAAATTGGTATCATGAGGATTTGATCATTGGCCATCCTTCATACAAAAAGGGGTGATAACCGACTTTCTCAAAGCTCGATTCATAACATCTCCCCATTAGTATAATATATTCTATGAACATTTTACCATCAATTGTGATTACTTATTTTATTTCTTTCCATCTTTACTTCCTCCAATCTTGCATGACTTTTGACATTTGAATTCTTCAATTACTGATTTTCATATTATGCTACTTTTCATCTTTATTTTTTTCAATATTGTATTTCTTTCCATCCTTGCTTTCTTCATTTCATTTCTTTCCATCTTTGTTTCCATCAGGGACCACGAGCGAGGCCATCCTGTGCACGCTCGTCGCGGCACGCGAACGTGCCATCGAAAAGTCATCGTCCGTCATCATTCAGAAGCTCGTCGTCTACGTCTCCGACCAGACCCACTCGACCTTCGCCAAGGCATGTAAGATAGCGGGAATCTCACCTTCGGATATCCGGACGATCCCGACATCTGCAGACACGGAGTTCGCTCTCTCGCCGGAACTTCTTAAGCGGCAGATGGAGGCCGACGTGGCGGCGGGTCTGGTCCCGCTGTACTTGTGCGCGACAGTGGGGACTACGTCGTCCAACGCAGTGGACCCGGTGGGGGGACTGGCCGACGTGGCGAGGGACCATGGGGTGTGGGTGCACGTGGACGCGGCGTACGCGGGGAGTGCGTGCATATGTCCGGAGTTCCGGCAGTACCTCGACGGGGTTGAAAGGATGGACTCGCTGAGCCTCAGCTACCTCGACTGCTTCTGTCTCTGGGTCCACAACCGCGACTCGCTCATATCGGCGTTGGCGACTGACCCAGAGTACCTGAAGAACCGGCCGAGCGAGTCTGGTTCGGTCGTAGACTACAAAGACTGGCAGGTTGACCCCAACTCCGCTGACAAATCAATAGATTCTTAACAAAATGAACATTTTTAAATCTAACAAATCCTAACAAACTTTTTTTTTTCTTTTTCAAAGGGGGCATTTATTCAGACCACATTTTATTTCAAACCTTGGAAAGCTGAGAGGGGATGGAAGAGAAAAAGAAGATAGAGAGAGAGAGAGAGAGATGAGGGTGGGGAGGGTGGCGACCAAAGGGGGTGGTAGGCGGTTCCGGACGCTGGAGAGAGGCGGGCTTGGGGGGGGGGGGGGGAGAGAGAGAGAGGGGAGGATAGGGCGGCGGGGCGGAGAGGGTAGACGGGAGGCAGGGTGGAGGTCGGTAGAGGGGCACAACTCTTCCTCTCCCGGCCTCTCTCTCTCTCTCTCCCTCTCTTTCTCTCACTTTCTCTTTCTTTCTCTACCCAGCAACCCCCTTTGGCCGCCACCCTCCTCACTCTCTTTGTTTCTCTTCCTCTTCATCCCTTTCCCTTCCATTATTTCTCTCAACTTTCCAAGCCCACAACCCAAATTTTTTTTTTTTTTTGAGTGGTGGATTTGAAATAAAAGGTTGGGGAAATAATCTCTTCTATTTTCAAATCCAAAGATAAAATATATGGTTACTTGATAAAATCCTAAAATGATTATCTAAACTAATTATTTAAATAAAATAATTAAAATAATCAAAACAATCCTATTTTCAATTTGCATCACAGGTCGGCCTGGGGCGATGGTTCCAGGCGCTTCGGCTCTGGATGGTGTTCAAGATGTACGGGGTGATGAATCTACAATCGCACATTAGGAGCGATGTGGGTTTAGCGAGGATGTTCGAGGGGCCCATGAGGGGGGATCGGCGGTTCGAGGTGGTGGTGCCAAGGTGGTTTGGGCTCGTGTGTTTCTGGCTCAGAGGGGTTGGGGAGGGAGTGAACCGGAGGGTTTTGGAAGAGGTGAACCGGACCGGGAGGGTTTACATGACGCACACAGTTGTCGGGGAGAGTACATAATGAGTTCGTGGTGGGGGGCACACTGATGGAGGAGAGACATGTGGTGGCGGCGTGGGAGATTATCGGGGCGAAGGTGGGGGAGTTGTTGGGAGAGATGGAAGTTCTGTGATGTGATATTCATCGGATGGTGTTCAAAGATTGCGATACACATTATGATATGTTTAATCTAAATAAATTAAAAGCATATATTTTTAAATGTTATAAAAAATTATATATAATGACATATTAAAGTATATACTATATTAATTGCTCTGATATGTTATGTTAGACCAAGTGTTCCAGCTCACTTATTTGACTGAAAGAAAATGTTAACCAACCACGGGCAATCATATCCTTGCATTCATATATAATTGTAATCCCATGTTTTAAAAATATTTTATAAATCTATACCCGAATAAATAGGTGTTTTTTCCTAGTACATATTTGAATAGAGAAATCATATACTTGGTTAAGATTACAATAATGATTGAGCTTATCAGTGTTCTAAGTTTTGTTTTGTTTGTGTTAGTTTTTCTTTATATTAAAAGAGTCATTTTTTCAATCACTTTTACTATTATTAAAATGTTTTAAAAATTTTAAGTCTTTGTTTGGATAATAAAAAAGGTGGGGAATGGAGTCGTTATATGTTCCCTTCTTCCGAGAACTTTCAATAAGTCTAATGTTTGTTTGAAAGTGTGCACAACAAAATCAAAGGGAAAGACAGCACGAAATGAATTAATGATTCAACATATGTTATCATGGAAAGATCGAAAACCAATATTAAAAAAGGAAAAAATCCATATAACCCCCTATAAATTATCCAAAATCCATAAAATCTCCTAACTTTTCCTAAAGGTTATATAACCCCCTAAAAATACATATGTAAATCTAAATAGTCCCTTAAGTTAAATTTTCATTAACATATTATGATTATTTTGCACATATTTTGTTTGGTTAACTCTGGTTGAAAATATAGTATGTCAAAAACCCTATACAATGTATTAAAAATGTGAAAAATCATCCGTAAATGACATTTTAACCCTCTGGATAGGGTTTATGATTTTTAAAATAGATAAAATCATAATTTACAGAGGGTTTTCTGAATTTTTAACAAGTTGTAAGGAGTTTCTTTAGTATAATGTGATTTTAGTCAAGGTTAACCAAATGGAATATTCACATAATATTCTTTATCTGTTAACGAAATTTTAGCTCAGGGGGTTATTTGAATTTATATAGTTGTTTGCAGGGGGTGATATGGACTTTAAGAAAAGTAAAAGAGTTATATGGATTTTAGACCGTTTACATGGGTTATTTTGATTTTTTCCTAAAAAAAACATGTTATCATAGTGAATCAACGGCGGAGATCAAATCATGATCTGCTCCAATGCACTTGCCCCCTTCCAACGATGCTCTTCTAGCTCTTCATGTAGTCCCTGTAAACAATGGGCCTATATTCTCTATCGGTTTGAGTATGACTTCCATATGAGGCCCGTGGCCCAGGGCCCAGGGCTCAAAAATTGGCTCTCTACAAGTGTTATTTGTTGATCCAATAAGATTCAACTTTTAATTAAATATCATCTGAAGATGCATTCGGTAGGTATACAACGGTAGGTGATTAATCAAGAGATGATATTTGACACGCAATTTTTTCAAGAACTTTTGCAGTTAGTTCTTCCTTGATTTCTTTGATTGGCCTACCATGGTTTACATCCACACCAAATTAAATTTACATTTTCCAACCCCATCTCTAATTCCATAACAACCATCACTAGTATTCCAAAACAATAAAAAATAAATAAGGGATGTGATTTTAACCAGAATATACCGGTTTCAATTCATTTAAAAGAGAAATAAATCCGGCTTCAAAAGTTATTTCACCATCCTTTTAAGCCTATGGTCTTGTGATTAAAAAAAGGGACATCTATGTAGGCTTATGCTCCACAACCTATTTTGGTAATACATTCAGTTTGTTTTATATATTCATTTGTAATTGAAACGTCACTAATGCAATATATAAAATCATCAAACACAAATATATTACATTAATTATCTCAATATATGTACATTATTACTAAAATATATATATATATATATATATATATATACATTCAATTCATTCGAGTATGAATAGCTTATAAATAGAATTGATTTCTAATCTCTCTTATTTCAGACTATTTGTTCTAATCACTTTGATATTGGATAGATTTACCCACACTCTATAACAAAAAAAGGGTTTTTGCATGTATACTATCAAAAAATATATTATTTATTTATATATACCACCACGAATAACATATTTATTTTTTTACCATCAGAATTTTTCTTAATATTGAAACTTAATCATAATTAGTTTTTAACCAAGAAGTAAAAATTGATAGAAATAATCTCAACATAATATTTTTCACAATATAAAAAGTTAAACACAATGACCTAATTAATTTCTTGTTCTTTCTAAATTAATCATGAGTCATTCAACCATACCCCTTCTTTTATTTTCTTCCATTCAAGATTTAGATTTTTATAAATTTTTTTTTATCATTTTGTAATATATATGATTAATTATTCTCAAAATAAATTTATTTCATTTCTACTAAAATAAATATCACTAAATACTATGTCTTAGATAATAAATAGTATTTATGTTTAATTTTTTTGTTTGGGCTTTAGATAAAATTTATCATTTTCATGTTAAAATTAATTATTTTTATTTTTATAATTATCATATTTAGTAAGATAAAATATATAAAATAAAAAAATAAGGATAATGTAGTCATTTATCCAAGACTTTACCGGTTTTAATATAAATTTGGATGAAAGTTAACTAAAATGGTATATATGCATCATTTTTACATATTTTAATGATATAAAAATAAATAAGTTATTTATAGTTGTATAAAATTAAATAACATGTTTTTTCGATGGTAAACATGTAAAATAAAAAAATAAAAAACAATTTTCGTCTAATTAATAAAATGTCAATAAGTTTGCTTAGGGTGCTCCTATACCAACTTGGCTCGATACCGTTACGTGTAACAAAAAACTCTTCCCACCAACCACACTTCTCATGACAAATTGCCACGTTGGGGAAACGCGAAAGAACGAAATACTCACCACACGTGCCCTAGACATTGACTGATTGACCCTTAAAAAAATTTATTAGACGCAATGTTTTTTTTATTTATTAGACGCAATTTTTTTTATTGTTTATAAGGAAGACATGCATGTCTTTTTTATTTAAAAATTAATAAACATTATCTAAGATACTTATGCTTTAACAAAAAAATTATATTGTTTTATTTAAAATCAAATAAATCAATTTTAATAAATATAAAAAAATTAACTAGATATATATACACACACGTTTCACTAGATTTCAAAGAATACACAAGACCATGTCTTGAATTGTAAATCAGACTGTATGAAAAAAAAAATTCAAAACATACCGAACTTCATGGCCCCCTCTCAAATTCTAATGACACGTGTATGTATATATATCCTCCTTCCCATTTAAACCCTATATATAACCCCACCCCACCCTCTCCAACTTTACATCAAAAATGGGAAGTCTTGAAACCATCACCCCTTCGTCCCTCCTCCATGAACCCTTCAACCCACTCGACCTCGACGACTTCCGAACCCAAGCCCACAAAGCCGTCGACTTCATCGCCGACTACTACGCCTCCATCGAGTCCCGCCCGGTCCTCCCCCGTGTCGACCCGGGCTACCTCCGCAAAACACTATCCTCCCCAAGCCCACCCACTAAACCCACCCCCTTCGATTCCATCCTCTCCGAAATCGAGACCCACATCATGCCCGGCATGACCCACTGGCTCAGCCCCAACTTCTTCGCCTACTTCCCCGCCACCGTCAGCACCGCCGGCTTCCTCGGCGAGATGCTGTCCTCCTCCTTCAACTCCGTCGGCTTCAACTGGCTCGCCTCCCCCGCCGCCACCGAGCTCGAGTCCATCGTCATGGACTGGCTCGCCAGCCTCCTCAAGCTCCCTCAACAGTTCACCTTCTCTGGCTCTGGCGGCGGGGTCCTTCAAGGTAAAAGATATGTGTTGCGAATCCATATGGGGTTTGGGATTGAAAGAGTTGAAAATATTTGAAAGAGGTGGGATAAGGGAAAGATAAGTTGGCTTAAATTTTTTTTTTTTTTTTTTGTTAAGAAAAATAGATGGAATATCTCGAGGCCACGTAGGTTTTCTAGGGTGTTTTGAGGAATAGGTACACCTTTTATAACTTAAAAAATGAAGTTACATTGGTGCAAAATTTAAAATAAAGCAGGTAGAAGAAGGAAAAACATGAGAGAGAGACAGGGAATACACAAACACGAGGAATGCATTCAGATCCAAGATCCAATAAAAATAAAATGTCCTGGATAGCAGAAAAGGCCATGAGACGGGAAGAAACAAGTACATGACCTTTACCCTGTTTGGATGCTGAATAAACTCAGATAAGCAGTAGAATAAGTCAAAATAAGTTTATTAGGTTATTTGACAACACAGTATACCTAGAGATAAAATATGATAGAATAAAATGGTATAAAGTGGTGTATGGATTCCAACAAACCTCTGTAATTAAAATTATCTAAGGTTATTCCATTCAAATAATATGTGGGCCTACTATCAAATCAACTATCATCACCTCTTATAAATCACTTGTCAAATCAACTATCATACTTTTTTACCTTTTTATAAATCCTTATTCATACTTTATTCACATTTTACACAAACAACAAAACATTTATTCTTACGTTTATCAACGAGAATAATTCAAAACAAAACCAAACACAAAATCAATTTATCTTTATTTATACTCACTTATGCCGGAATAACTGTATACCATATAATAAGTTCTATTTTGTATCCAAACGGGTAGGGTACTTCTTGTTGTTGATTTCTTTGAGAGTCAGTGGTAAAAATTGAAATTGTAAAAGAAAAAGTGAAAGAGAAAATATAAAAGGACAATAAGAGAGGCACTTAGAGCATCTCCAACCATACTCCATATCTTCAAATTTGGAGGGTGGGGTGCTGCAAACACACTCCATATCCACCTCCACATTTAGAGATTTGGACTTGATACTCTAAATTTTGAGGCCACCTCCAAATCGCATTTTTCAATTTTTACTTTATATACTAATTAATTCAACCTAATGTATATTTAAATCCGCTAATATATTTTAATAAAAGTAATATAGTTGGAAAGATCTTATCGAGACCTTCAAAATGAGACTAATATTAAATTATTTTAGAATTAATTTTAAATAAATCCTCATACGTTTAATTATTCGAGAATTATTTTATTTATTTAATTAAAAAATTATTAATTTAAAAATAACTCTAAAACCATTTAATATTAGGCTAATTTTAAAGGTTTAATGAGATTTTTTCAAATGTATAATTTTTATATAAATAGATTAATAAAATAATATTTATTAATGAATTTTCATATAACATTAATATAATTTTAAAAATTATAAGAAAAAATAGAGAATGATGGTTGGAGTGCAACACCCTCTAAAAATGAATTTCTTTCAAATAAGAGAGGCAACCCTCCATATTTTGAGACTTAGATTGAAGATGCTCTTGTACCATGAAGAAGGTAAACCAACTGATGAAGAAGGAAGAAAAAACTGTATGAATTAATTGGGTGATGTGTGTATTCACTATGTATAATAGAATGCAATTACATCTCCCAACAGTGAAATCTGTTCTATGAATATTTTACAATCCATTGTGATTATTTATTTTGTTTCTTTTCATCTTTATTTTTTTCAATGTTGAATTCATCCATCTCTAGTTCTCATATTATGCTTTTTTTTCCATCTTTTGCTTTCTTTAAGATTGTGTTTATTTCCATCTTTGCTTCCTTTATTGTATTTTTTTTCATCTTTGTTTCCATCAGGGACCACGAGCGAGGCCATCCTGTGCACACTCGTCGCGGCACGCGAACGTGCCATCGAAAAGTCATCGTCAGTCATCATTCAGAAGCTCGTCGTCTACGGCTCCGACCAGACCCACTCGACCTTCGCCAAGGCATGTAAGATAGCGGGAATCTCACCTTCGAATATCCGGACGATCCCGACATCTGCAGACACGGAGTTCGCTCTCTCGCCGGAACTTCTTAAGCGGCAGATGGAGGCCGACGTGGCGGCGGGTCTGGTCCCGCTGTACTTGTGCGCGACAGTGGGGACTACGTCGTCCAACGCAGTGGACCCGGTGGGGGGACTGGCCGACGTGGCGAGGGACCATGGGGTGTGGGTGCACGTGGACGCGGCGTACGCGGGGAGTGCGTGCATATGTCCGGAGTTCCGGCAGTACCTCGACGGGGTCGAGAAGGCGGACTCGCTGAGCCTCAGCCCGCACAAGTGGCTGCTAACCTACCTCGACTGCTGCTGTCTCTGGGTCCGCAACCGCGACTCGCTCGTATCGGCGTTGGCGACCGATCCAGAGTACCTCAAGAACCGGCCCAGTGAATCTGGTTCGGTCGTAGACTACAAAGACTGGCAGGTCGATTCCAACTCCTTTAACAAATCAATAGATTCTTAACAACAAGAGCATTTTTAAGTCTAACAAATCCTAACGAAACTTATATATTCCGAAGGGATGGCTTATTCCCACCATCTTTTTATTCCAAACACTGGAAAGTTGAGAGGGGATGGAAGGAAAAGAGAAGGAGATCGAGAGAGAGATGAGAGTGGCGACTGCAGGGGGCAGTCAGATGGTTCTAGCTGCCAAAGAGGTTGAGCTGGGGGAGAGAGAGATTCGGGAGGATTGGGCTGCGAGACAAAGAGGGTAGAGGAGGGCAACTATTCCTCCCACCCACCACTCAAAAGAATGAGGAATAACTTCTTCTATTTTCAAATCCATAGATAAAATCTATGATTAGATGATAAAATCTTAAGATGATTGTCCAAACCAATTATTTAAATAAAATAACAAATATAATTAAAACAACCTTATTTTCAATCTGCATCACAGGTCGGCCTGGGGCGCCGGTTCCGAGCGCTCCGACTCTGGATGGTGTTGAAGATGTATGGGGTGGCAAACCTACAGTCGCACATAAGGAGCGACGTGGGTCTGGCGATGATGTTCGAGGGGCACGTGAGGGGGGATCAGCGGTTCGAAGTTGTGGTGCCAAGGCGGTTCGGGCTCGTGTGTTTCCGACTCAAGGGGGTTGAGGAGGGACTGAACCGGAGGGTTTTGGAGGAGGTGAACCGGACAGGGATGGTTTACATGACGCACACCGTTGTCGGGGGAGAGTACGTAATGAGGTTCGCGGTGGGGGCCACGCTGACAGAGGAGAGACATGTGGTGGCGGCGTGGGAGATTATAAAGGGGAAGGCCGAGGAGTTGCTAATGGGGGAGATGGACAGTCTGTATGTGGTCTTCTTCAGATAAGGTGTTCTCATGCACGTGCTTGAGTTTGAAAAAAAATAAAAATAAATGTGGTTACATGTGTTTATTTTGTAGTTGTGTATCAAATCAAAGAATGCAAAATATATCAATTGAATATGTATTTGCAGAGATCCCAATTTTATAAACCAACTAAAAGTGTTTATCTGTTTGTTATATCTTAAAAGAAATCATCATTCTAATTATAGTTTTTTTATTTTTTTTAAATATAGAACTTGCTACCATGCATGTCTATTATAAAAGTTAAAATACAAACATGAGAGGAGGTGAGATAAATTAAAAAAAGCAAATGAAAAACACTTGGCATCATAAAAGAGAAGAAACATCCGTAGATGAGAGATGCACAGAATATCATAAAAGAGAAGAAACATGAGCAAATGGACACAGCACATGAAGCTGTTCATATGAAAATATAGAAAACAAATAAAACACATATCATAGTGAATCAACGACGATATCAAATCATGATCAGCTCCAGTGCACTCTTCCCCCTCCTAACGATGCTCTGCTGGCTCTTCATGTAGTCCTTGTAAACGATGGGCCTATACTTCGGCCCACATCCATCCACGCTTAGTATATTCTCTGCCGTTTTGAGTATGGCTTCCATATGAGGCCCATGGCCCACAGCTACAGATATCCTCGTCTTGTGCTCATTGACTAACGCCATGTGTTCCGCGCTCTTGTACCTCCCATTGCTTAATATCTGAAAAATATGAGTTGGTAAAACAAAAACCAGGTTATGTTGGAAATGACATGGTAATAAGGGAATACAAAGAATGTTTAAAAATTGAAAAAAACAAAAATTGAAATAAAGTAAAACTTATTACCAACACTTCTGTCATGAAAAATTAATCAAGTCATTATTATAATATTATGTAGCTAAAACATGTACATTTCCCCATCTAAAATGATTTTTTTTGCAAAATCCTATTACCAAATTAAAATATTAAAATATAAACAAACCATGAATATATTTCCATAAAATTTCTATTATTATTCACTTTGATATTAATTCAACATAAATTAAATAAAACCATAACCATAATCAATATTAAATCTTAGAGAACAAAATATTTTACTCAAAATTTTCTAATTAAAAAAATTGGATGATTAGATACAATAAGGTGAATCATGTAGAATTTTCATAAAGATAGGTTGATCCAGTAAATATCTAATTCCACAGATTTAATGAGTAAAAAATTTGCTGATGTCACCTCAAGATAATCGCCGATGTTAACGACGAACGTGCCAGTCACGTGATCGACAGGGACCCACTCGTCCACGTGTCGTATCCATAGCCCATCCACGTCGTTCTGCATGAGAATGGTGAGCCCACCATGGTCCGAGTGCGGGCAGAGGCCCATCGTCAGATTCGGCTGGGGGCATGGCGGGTAATAATTTGCGGCCATAATTTGACATCCTTCCCGTAATGCCCCTTCCACGTGGTCTCTCCCAAGCCCAAGCCCTTCCGAGATTGCCCCTGCCATTCCCAACGCAACCTTCCGAACCTCCTCCAAATATTCCCTCGCCACGTCTCTGGGCCCACCAGAAAACCATGGATTGTTGACAACCGGATCCTCGAGTTTGAGAAGCTCAATCCAAACCCACTCAGTTAGGTTTTATTTGGGTTCGGATTGGGCTGGGATTGAATTCAAATTTAATTTAAAAAATGCATTATTTTAAAGAATTAAAATTCTGTAGAAGTCAATTTCACTCATAACAAAAAAAAAAAAAGTGAATAAAGATATGAAAATTATAAAAATTACATATTCTTCATATTCTTACATATTTTTTCATTCATATTAAAAGATTATAGTTTTATTTATAATATTTCACTTAAATGCTAAAAGTTAAATGTTCGGGTTGAACCTAAATGTTAAAATGTTAAATTAACCCTGTCCAAATTTAAGGTTGATCGGATTCAATCCGTCTACGTTGTACCCTTAATCATTGTCCGTCCCTCTGATATTGATCAGACGGGTTGGGAAATAGAGTGGCAAACCTGTAATTCGGGGGATTCTGGGGCCATAAGTCGAATCCGACGTGGCCGAAGTGGCGAAGGTAGTCGCTCCAGTGGGAGGTATGGGATGCTGACGTGTTCAGGCTCGTGCCGTATCGGACGGGGTGCATGACATCATCGGAAGAATACGTCAGCTTCTCTTCAAGAGGGAGATTGAAGAAGTCCTCGGCTGACCTCAGCATGTCCTTCATTAATGACGTCCTAACCCCATGATTAACGACCTGCATTGATAATTAAATCACTAAAAAAACACTAATCTTTGTTTTTATGTTTTTTATTTTTTCGCTTATACACCCTATAAATACATATTAATTATCTTTATAACACTACAAAACACATATTTATTTGTATACTATCAAAATTTTAATTAATGTAAAATGCAACATTTGATCATTTAATTAGTCTAAACTTAACTTAAGTATAGTTAGCAATAATTAGTGAAGAGAAAGGACTTAAAAGAACCTTTTCTTAATGCTTATAATAATAGTCTCATCATTGTAATAATGTAAATAATTGATTGTTAATTACCCAATTGATTATTTCCCAACTTTCCATATTTATTTCAAATTAAATGAATATATTAACATTTTTTATAACAGTGTTACTTTACAGTTGATATATAATAAGTAATTAAATGATTATTTATTTTATTTTTTTACATTAATGTAAATATATGAAGAGTAGAACTCTCAGATGTTCAAGATATATATTATATTTGTTGATTGAACATTTTTTTGTTTTAGTACTCGAAATTCTTGAATTTTTATATGGGGAAATTAATTAGGGGTCCCTGGGGATACCTATCTATTAACCATTAGTCCCTGGAACTTATTACCTTCACAATAAGTCCTTCACTACCTGAACCTATTATCTTTGGGTCCCTCTCACTAACAGACCACTAACGGACGTTAAAAATTCCTATTCTACCCTCCTATTTAAACACCCCCCATCTCTACCCCTTTCTCGCTCCATCAATATAAACCCTAGGCACTCAGACTTCATCAAAAAAAAGAAACCTCACAGCGAGATCCACCAACGTCGGCACTGCCTTGATGAGTTCCACCGACACCACCCTCGCCTTGATGAGTTCCACCGACGCAGTCCTCACCTCGACGAGTTCCACCGACGCCGTCCCCACCTCGACGAGTTCCTACACTCCCCGGATCAAACAATCCTCAGGTCATCTCTCTCTCTCTCTCTCTCTCTCTCTCTCTTACACACACACACACACACACACTCGTCACGGGTTTCGATTGATCCCTGTTTTCATGTTCTGTAACTATTTTGATCCGGCGATTGTGGTCGATCAGATTGGTTTTGATGGTGCTTTCAAAAACCCCTGTTCGAAAGGCTTTTCTTTTTTCTCATTTTGGGGGAGGGGGGTTGAATAAATTTGAGATTTTGGGTTGGGATCCAAAATGGGTTTTGTTTAAATTGTGGTTTCTGATGAATTGATTGGTTTTATTTTGGATTTTTTTTCATTTACTAAATTTTTAAGAATCCTAATTTGAAGAATTCATGAAAACCAATTCCAATATTTGGGTTTTTCAGTTATAGATTGATATGCTTTAATTGGGGTTTTAATATTTCCACCAATTCCAATTTCTGTTATTAGTACACTCTTATGCGTCCTATTTAAATCATTCATTTAATTATGTAGTATATTGATATCATTCTAGACTCTTATGTTCACAGCATAGAGGGTTAGGGAAAATTTATATGGAATGTTAAAATAAAATGAAACAATAAGGAACCATAATAAAATGATTAAAAAAAATGTTTATGAATCAAGGAGGATAGAAACGTTACACCTTATATATAATTTCAGTGTTTGTATGAATATTGCAATGATGACTCAAGCCTATGAGGTTCGGCAATGAGATACAGAATTCAATGCACACTATTATGCTCCTCTTGTACACTGTTATACTTCTTCTGTACATTATTATGCTATCTTTGTACACTGTTATGCTCCTAATATGATATAAAAACTAGTTTAATATTGGTCATCTTAATATCTAAGACTTTAACTTGTTACTCTTTGTGATTATAGGGGTATCTACATGACAAAAAACATTAAAATTCACTATTATGTTCCTCTTGTACACTATTATAGTTGTTGCAATTGGAGAATTGAACCTTTTTTGTTTGCTGTGTTCTTATGGAACCCCTATTTTTGAGCTTGAACTTTTTTAAAATGGATAGTGTATCCAGGAGTCTAACTTAAAGCCATGTAGCCTCTTCTATGAAATATTATAAATATGATAGTAATGTCCTAAAAAATGCCCAAGATGAGTTGGATATGTATGAAGGAGACCAGGAGGTGCACTAGTTAGAATGAGTGATATAATCATCTATGAATAGGCTCTTAGGAGTTAGGTAATAGGTAGGCCAAAGCAAACTAAGATAGTAATAATAAAGAAGGACATGTTGATTATACATTTATCGGAAGAGTTGCGTAAATGTAATTGAATGGTGAAAGAGAATATGTTAAATTAACGAAGCAAATTAATAATTAACCTCTGGTATAATGTTTTCTTTAGGTTCCATAGACAAGCATTTGTTGGAAAATTTATATACAATGGCCAGTGGGTTATGCCTCGGCCGAGGACTAGGGCTCATAGGACATTTGATTGACCAATGCATATATGTATAGGAAGATAAAATTTTGCATTACTGGAGCTCTTATGATAGTTCCACAAAGACTGTTTGCAAGTTATTAGAAAAAAGTGGTGTAAGCAGTCCTTGGAAGAATTTAAGTTGGAGAACCCAAGCCTTCTGAAGTCATCCACCAAGACCTAGGAAAAGTTTAAATCCAAGTCATCCACCAAGACCCAGGCCAAGTCCAAACCCAAGCCATCCACCACGAGGAACAAGGTAAACTCTTTGAACACTGTTAAATAGACTGTGTACACCCTTAACCTATATGTGTACACTATAAGCTCTTGGTTAGATTGAAATCTTACTATCATTGTGATCCAGCGTATTCAAATAATTTAGTGGCATATCATCATGTTGTGTATCCCTAACACTATGTAACTATACAATGTTCTCTAAACTTATGTTATATGTTAATTTGCTTGTGGATGTTTGATTTCCAATGGAAAGTGTTGTTTTGATATTTACATTGTCATTAGTACACTCTGATACATCAACAGCCTATAGGCTCTTGTATATTATCATTAGTATACTCTTCTCTAAACCTATAAGCTCTTGTACACTTTTATGTTCCTCGTGTACACCTTTATGCTCTTCCTGTACATTATTATGCTCCTCCTGTACAGTTTTATATACTCTCTATCATGCTCTTCTTGTACATTATTATGCTCCTTCTGTACAGTTTTATATTTTCTCTATTATGCTCCTCTTGTATAGATTGGTGTGTATATTTTATATTTAATATGCAAAATCTTAATATGATATAGAAATTAACTTAGCATTGATCCTTTTTTCTTGGGCATCCCCTATAATATAATTTAGGTCCCATACCTATCATTTTCTTAAAAAAAAAAACATTGGTCTCTTTTTTGGCATTGCTTATGTTGACCTAGATGCTCAAAGAGTTACTTAGATTGTTAGGCACAGGTTCATAGTTGGAGCTGTGATCTTCTTGATTTGTAATTTCTTCTTAGTATCCAACTATGAGAAAGAGGTTACTTAGGATGTTAAGCACATATAAGAATTGCTTGCTTATCTAACTTGGTAGTTTTATTTGTACTCTTTGTAGTTATAAGGATATCCATATGATAAAAGAACTTCAAAATTCATTGTCATGATCCTCCTGTACACAGTTATGCTCTTCCTGTACATTGTTATGTTTTCTCTGTTATGCTCCTCTTATACAGATTGATCGGTATATTTTCTCTGTTATGCTAGCTCCTCTGTTATGCTCCTCTTGTACACTGTTATAAGTATACATGCACTCTTAATCATATATGGGAACATTGTTATTTTGTTTATGATGATGTATATATCCCATATTGATAGTGCAAGATCGCAATATGCAAGTTCAGTAGCTCAAAATGTATTTCAATTTGTATCATTTCATGCACAATGTTGTTAATTGACCAATCACAAGGATGATCAATGCCCACAACAATCCAATGGGTAAGTGTTGTTGTTATATTATCATGGCTTTATATCCCAACGTACGTGATACGATATTCATTTATGACATTTTCAGGGTTGATTGTGGTATGTTTGTGATCAAATACGGTGAGCACCTGATAAAGGGAATCATCATGGAATTTAGGCAGCAATACATTCCAAGGTTTCGAGAGGAGTATGTAGCTAAAATCATTCCAAGAGCAAAAGAGAGTGAAACTCGGATAAAGGAAATCCAAAAAGAGTGTGAATTGTACAAACAACAAATGTAAATATTACTCTATTGTTATTTTGTAATTCAGTGGTGGTGATTTAAACAACAAATGCGTGCATTGTTATCAATTTAAATATTTGATATATCAGTTTCAAATGATGTTTGAAATGTTTGTTCGCTATTACAAGTTAAATAGATTTATATTGATTATTCTGTATACACTATTATGCATAGCCTGCACACTGTTACACACATATAAAAAGATGAAGTACATTGTTATACCATATGCGTACACTATTATCTATCAGATAGGTGCTGGGGTTAAAAAGGAAAGAAAAAATGATACAGTTAACTGTGGATGGATGGAAGGACCTAAACAAAATGGATGAATGGATGGAGGGACTTAAAGAAAAGTAAAAAAATTCAAGGGACCTATTGTTATTACACAATAGGTCCCAGGGACCTCTAATTAATTTCCCCTTTTTATATAAACAACTATAGCATGTTAATTATGATATAAAAATAAATATCATATCGTTTGAGAGTAATTATAAAATAAAATAAAGAAATTTTAGTCTTTTTACATATTTAGAATAAAGAATTTTAAGCAGAACTATAAATATATATATGTAAAAAATTTAAACTTCTGAATGGTATAACACTAATTGCTGGTTTTTTATGTGAATAAGTGATGGAATAATTGTGAAGGTCCGTGAAATGATGACAATTCATGATGTTTAAAAAAACATAATCGGGATAATATAGTTGGAATAACATTTAGCTTCTACCTATTGTTTCAATTTTAAAAAATATAAATAATGACAAATTAATAGATTTTTTATCTTTTAAAATTAACAATATACCTCAAAACCTTAACTTTTTGTCAAACGAGACATAAGGGCCAGTTTGGCAAAAAAAAATAAGGGGTGGAATAATGGTTAATTATGAGGATAAGTGAGTTGCAAAACAGCTCATCTCTGTTTGATATTAAAAATAATCGGAATAAACTGCAGACAATTGTTTCAATTTTGAAATGAAAATGACATATTTTGTTTCACCTAAAAGGTTGAGATAGCATTTGTCCCCATTTTTTATTTCAATTTTCATAAATGTAAATAGAACAAAATTTATGAAATTTTTATTCAGACAATTAAAATAACTTAACCTCAAAATCTTAACCCCAAAACCTTAACTCATTGTCAATGGAAAGGGGTTAAGATTTTGAGGGGTTTGTTTGACAAATGGTTAAGGTTTTGAAGATAAGTTGTACTAATTTTAGAAAATAAAAAGTATATATAATTTTGATCATATTCATATTTATCAAAATTGAGACAAAAGGTGGAACAAAATATACTTATTTTCATTTTAAAATTGGAACAACTGTTAACAATTTATCCTGATTATTTTTTATACTAAATAAAAATAAGATATCATCTCACTCACTCATTTTTATAATTACTCAATATCACACCACTTTTACTTTGTCAAACCAGTGTTCCTAACTGTAAAACAATAAATATTATATTTTTGAACGGCATATATGAAAAAAAAAATCCAACCCAAGAGAATACTCCCGGCTCACCCGGAAGAAGCCCCACTCAGCGCAGGCGACAGCGATGGACCTGACGGTCATATCCCGGGTGGCTGGGCCGTGGAGGCCATGAAGGTCGATGACTGGGATGGAGGGCGGAGTGGCCGGTCTCCGGCAGGAAGGGACTGTCAGGATGTAAGCCGGGGGGATTTCCTGTAGGCCGCCGCCGGAGGTGTCGACGTGGTGCTTGGGGCCCTTGTTACCGGTTGGGTCGCCGGCCGGATGTACGGAACGGATGGACGGTGGGGACGCCATTGGAAAGCTCGAACTGGTTTATTTTTCTTAGAGGAGAGAGAGAGAGAGAGAGAGAGAGATTTGGAAGTGTTAGACAAGTCTTGGGTCATGTTAAGAATGTTGTGGCACTTGTTGATGACGACGTGTTATCTTGTTTGCTTTGTCTCCGCTCCACTCACTTTTAAGATATTAGGGTGCTTTGGTTGCGCAATTTCCACAATTTTTGTGATCGTAGTAAGCTGTTTTTCTAATTGTGTAACTAAATAGTTTTAATATAACAGTTTTCTATAAACATATTTCAAATATATAATGCTCAAAAGCTGAGTGAAGTGAACTTCTTGCAGAATCAGTTTTAAAATTCAGATTTCTACATAATCTATTTTGCAACCGTGCAACCAAACACACCTTATTAGTCTTTGATTAGGGACATATAAATTATTTTGGGATTGATAGTTATTTTAATATAGAAAAATAATAAGTATTTTAATTTTTTGTTGCATTGTATTTTTAGTTATTCTTATTAAAAAATATATAATAATAATTTTTTTGTTACTTGGTTTATCATTGATATAAGTTGTGAATAAAATATAAGTAAAATAAAAATAAGACGTAAAAAATGATTTGATGTGGGCCTGCTTATTTATATGAGTTAAAATTTGAGACACGTGCTGATGATGACGTGTTATTTAAGGGTCTTCAACAGGCCTGAGGCCCGAAAGCCCGGCCCGTGCTTAGACCTGGTATTGGGGCCCGGACCCGACCCAAAGGTCCGCCCGAACTAGGCCCGTTCGGACTGGCCCGCAGGCCCACCCGCGGGACCGACCCGTAAGCCCATGGGAGGCATTCCAATAAATGAGTAACATGTCATTTTTATTTGAATTGTGATTGAATTATACAAATTATTTATATTTATGTAGGTATCAACCTAGTTAGATACGTGTAGTTATTCATTTTTTCAAGTAATTAATTCATTTAATATTTTTATTATGAAAATTCAATAGATATAAATATTTTTTTAACATTATACTTTAAATTTTGTGTTATTTTAATATTATATACAAATGAACAACTTAAAATTAAAAAATTAAGAGAAATAAGATGTTTAGAATTTGGGCAGCCCGTGCAGGGGCGGAGCCAGGAAATAGAACAAGGGGGAGCCGAGAGACCAATAAACTTAGAATAAAAAATGTACTTATCAAATTATATAATTATATAATAATTCAAGATAATTAAAGTTGACGAATAATGAGAGAGTCATTGAAGTAATAGACAATTTAAATAGAAAGTTGTTTTTAACAACTTCTATCACATTTAGAAAATCTATTGAATTTTTTTAAAAAAAACTTGAAATCTTATTATTTACCTTTAAAAAATTAAAATAAAAAAGCTTGAAAACACAGAAAATAAATATTAAAAAATAATTGATCATAACACAAGAATACTTAAAGCATTGATTTTAAAAATTATTCAAAAAAAGCCCGAGATATCCAAATTAGAGGTCATGAAAAAAATAAAATAAATTAATAAATCATTAGCAAATAAAAAGTTGTGGTTTATAACCTCCATCCCTTAATACCAAGGTTTTTTTTAACAATTTTAAAAAAATGCAACCCATTTGTAGTAATGTCAGTAATGCATTATATGAAATCACATAACACAATATATATTTCATTATCTCAGTATACTTTTTATAGAAAAAAATATAATTAAAATATATGCATTCAATATATATGAGTATAAATTTAGTTTTTATTAGAGAAGGTACTTAATTAAAAAAAAAGTGTGTGTGATGTAAATGAGAATGTGAATTGGATGGAATATAACAACTTTCAACTCCAATGCTCGCCTAACACATTTAGGGTGCGTTTGGTTGCGCGATTGCGCTGCGATTGCGATTACAGGAAGCTGCGTTTGTAATCGCGCAACCAAACAGTTTTGTAATCGCAGTTTTAAACCCAGCGATTGCAAGCAAATAGTGCCTAAAAGCTGCGATTTCAAAAAGTTGAGAAAGTGAGCTTTCTGCAGAATCAGGTTTGCAATCGCAGATTCCTGCAGAATCAGTTTTGCAATCGCGCAACCAAACGCACCCTTAGACTCATTTGATTATCCCCATCCCACCCAACGCAAAAAAAAAAAAAAATTCAAATTTCAAAATAGTCTTTCCTATGGAAAATTTATCCTCGGCATGTATATTTACTTTTGCTAGTAATGTTGTACCAAGGAATTCCATTTCGTAGGGGATTCGTTTGCGGAGGAAAAATATTGTTCCAATGATATAAATAGTGTGCGAAGCTTATGAGCCTTGCATTTACCAATGAAACTATAACTTTTACCAAGGAAATATTTCGCGGTTAAATATCGTATTTCTTTTAATACTTCCACATGTGGTTTCTGCCTTAGGGGGCCCGGGCCCCAACCCGCCCCCCCTTGGCTCTGCCCCTTTGCCCGTGGGCCTGAACCCAGGCTCGGGCCTGTGGGCAAGGTGTGAGCCCTGTTTTTTGGTCGCGGCCTGCCCCGACCCGGGCCCGTTGGCAAAGCAGGCCTGGGCCCTGTTTCAACGGGCCAGCCGGACTAACCCGTTGCCAACCCCTAGTGTCTCCAGTACTCCACTCACTTTATGCTAAGCATCAGCAATGGATCGGGCTGGCTCGCTAAAACAAGGTCCGGCCTCAGTCTGGGCCGATTCGGCCAGCGGTCAAAAAACCAGTTCAGACCGTGCTTCAGGCCCATGGGCGGGCCCGCGGGCCCAGATTTTAAACATTTAATTTTTTTAAAATTTTGTAATTGTTTATTTGTATATAAATGTTAAAATAACACAAAATTAAAAGTATAATGTTAAAAAAAATATTTACATCTATTAAAATTTTAAAAACAAACATATTAAATGAATTAATCACTTAAAAAACTAAATAACTACATATACCTAACTAGATTGACACCTATATAAATGTTAATAATTTAAAGAATTCTACTATAATTCAAATAAAAATTACATAAAATTACATGTGACTTGTTTATTGTATTGACCCTCATGGACTAGGCCGGTCGGCGGGCCTGTCAACGGGTCACGGGTCGACCTGAATCCGACCCGATAAAAAATGTCAAATACCTGACCCGAACCTTGAAATGGGGAGGGTCTGGGTCTACCCCGACCCGTTCCTATAGACCCGCGGACCCGCCCTTATATATATTTATATAAAAAGATAGTATTACTAATAACTAATAAGTAACCCAACTAATAAAACCCAACTCATCCATGTTTATGAGTAACTCAATATTATCCAGCCCATTCTTTTTTTGAATTGGGCCTATGTATGAGTAAGAGTAACCCAACCATTAGAACCCAGCCCATCCAAAGTCATTACCCTTTTCTTTTTGTTCCAATCCTAGCATTTGCAGCCGCCACCTGCAAAGATGAAATCCTCTCCTCTCTCGTTGACAACACCAGATGTCGCCGATCCCATCCTCCTAACGCCGACTCATTCTTCCCTATATCGTTGACAACACTCGACGCCGCCGATCCCATCCATTCGACACCGAAGATCCCATCCGCCCGATGCCGACTCACTCTCCCCCCCTCTATAGGATTTTGGTTTTGGTTGTATAGCACATCTATAGTTTTCTGGTTTTGGGTATAATACATCTATATCATTAGATGCCATCAGCATATATATGGTTTTGGGTTTATGTAATGTGAATGGGGATTGTGGACAGTGTTTATGAATTATAAGGTCTTTAACTTATGCAGTTTTTTTAGCCTTTTAGGACTAATTGTATGTTTGTGCTTATTTCATTCCTTTTTAGAATTGATTATACATGTTTCTGCAGGTTTTTAACATCATATGCAGATTTTTAGATATCATATGCAGATTTTTATTCATGTAATTTAAAAAAAAATCTGATTGTGATGAAACTGGTATCCTATATGGGTCGATCCGGACCCAACCCGGGTCCGTCGGGTCTAGACCCGGGTCCTCTATTTGCTAGGTCCGTCGGGTCTTAGCCTGGACTCGAGTCCGCTGGGTCCAAGCCCAGGTTGGGTCCGGGTCCACCCCGACCCGGCCCGGACACAACCCGTTGACAGGCCTAGCCTGCGGGCCAGGCTTGTGCCACAGAGTCATGCTCGGGCCGGGCTTTCGGGAATTGGACTTTTTGGGGATCCTTACTTTATGCTCCATTTTGTGTAAAGATTTTTTTGTCTCTGATTAGTGACATGTGAACTATTTTGAAATTGTTAATTATTTTAATGTACAAAAACAATAAGTCTTTTAATTGTATTTGACTATATTTTAGTTATTTTTATTAAAAAAATATAATAATAGATTTTTTTGTTGTTTGGTTGATTATGAATATAAGTTGTGAATAAAATATAAATAAGATGTAAAAAAATAATATTATATGTGTTAAAATTTCATAACTATTCAGCCATGTTATGCATGTAGTGGCACATGTTGATGGCCACTTGTTACCTTCTTTGCTTTGTCTCCACTCCCCTCACTTTTAAGCATAAAGTTTTTTCGTTTTTGATTAGTGATGTATATTTGAGATTGATAGTTATCTTAATATATAAAAGAATAAGTTTTTTAATTTTTTATTTGATTTTATTTTTAGTTATTCTCATTTAAAAATAATAATAATAATAACTTTTTTATTGTTCAATTAATGATGGATATAAGTTGTGAATAAAATATAAATAAAATGTAAAAAAATATTTAACGTGGGCCTGTTAATTTATAAGAGTTAAAATTTGACAATTCTTGGGTCATGTTAGAGATATAGTGACACGTGTTGATGACTACATATTACCTTGTTTGCTTTGGCTCCACTCCACTCACTTTTAAGCTCCATTTTCTATAAAGATTTTTGTCTTTTATTAGCAACATATAAACTATTTTGAGATTGACAGTTATTTTAATGTAGAAAAATAATAAGTATTTTAATTATTTGTTTGATTGTATTTTAAATTATTCTCATTAAAAAAATATATAATAAATAACTTTTGGTTGTTTGGTTGAGCATATATATAAGTTGTGAATAAAATATGAATAAAATGTAAAAAAAAATGATTTGACGTGAGTCCCAGATTTATAAGAGTAAATAACATGTAATTTGCGCACATTTAATCTATGATTTTTGGCATATGTACGTATTCAAATCAGATGATATATATGTTTCGACTTAAGTCCTATTTGAAAACAGATTTGGGGTGTTTTTGCATTTGTAGGAAGTGAGTTTTCTAAATTTGTTTTTCAAACAAAAAAAAAACGACAGCTTATTTAAAAATTGTAGATACATTTTTATAAAAAAATATTTAAATTCTAATTTTTCATAATCGATGGAGAGGCAGTTTCTGCGGACTTAATGGGCCTGCATCAGCCACATGTTTTGTTTGGGCAAAGGTTCACTCTGAATCGCATAGAACAAATGGGCCTAACATACCCACCATGGTATATAATCTGATCATGGGGGCCCAGATATTTGACCTAATAACTTTAGGATAATGTTATGTACAGCTCCATTTTCAGCTCCAATTCTAGTATACATATGTTTTAAATTTTTTTAAAATAATATGCCTTATTTAATTAATTACATGTTTTTATAAAAAAAATGGAACATATATTCTATGAATTGTATTGATACATTTATAAAAAAATATATAAAAAAAGCATATATCTTGTTAACATGAGCATATATTTCGTTAATTATCTATCATCGCACATAGAATTAGAATTGAGGCTGAAAACGGATCTGGTTAACATGCTCTCCCAATTTGAAATGACAGAGTTTTGGTTCCTCTGCCATTGAATTCCACTGCAATTGCCTCTCTGCCCTGCTTTCTCAACAGATCTGGTCAGGGGCTGCACTAACAGCAATATTTTAGATTCCATGTAAAGCAATATGAAAAGGAGTAATTATAGGAAGTCTAATATATATACAGTCTTTTCATGCTTCATTATGTTATATTTTTTTTAATGTGTATAATGTATGCGAATTAATCACGTAATTTTATGCCAAAAAAAAAAAACGAAATTTTTGTACAGAAACACACTTATAGAGCTCTTCACATAGAAAGCAAAAAGAATCATGTTTCATTTAATGAAACATGTATTTGGTTATACAAGGTAGGGATGCATGTGGAGTGGTATATAAGATCGTGTGTATGGCATCATAATTGTTAATGTTTTGGAGAAAATGTTTGGGACAATAGTGTTGTAACTTTATTACATGCTTCCCTTGTATGCAATCCTCGCATATGGTCACATTTTGTTAACAAGATACATAGTTAGATAAATACAACAATTAATTTTTTTTATTTGTTTGCGCATAAGGTTTTTTGCAATTCATTGGGACGTATACTTCATTTGTTATGGAAAAGATTATTTATTTAATTCTAGATAATAGGAAAATCTAGAATGAGAACTGGTTGCCTGGTTGTACATGGGGTTAATTGTCCTCAATGTTTTTTTTCTGTGTGGACACGCATTTTGATTTTTTTTTAAAGTGCAATTCACCTACTAAATAAGAAGGATGTACTTTGACTAAGGGTCCCATTTGGATGACCTGTTTTTCTGCGTATGCGACGTGGACGTGGTGAAACGCGAAAACCTAGATCCAAACAGCTCTTTGCGTTGAGGACATCAGATGCCACTGTTTGTGGTGATTGTGTATTTTCGCTAAGATCTCGGACACCTCAAAACAATGATTTTGGGACGCAGGAGGAGCTCTTTTTGGCTTTTGCATGGACATGACTGATTTACCCCTACCTGGTTACCCAATTTACATCCCGTATCCTATCAAATGAGGGGTTTATATCCCAAACCCTAGAAGAAGAAAAATTCAACTCCTCTCGCCGTCCCTGCAACCTCCTCAACCGTCTCTTCTCCATTTTCTGTGTTCAGGTTTGGTGTTTACACGAAGAAAAGAGGTGTATATGTTGGGATTTTTAACGATTTTATTTGTGTGAAATAAATAATAATAATCACGGAATAAATTATACGAAGCCCAAATCAATCACCGGCGCAATCAGAAAAATATAAAAGCAAGCAAACCACAAAGAAACACCAAATTTAACGTGGTTCGGCGTAAGCCTACATCCACGTTAAATTTGGTGTTTCTTTGTAGTTTGCTTGCTTTTATATTTTTTTTATTGCGCCGGTGATTGATTTGGGCTTCGTATAATTTATTCCGCGATTATTATTATTATTTCACACAAATAAAATTGTTTAAAATCCCAACAAGTGGTATCAGAGCAAGGTTGAATTTATTTGTGTGAGATAGTTATGGAGAATTCCATCGGCAAGATGATTGATTTGAATAGTTCCAATTGGTTGATGTGGAAGCCCAAGATGGAGGACATCCTTTATTGTAAGGATTTATTTGAACCAATTGAAGGAGATAAAAGCAAACAAAAAAAAAAGGACAAAAGAAGATTGGACCAAGTTGAATAGAAAATGTGTTGCTAATATTCGACAATGGATTGATCCCAGCATATTCCATCATATTGCGAATGAGACGAACGCACACTCTTTATGGAAAACGCTTCAGTCTTTGTATGACAAAAAGACTGCGGGGAATAAAGCATTTTTAATCAGGAAACTCGTGAATTTAAAATTCAAAAGTGACAGTGTTACAGAGCACATAAATGAGTTTCAGAGCTTGGTGAATCAGTTGACTAATATGAAGACGACTTTGGATGATGAGTTACAGGCGCTACTGCTTTTGGGATCTTTGCCAGACAGTTGGGAGACGTTAGTCGTCACATTGAGTAATTCTGCTCCAGATGGTGTGTTGTCTATGAGTACAGTTACGAACTGCTTGTTGAATGAAGAAACAAGAAGAAAATCAGCGGGTACAGATGATGCACAAGCACTTGTCACAGAGAATAGGGGGAGGAGCAATGGTCAAGAACAAGAAGGTCATGGCAGATACAAAAGCAAGTCAAGGTCTGAAGACAAAGCGTGTTACCATTGCGGTAAAGCCGGTCACTTCAAGAGGAATTGCCGAATTTGGAAAAGAGAACAGAATGAGGAAAATTATCAGAAGAAGAAAGATGACGACAAGAACATCGTGGCGACTGCATATACGGATGAGTTTGTGGCTCTCTCTTTTGGAGAGGAAAAATGCCCGCATGTTGCAGATCAGAATAGTGAGTGGATAGTTGATACGGGAGCGTCTTACCATGCGACTCCTAAGATTGATTTCTTCACTTCGTACAGGGCAGGAGACTTTGGCATTGTGAAGATGGGAAACACTAGTCACTCAAAGATTGTAGGAATTGGTGATGTGTGTATACGCACTGATGTAGGACACACATTAACTTTGAAAGATGTTCGTCATGTTCCTGATTTGTGCCTCAATATGCTTTCTGGAATCGCTTTGGATCGCCAAGGATTTGAGAATCACTTCGGCAATGGAAAATGGAAGCTCACCAAGGGTTCGCTAGTTGTTGCTAGAGGAAAGGCATGCTGTACTTCGTACAAGACAAAGATAAAAGTGTGCAGGGATGGAATGAATGCAGCTGAAGAAGATTCGTCTCCGGATTTATGGCATAGGCGGCTTGGTCACATGAGCGAGAAGGAACTACAAGTTCTGGTAGAGAAGTCTTACATTCCCTTTATCAATGGTACGACTCTTAGCTCTTGTGATTACTGTTTGATTGAAAAGCATTATAAAGTTTCTTTCGATAGATGTTCGAAAAAGAAGTCTAATATTTTGGACTTGATTCACTCTGACGTTTATGGTCCGTTTGAGGTTGAATCGCTTGGTGGCAATAGGTATTTTGCTACGTTTATTGATGATGCATCCAGAAAAGTGTGGGTTTACTTGTTACGAACAAAGGATCAGGTGTTTGAGCACTTTCAGCACTTTCATGTCATGGTGGAACGGGAGACAGGAAAACGGTTGAAGTCACTGCGGACCGTTAATGGAGGAAAGTACAGTTCGAGGAGGTTCAGAGATTATTGCTTGCGTCATGGGATTCGACACGAAAGGACTGAGCCCGGTACTCTACAACACAATGGTGTCGCAGAACAGATGAATCGCACTATTGTTGAGAAAGTCAGATGTATGTTGAAGAATGCTAAATTGCATGAAACCTTCTGGGGTGAAGCTGTTTCGACTGCCTGCCATTTGATGAACAGGTCACCATCAGTTCCTTTGGATATGGAGATTCCAGAGAAGGTTTGGTCAAGTACTGAGGTTTCGTATTCGCATCTGAAGGTCTTTGGATGTAAAGCTATGGCGCTTGTACCCAAAGAGGAGAGACAGAAGCTAGATGAAGCAGTCTCATATATCTTCGTTGGTTATGGAAATGAATTTGGTTACAGGCTATGGGATCCAGCAACGAAGAGGATTGTTCGGCACAGGGATGTGGTCTTCTACGAATGTTAGGCCCCGTGGCATTACTAATCATACGATAACCAACAGGGGTCAAATAAGATAACAAGACTACAAGGAAGTAGTAGCCAATAAAAGAAATGATGCGGAGTACAATATACAATTAAGTCTGTAAATAAAAAAAAAATATTATTACAGACCCGAATACACAATTACTGTCCTGTGAGAGTCCAAGTCTAGTCCAGATGCAACCATATGTGTAACACGCACGATTATTAATATATACCAAAAAAAAGATAGGATTGCTGACAGCCTCGCACTTGCCAACCGAAAGGTGGGGCGCTCCACGCACGAACCACGCAAGAGAGATGCTCTAGCTCCACGCCAACTCAGTCCCTGGTGGATAACAAAACGCAAGGGGTGAGCTACAAGCTCAGTGAGTGGCAAGAATCCAAGCACTATAATAATCATATGATATTGGTTCATCTTTTTTTTTTTCTTTTCTTTCCAAAGAAAAGGAATATGGGATGAAACTCAACATATATAAATGTCACGTGAAGACGTGACCTCACTTCACCCTAACCCTCACCTCCAGGGGATGAAATGGGACTATTGGAAACAGAAACCAACCCGCTAACTCCCTTAACCTTCCGGTAGCCCTCTCCCGGGTAGCCCTCTTCCTAGCAACCATCCATGGTAGGTCCGATGCCAAAACAATATTAAAATATACCTTGGGCATCCTACGATGTGGAGGCATAGTCCAGGATAGCTTCAACACCGGGTAGCTTCGACGCGGATACGAGGTAGGGGAGAAACATTCAACGCTCGGAAACTTCAACGCACGACGATACGGGAGGAAGCACTCCAACCTCATCCCCACCTTCACCCCTAGGGTGACGTGGGACTATTGGAAAGGAAATCAACTCGCTAACTCCCTTAACCTTCCGGTAGCCCTCTCCCGGGTAGCCCTCTTCCTGACGACCTTCCAAGATAGGTACGAAGCCACAAGGGTATCGAAATACACATTGGGCCTCCTATGATGTAGGAGCAGAATCCAGGATAGCTCCAACGCCGGGTAGCTTCAACGCGGATACGAGATAAGGGAGAAGCATTCCACACTCACAATACGATCCTCACGGATCAACTATTATCCTCTACAATTACCATTGCTATACAGAATTCCCTTGAATTCTCGCACAGATGCATCCCTTGGATGCGAGGGAAAGAAGCTAAGTCCTCGCATTCAATCATGACAAGACATGATCCTAAAGGCGAGTCATGCACACACCTAACACAGATAGGCCTAACATTCTATCATCATAGCTATCAGATAACAAACTCTAATACAACAACTATCACATGAGAAGTTCGATAACAAGGGAGATACCTGGACCACACGTCCAAATAACCTATGACTAAACCATGTAAATACACACTTTATACAATCCAACATAGGTCCCCTAATAAGCTAGCATAAATGACATGAAAATTTCTATAACATAAGGGGGTACATGAACCATGTGCCCAAATAAGAAAGAAGTAAAGAAATGACTATGCAGAATTAAACCCTAAATCATTCATACAGTTTCACAATATGCACAAGATAATAATGGAACCTGAACCATTGAAACATCAAGTGTATATATATAACTAAGAAAAATCACAAGATATAATTCATTAAAGACTTCAAACAACTCACATGGAATGAGATAAATAAATAGTACAAAATGATAATCAACATAATCCATATATTTGCATGCATTCCAGATAATCTCCACAATCACCTCCACGTCATCTGGTAGCCCTCTCCCTAGCAGCCTGTCCAGGACGATACCAATCACGGGATGACACCTCACAGGGTAGCTCCGACGCTGGGTGGCTTCAACGCACAATGACGCTGAGGTGATACACTCCACACTCGCGGGAAAACACATTGATCAATATGCACCCTACTCCATAACTAGCTACTTGGAATCCATCAGAATTCCCAACAAGTGCATCACGAGAACGCGAGGGAAACAACTTCCTATCCACACTTACTAACATCAATTATGACCTTAAAAACTGATCATACACCCATCTATCCTCAACAAACAGGGCTATTAAATTATTATTACGAACATGAGATAATTAAGCACCCACCAATCTTGTAAACATGGTGTAAAGGACAAGTAGAGGCAAGAGTTATAGCTAACTCAAAGGAGCATATCGATAAGTATGTGCAAATGACCCCTAAAATATAGTATAAAAGGGGTTCTACACAATATACTAGCCATATAGCCCTAGCATGCAATATCTAACACAATAAGGGTGCAAATAAACCCCATGGATGCGCGATGCACGATTACGTGCATCGAACGCATCCCGAAGGGTTGGATCGAACCACTCACTAGTACTTGGATCGCCGCGCATCCGGTCTACGAGATCTGCAAGAACAACCAATGATGCTCCATTAAATATAAATCATCTCGACACATATACAAGCCTTCTTCATGAAGACATCAACTCCTGGTATTGCCCACACCATGCATAATAACTCTTTGACACATATTTATACAAAGATTAGTCCATCTACTACAACCAGCCCCAAACATTAGTCTCCACAGCACAAAATACACATCCAAAAATACTGAAATAAATCACACACATTCTATGATACGTTAGGATCATATTCCATGAAGACATAATAACTTGATAAAATCTCTAAATATCTGAAATAAATTATTTTCAGAAACTGGTCAGTTTCTACGCGAATCTGGATAGTCTATACAAAATATGTTCTAACTTACTACACAGATATCATAATGACACCAAATTTCATATATAACATCTAGACATATATATGACCATATATCATGAAGACATAAGCCTGATAATATGCCTCTATATACTAGATTCACAAGGATCTTGAGGGGACAGAAATCTGCCTTACTTACAACACAAGTCACCACCAATCGTTCATAAACATAAACACCTCATGCAATAGCAATTACACAACACAATGCTCCTCCAACAGCACCCACACATACCCACATTAGCACAAACACACTCACAAAGAGAGAAAGGAATACCTTGGGAGGGAGGAGAAGAGGGAAGCCAAGCTCAAACACACAAATTCTTTCCCTTCTCACTCTTTTCTTTTCTCTTCATTGCTCCTCTTCATCTTGGCTGAAAAACAGGGGAAAATGGAGATAATGTGGGAGATCCATTAGAGGGTCTAGGGGAGGAGGAGAGGGAGAAGATAACACTAACATATGCACAAACCAACTTTGGTCACTTCCTCTTCTTGCCCCTCCTTCACCTTCATGTTCCCCCTTCTCCTACTCCTTTGTGACATTTTTACAAACACATAGGGGGCTGATTAGAGAGGGGGAAAGGAAGAGAACAAGGGATGAGGAAAGAGAGAAAGAATCAACAACAACTATAACAACAACAACAACAATACACACACACACACACCCTTTTTGCACTCTCTCTTGTGCTTCTTCTCCATCATCTTCACCTCCTCCACCCAAGATAACATTCAATAACAAATCAGCCACCATAAACATGCACAATAGCTAGAGGAAACAAAGAGAGATAGAGAGAGAGAGAGGCACCTAGAGTGAAAAGGGAGGAGGTGAGGGGTTTGAACACACTTCCTTCATATTTCCTTTCTTTCTTTCTTCTTCTCTTCTCTCCCTCAGACATTTCAGCTGAACCACGAAATTCCAGCCAAACCCCCTTTATTTCCCCCAAACACATCACTCATTAGTGGGGCAAAAGGACCAAATCGTCCATGACCGGATATTCTGGACAGGCTTCACTAAAACAGTCATAACTTCCTCAATATAGCTCCGAATTGCACAATTCAAATGCCATTGGAAAGCTAAGAAGATTATCTACAGCTTTCATGTTTACACCCAGATCAAATAACATCTCCAGCTATTTCGAAATCTAGGCTAAACATCATACAGGGCTGCTGCCTGGATTTCTCATCTTCGGGGTATACTCGGAAAAACGCCCATAACTTTTGATACACGAATCCAGTTGATCTAATTCCACTTCTATATGGAAGCTATTTCAAAACTGAACATCTCGTGATGATATCGGATTTTTACCTCTTCATCTTGGGCATTAACAAAATTAAATCCAAACATCAATCCAAACTGCATAATTTCTAAAAAGACCTCGAAATGCTACAAAAATTTCCATCTAAACCCAAGTGAACACCAGAACCACAAATATGCAGTTAGATTTTGAAACTGAATGCCCAAACTATTAAAATAAATAAAACGCGATATTTGACATATAAAAAGTGACACAATCTTAACAACGAAAGCCAGACTATTGAAGATTTCGATGGGGTTCTGAAATCAATTGGTGGTGTCGCAGATTTGACACCGATTCCTTCTCTGATTCAGCCGGCTACAGATGGGGAGAAGACGAGAAATGAAGACTTTGATAAGGTGTCAGAGATACTCGATGTTGATGAAGATTTAAAACAGGAAGCTCTTGAGCAGGGGGAGCAGTGTCATCAGTCAGAGACAGAGATTCCGATGAAGAAGTCATCGAGATAGTCAGTGACAGATATTCCGATGAAGATGCCATCGAGAGAGTCAGAGACTACATATATTCCGATGAAGAGGTCATCGAGAGAGTCAGCGACTACAGCGATTCCGATGAAGAGGTCATCGAGAGAGTCAACGACTACAGAGATTCCGATGAAGATATCATCGAGAGAGCACATATCATTATTGAGTTACCCTACCTTTGAGTATATCCTTTTTACTGAAGAGGGGGAGGCAAAAAGTTTTTTAGAGGCACAGTCTCATGAAGAACTGGATACGTTCGAGCTCTACAAGAAGCTGGACAGTACGGACTCCAACTGAGGAGTTGCGGATCGAGTTCCTCCCTCAATGGGCTGGAGGGGGAGATTGTTGGGTTTGTGGGCCTTCTTTAGGTCCAGCCCATGAGGGCACTGTTCACATGCACTATTCACGTGAACAGTGCACAACTTATTTAATACCTAGGTCTTCATCTCTTCATTAGATTGACGCACGGCCAGAGACGAAAAAGGGTGTTCGGCGTGTGTTATTCGGCGGCAACAGTGGAGAGAGAAGAGAGAGGAGAGAGAGAAGAGTGGAGAGAGAAAGAGAAGAAGAGTTGTTCCTTCTTCAGGTTCCTCCGCAGATTCCGATCTACATCGAGGTTGGGTTCTCCATATTATTTGGAAGATTATTTAGGGTTTCATTGAGGTAACCCTGTATCTCTCTCTCATCTTGTATTCCTCAAGTTTTGGGCAAAACTTGAGAGAACATTATTATCATTATTATTTGATATAGTGGATTGTTGCTGGAGTGCCCCGTGGATGTAGGCTTACGCCGAACCATGTTAAATTTGGTGTTTCTTTGTGGTTTGCTTGCTTTTATATTTTTCTGATTGCGCCGGTGATTGATTTGGGCTTCGTATAATTTATTCCGCGATTATTATTATTTATTTCACACAAATAAAATTGTTCAAAATCCTAACAGTATATTCTTCCAATCCTCCCTCCTCTTTGATTAGATATACTGAGATTCATCGATTCGGCTTGTACAACATATGTTTGAATACTCAATTGGACTGGTTGTATTCATGGACCACATATGACTTCTGTTTTGGGTATATAACACGACCTTGTAAACCCATTGATCTTACATTTTGGGGTGAAATCCGTTGATTTGGAGTGATCCCCTTGTTTTTCTTTTTTCTTTTTTCTTTTTTAGATTTCATTTCCGGTTATGCCTAATGAGAGGGGTGTTTTCGTAAAAGTAGATGGCAGCAGCAGGAACGCGAGAAAGCTCGCCAAACAGCAAGAAGAAAACCCTGTAAGGCTTCATTGACGCGGCTCGCATTTGTGTCCCCTTCAACCGCCGCGTATAACAAACGCGCGGTTAGACACCTCCAATCCAAACATATCCTAAAAAGAAAGTTTATACTTCATGATACCCATGATCAACTCAATAAGTCGAACACATGACACCTCGTATCAAAGGGCATTTTTTACATTCAGTTCTATACATAATTTAACTTATATGTACTTGCAGTTCTAGTCTTCTAAATAGGCATGTATCATTGTATTTTTATTTTAAAATATACAATCTTTTCAATTATATGCATCAATTTTTTTTATAGACGCATATGCATGTTTCGTTACAAAAGATTTACATCTCTAAAAATAAAAAACAAACATGTATGGGTAATGAAAAACAAGCATGTAACCTTCAATTACATTATTCACAATCAAAATACAAACCTTCTCTCTCTCTCTCTTTCAAATTTCAACAATTCCAAAGTTAAAAAAAGCAAAATTTAAAGATTTTACAATAAATTGATGTGTACTTAGCCCCTTTTTTAAATCTTAGTTTTGTTTAATGTATTTCCTTCGATATATGTATTTTTATAATTATATTCACATATTCTTATTAAATCATATATAAAATTATAAAGTTAGCATGAAAATCTCATTTTTTTAAGATGGTAAATTTAAATTTTCTAATTAGAAAAAAAAAATCATTCGTTCATGTTCTTATAAAAAAGAGGGGATGAACAAAATAAATATAATCCTTGAGGTGTAATCTATTTTTTATTTTTATTTTTTGTAAAACTTCTAATAAAAACTGACAATTTATTGGGTCATATTTAAACAAGATATATTTTTTTTGTGATAGACTAATAGGGCCCTATTTTAAAAAAATCGCCTAGGGTCTCAACCAAATTTTTAAATTTCATGGCCGGCCCTGATTATTATTATTATGAAACGATGCCTTTTAAATTGGAACGTAAACCCAAGACAAAGTATAGGTTGCCTTTTTGTTGTTCATATATGTTACATAGTTTCGATGGGCTACAAAATTCGTAACATAAAGGTTAGACCATTGCAAATTAAGTTTGTTAATAGAACGGATACAGATTGAATATGTTAATAACTGTATCCTAACTTTTGGATTCGGATACGACTATTAATTTTCGGATTTAGATATCTTTATATACGAATTGAATACATATATTTTTTGGATAATTAATGTTTAAATATTTACATTAAAATGAATAATCAAATAATATATTACAGAGAGATGAAAATTAAAATTGGGATTTTTAGGTTTATTATCTCTTTTAAATATTATACATTGAAAATTTAATAGTAATATAATATATCATGATTGTGATTAATCATACAAGATAACAAATGTGAATAATATATAATACAATTTTATATATATATATATATATATATATATATATATATATATATATATATAATATGTCAGACACAAATATTTTTTGGATCGGATATATTAATTAATATCCATATCAGCACTTCGGATCTTCGAATAACGGATATTTTTCACTTTTCGGTTATGGATTCAGGTCGAATTTAGAATTTTTTCAGATAATTGACAAACTTACTACTTGAGGTGGATTTTTTTCCTCCTACAGTTAAATTTGTGATTTGGGATTTGAAACTTCGAAAGAATTTGGGTTAAGGATTTTTAGGTAGAAAGAATAAGTTTAACCAAAGGTAGGACTGAGCTAAAAGAAAGACTGTGCCTGGTACGTAATAGTGTGGATGTTCACTTCTCATCTCACATCTCACATGCCTCTCATATTGTTGTCGTGCGACCTCTTTATTGGCTGTCTACGTACCCCGGAGGGATCAAGTCTGACGTAGATCCAATGGTCACTTTGTAACCGTTTTTCCACTAAGCGTTAGTGGGCTTTTTTCCAAGGAAACGTTTCCTATAATTACACCCCACGTCGGCTCTTGATTACCCACGTTATGCTGGGCGTGGGCTTTAAATGCCAATGTGGCGGTTACGGGTGTTAGTGGCCTTCTGACCGTTTCTTCGTTTGCTTGGTGTCCTTTGGTGTGCCTGCCTAGGCGTTATGTTTCCGCGTATTTCCACGATGAGTAATGTCGACCGACCAGACCTGTCGTCTGGTCGTGCCTTAGACTACTCGTACTTGAGTAATAAGGTCATCTGACCAGACCTATCGTCTGGTCGTACCTTAGACTACTCGTACCTGAGTAATAAGGTCACCCGATCAAACCTATCGTCTGGTCGTGCCTTAGACTACTCGAGATGATATCCTCTCAAGGGGTGTTCGGCCGTTCGACTAGATCCTTTAGCCTGGTCATGTCGACACACCAGATGTTGTCATCGTGTTGTCGCTTTTCATGGATTGGGCCTCGTGGGCCTTACGCCAAATGACCCATGTCTTGTCTCATCATGACACGTGTCCTAGTGCAGATTTTTACCTCCACACTACTAATGTTGAATACTTGAACCACTTATTCAAAAGAAAAATGTTGGACTTGGTCATTTTTTTACAATACAAAACTCATAACACATATGTTTTATTTTTTAAAAATTATAAATATCATTTAACGATGTATATACTTTGATAAAAAATATATATCACTTTCATTTTGAATTGAATATACCCATTTGAGTAAATGTGAAAAAATTAAAGCTTAACGATGCATATACTCCTTCAATCGATGTAAATGCTTTACTGGATTTATAACAATGCATAGATGAGTAGATGACAATATTTTAAACTGTAAAAAAGAATGAAGTGTAATAACGCCCTATTCTGTTGAAGAAGATTGTAATATCTGAGTGGGTTTTGGGAATAATCCCACATTGGAAGTTGAAAAAAAATTGTCACTTATTATATATTGGTTCGCTTGTAGAAGAGTGTTTTAGAAAAGACAAAGGAACCACACATACATGTAAGCACGCGCTTAAACACATTTTAGCCCATTAGCGCACTTAGCACTAATTATTATTTTTACTAGATTTTTATTTTGAAATTTTAATTGCTTGGGCAACAATCACTTCTCCTATGACTACATCCTTCCAGAAATTCAGAATATGTACCTTTTCTGGTGATAACTAAAATTCTGAAGGGTTCTAAAGGTAACCCCTCAAGCACTATTTAAATCTATTCATTGAACAAATTTAATCATCAGTTTTTTACAATCTTCTTAGAGTGTTCTAGGGGTTTTTCAGAGTTACTATATGCCAACTTCTGTAGATTTATTGTATTTTGAAAGTAATTTGCTAGAATTCTTTAACAAATTCAATCATTGAGTGGGGGCAAATATATATCACTTTAAGGAAAGCGTTGTACGCGCCTCAAAAGTATTTCGATCTCTTCTGTGTTCTCTAAATTCTTATTCACATTCAAAACAAAATGTGACACACCAGCTCAAGAGGGGTTTTCCATGAAGTTTACCACTACATAGGCCATCAACATACATGACAAGCATGCGAGTACTTTATTGACAACGTTTTTACAGCTCGTCCATGAATGGTCTAAAGAAAAACAAAAACTCATTAATTATTAAATTTAAAAGAATCAAAATATTTGCCAATAATAGCATGTCCAGTCCAAAGAGAAATAAATAAAGCAAAAGCAAAAGCTCACCCTCTCCTTCACAGTTCCCCTTCCCAACCCAATGAGTGAACAAAGAAATTTAAAGAGGGGGCAAAAAAGAGAGAAGACAATGTACATGCATCATATCTGAATTTCTTCCCTTTTTTGTTCTCACTTATTTAAGCTTTTGAGGCTTTCTCTTGCACCAATACAGCCGAGAGAATCCATAAAAGCTTGCTTGTTCTTAAATGGATGAAAAACTAATGAGGTGTAGTTAAGTTTTGGTTTCTTTGCATGTGTTGTCTTAAAACTTGTAAAATTAAAAGAGAGTGACATTTTAATAATTATAAGTGGTTCCAATTCACCTTTAGATTATTTAAAATATTCTACGCATCCATATAAACATAATTTTGAAGAATCAGATTATAGGACATTATTAGATGCTCAATGATTTTGAAGCAATTAATTACAATAATACTTTTTGGCTAACTAGTTTTTGCTTTACTTATTTCAAAATACGTCTCATTAGGGTTCACATAATTAAAATGTTTGATTAATATTTGAACGTTCAATTACTGGACTAAGGAAGGTAATTACTTCTGTGTGCGTGCCTGTGTGTTCAAGTGAAAGAAAAAAAATTTTAAATCAGCTTTTTAATTAATAAACTTACTTTATTAACTCATGATAAACCACAGCACAACAACAACAAAAAGAAGCAAATAAGATAAATGAAAATTTATTATTTTATGAAGTGGGATGAAGTTTGTACATTAATTACATTTTATGTAATCTACCATGCATGATGTTGTAGTATGGAACTTTTTTCATCTATGATTATATTGATTTAATTTTGAAAGGAGGTTAATGTCATATTAACAACTACTATTCATAAAATATTTTTGTTTGGACTTTGGGTAAGAATTATCACAATCTAATGCGTTTTAATTGTCAATGTCATGTAAGTCTACTATAGCCCCCGTTTGGAACGGGAATATGATTTATTCTTGGGTATACATTTATCTAAGTATAAGTGAGTATAAATAAGAATAAAGTAATTTTGTATGTGGTTGTGTTTTGAATTATTCTCGTTGGTAAACGTAAGAATAAATGCTTTGTTGTTTGGGTAAAATATGATTAAACTATGTATAAGAATTTATAAAAGGTGAAAAAATAATGATAGTTGATTTGACAGGTGATTTATAAAAGGTGATGACAGTTGATTTGACAGTGAGCCCACGTATTCTTTGGATGGAATAACCTAGAATAACTTTAATTCCTGGGATTGGTTGTAATCCATATACTATTTTATACCAGTTTATTCTGACATACTTTATCAGAGGTTATCCGGGGTTTCTAAATACCCTTTATCTCTTATCCGGGGTTATCCAGGGCTTATTACAAAACAAACGGAGGCATAAGGTGCTTACACTCATAGCTTTGGTTGACAACAACAAAATTTGAAACCCTGAAATCGTAGGTTCATGTGTCAATGTATGTTAACATGAAAACCTGAATTCATTCTTGCTTAATATTTCTCACAATTTTCTTACAATCTTGTGTGAAACTTTTTCTCAAATAAGCCAATCCCACCGAATGGGATAAGGCTCTATGATTATGTTTATTCACACATTTGATATATTAACATTAAGATTTATATTAGTGCTTGGGGGATATATAAATTAAATGAACCAACATCGGATATGCATGCAATTATATTTTTTAGATGGTCAGGTGACATTTCAAGGTGTAGTATAGACAAATTGAATTCAATTTGAATTCAATTTAGTTGGGTTGGGCAACTTTACTACTCTTGAGGAGCATATATTTCCACCTTTAAATCAAAGGGGCTCTCCTTTCCTGTCACAGACACCACAAGAAAAGCCAGTGCCACCTCTTTTGCTACCTAATTATTTGTTTTAAAAAAAAAACAATCTGTTCCACACACATGGACTTCCAAATTTTTCCAACCTAGAAAGCAATGCATCCTGTCAATTATAAGCTTCATCTATGGCTGGTTATTGTTTGGTTCTTTTTGGTTTACCTCTAGTTACAGAATCACATTGAGAATGTCATCCTCACATTTTTGTTTGGACATAAAAATATGGGATTTTTGCATATATACCCCTGTTAAAACTCAATATTGTGAAAATACTCCTGTTATATCCCACAGTGCAAAAATACCATTCAAAAACTTTTAAGTTGTGCAACCGTGCCCTTATCGCCGACGCTGTTAAGAACCCTAGTTTAACGATGGTTATAAACTCTAACCTAACATAAGAAATTACTTAAATACCCTAACTAATGTAAAGAAAGAAAAACTAACTCTACTTCATCTAAAATCATAGTGCCCATCTGAATCTTTTGGAAAGAAGAGGATGAGGGATTTGTGAAGGATGCTCAATGTTGGACCTTTTGGGAAGAAGATGATGAGAGATTTGATTAAAAATTAGTATACAATGTATTTGAGAAGTTTTGAAGAGGGATGAAATGGTAGAGAAGAAAAGAAAAAGAGAGGTTTTGAAAAGAGAGTGTTTAAGATGTTAAAATCAACTACAAAATGATAAAATAGTAATTTTTCATTCACTAACGTTGAGCAAACGGTGAAAATTTGGTAGAGTTGACAGAATTTTAACCCAGGAGCACGGTTGCACAACTTAAAAGTTTTTTAGGGGTATTTTTGCACTGTGGGATTTAACAGGGGTATTTTCATAATATTGAGTTTTAATAGGGATATATATGAAAAAATCCCTAAAAATATTGTTCCAATTCTTTCTTTTAATCTTATATATGCCCCCATGACCATGCTTGATTCACATTTTCACCTGTTACACACATAAAACCTATAAAAGTGTCACATGGGTGTCCAATTTTCGTAGACAAAACAAAATGTTTGTCTTAATTCTGGTGTCCTCTTGTTATAGCTTGGTCCATTCTTCTTGGTTGATTCTATCTTACCAATCACACTCATCCAGTTCACCTACTATATTAATTTTTCTTCAAAAATAGAAGAGATCCAGTCACATCTCGTCAGGTGGCTGAATTTTGATAAAAACAATCAAAATTATTGTAGTCTCCCATAGTGTAAACACAAGGCATCTTGGGCAACTCAAATTCAACTGCAATTTGATCATTAATAGGAAATTTCATTAAATCCGAATGATTTGGACTTATTCGAATGTTTTTTTACTGTAATTCAACCTTCATGATATATATGTTTAAATTTTGCTTACATTTTATTAAAAACTTATGTTTGAATAGGTATTTGAATCTGATTTAATTATTATCCAATCCAAACTCAATCTAGAAATTCGGATTCCTCAAGTTGGATTCTGGTTGTGAGTATCTACCATGGGTCAAATTCAGATTAGACATAGTGGATTGAAACTTGGATCGTATTGAATTCATATTAGATACTTACAACCTGTGATTAACCATACCTGATGGAATTCAGCGCTATCTAAACCCCATATCACATTAAGGACTGTTACAACATAAATGCATAACCTCCACATTAACAACATGGGTATTTCAAGGACTGTTAAAACATAAATGAAAAAAATATGTCAGGGATACATGTCATGGTATAAATTTTTGCACCTGCTGATCAACAAAGGACAATATTATCCCAACCTCCAAATCTTTTGTGGGGGTGTCTTTCTTCAGCTCAGAAACATGCATGACAAAAGGGTTATATATAGCTGGCAGTCTGGGGCTTCTGCAGTAACAGGTACCAGAAATCAAATAAAACATTTCCATATTTACATGAAAGGATGAAAGCCTGTCGATTTCAAAAATTTTTAAAAAAATCATGTTGATGGTAACTTTTTTTTCCATGAATAAACTGGACCTGGCAGTATTTTTGTCCACTACCAAAAGTTGGATCAAAACTTGGAAGAACTTACATTAATATTGGTTTATATATTTGTGAAACAAGTTTGTCCCACGTACCTTATAATTATTTGGTTGAAGACAATGTCATGTGTCATGGACAACAAAAAGAAACCTTGTAAATACACATATATCTAGTAACATTTTTAATCTCACTTTTATATATCAAGCTATATATATGTATACTTTTATCTGAATGATATACTATAATAAAAGGACCTCATCGTATAAATGTATGTATACTTATACAAAACTATAAGACCATCATCAAGGTTAAAAAATAACGCTAAATTTTACAATAATAAAGGGCCCCCATATTCAGTGGCAGCTCCAAGAATTCTTATAAATGAGTTATTTAAAAAAAGAATCTATAAAATTTTTAAAAAATCTATTCTATAACACAACTCAGAAATAGATGAGAGAAAAAAAAGTTCAAAAAATAAAAGGATATAAAATTTCACCAATTAGAGAAATCAAATAGGACAAAAATGTGGACGTCCAAAAAATACATTACTCCTCGATTAATAGTCTCCCACCAAGGAGTTTCATCCCTCGCCTCATTGATTCCACAATCATGGTTTTGAATGCAAGACCATAACATCTCTCACATATTCTCCCTATATATTTGAGAGCTTTTTAAAAATTGTACCCCCCCCCCCCCCAACACACATAATGGATTGAAAGAAAAACTTGAGTCACATGAAAGTCAATATAATTGATGTATAAGGGAGCATAAAAAAATCAAGAAATATTATGGCATAAAAAAATCAAGAAATATTATGGCATAAAAAAATCAAGTTGATTAGCAAAAATAAATGAAAGATAACTATATAGTTATCAATAATTTCCAACATAAAATTGAGAAGTAACCGTGCATGAGTGAACTGGACCATTTGATACCTCTCAGCATGTGATATATTTAACACACAAAACATCACTGCAAAGCACTACTGTATAAAATAAATGATTAGGTTTTGCATACAAAATATAATTAATTAATTAGCACGAAGACTTAGGGAAATGTTCATGGTTAGAGATCAAGAAAAATATAAACAAATCCAAGGCTTCTTGCTTGTTTAATCTTGAGTATAACTTAAACCAAGCACATAGGGAATAGTCTAGAGAATCACCACCAAAAAAAGTAACACTATCAGATTGCCTTATAAAATAAGATACATACGGTTAAAAATCTGATTTTTAAAAGACTCGGCCCTCTGAAAATTTTGAAAAATGTTATTTATAACTTTGGAGTTGACCCATAAAAAAATTTGAATAAAAGGTGTTCGTAGTTATTTTTGTGGTCCATTTTACATTTAGTACAGTTAATTTTTTTTAATTAGAAAATACAAAATCATGTAAACCAATTTATTCTAATAATATATATGTGTGTGTAAAATGTTTATTTTATTATAGATATATCCTTAACAAAAATATAAAACATGGTAAAGAATGTAAATTTTACCACGATACACATAGTTTTTTTCCTTTAAAAAAATGTTTTGTTCCCTTTTAGAGTGAGGAATAAAGATATGATAGACAAAAATAATTTTAAAAATCTTTTTTTTTTTGGTTAGCATGAATAAGAGTTGATATCTATGTTTAGAAAAATTAGCATAACCTATAATATTAATTTCAAGATGACTAAAATACTTTGTCATGTTTTAGACATCCAAAAACATTAGAATAAAAATAATGATAGCTGGTTAAAAAAACTTGCGTTCACAAGTCATTTATTCCAAAATATTAATTTATTCTAAATAAGCTTACCTGGCACTCCAAAGGCTTCACCATTATTTACTCGCGAGTGAGATTTATCCATGAAATCAACCTCTCCAAACAACTGTTTTATCGAAACACCAACGGCTAAGATCAATCTACAAATAGGTAAACGTACCGCGAGTGACCATTGCAGTGTGCAAGATATGGCGGGCCCGTACCGTTTCCTCTCCAGCGGCATCACTGTTTCAAATCAGGTTTGCATGATATGACCAAATTACCCCTGCAGATTTAAAAACATTCCCAATAGCCCAAGTGTGCAATAAAATCTCAACAGTCCAAATAATGGGTCCGCCCCACACGAGCCAATCAGTCCCATCGAATCTGCTGGAGCGCCTTTCGGTTATTACACAATACACAAGGACCACTCCGCAAAATCCCAAAACCTGACCCCTACCAGACCAAAAGCCACAGAACAAAACGGGGGACCGTTAGGACCAAAATATATGTTGTTTTCCATTTTGGCACATGTGACCCTGCAAAATACGAATTTTACCGAAAAGCACACCCCCGATTAATGAAAGCAGGGCCGGGGGGCCGTTTGATAGGGACGTCTTCAGCTCCTTCCCGACAAATCTCACGGGGTCGTTTTCGGCATTAATCCATCCCTCTATAAGCTCACCTCCACTTTAACAACAACCGCCTCTCACCCCCCAAAATCCATCATCACGACCGCTCTATTAAGCACAAACAGCGGAGGAGTAAAGTGAATGGATGATAAGGGCTCCGTAAATAAATTAGTGAGAGAGAGGAGTGAAGTTGAAGCCGCTTCTCAAACGGGGACGGACCATCTCTCTCTCTCTCTCTCTCTCTGTCTCGCTTTCTCAGACTCTTATGATGGATCGATTCGTCTCTTTCAAGATCTCTGATTCAAATCTAACAAAGCAGTGAAACCGAAGTGAAGAAGAGAAGAACCGATCGATGGATTTCGATCTGGAGAATCCTCTGACGAGCTACGACGAGCGGCGCCCCGACTCGGTCTCCTCCCTCTTCGTCGCCGAATCCAAGCAGTCTCTCTTCGATTCCTGCGATTTCAGCCCCTCCATGCGCCAGGACGCCGTCGCGTTGATCTTCCAGGTACAGATCGTGTGAAAACGAGATCGATATCGAGTTTTTTTTGCTTTTCTTAAAGTGTTCTTTAATGGCGATTCGCTTTTGGTTTTCCGTAGTTCGCTTTAGACATCGATCCGTTCGTGCCGTACCTCTCCGTGAACTACCTCGATCGGTTCCTCGCTAGGCAACCAGTTCAGGTAGATTGATTTCAAGTTCTCTCTATGCGTTTTACGTTTTCGATTCGATCGATTTGGGGGATTTGATCGGATTGGTGAAATGCAGGGAGAGAAGCCTTGGATGGTGAGGCTCCTCTCGATCTCCTGCCTCAGCCTCGCTTCGAAGATGATGAAGATTGATTTCTCCGTCGCCGATTTTCAGGTAATAATAAAATCGCCTCCGATTTCGTCGCTGATTCGTCCGTTTCGATTCGATTCTGATCGGAATAAATGCAGAGAGAGGAAGGATTCATATTCGACGCGCAGACGATTCGGCGGATGGAGCTCCTGATTCTCGGCGCGCTCGAGTGGCGAATGCGCTCCGTCACCCCCTTTTGTTTCCTCTCTTTCTTCCTCACCTTCTTTTCCCCAAACGATCCTCCATTGATTGCCTCTCTCAAAGCCCGGGCTTCGGAGATCCTTTTCAAAGCCCAAACAGGTTCGAAATGTGACGAAACAGAACATAAGCTGATGATGTATAAGCCGTCGATCATCGCAGCGACGGCTCTCCTCTCCGCCTCGCACGAACTGTTCCCGATTCAGTTCCCTTCGTTTCGCGACGCCATCTCGTCTTGTGTATATGTAAATAAAGTGAGTCTTCACAAAACAAGATTTGTTTTTTTTGTTTTATCTGTCTTTACTGATTTTTCGCTTCTGTGTTTTTTTTTTTTTGTTCAGGAGAAGCTGTTGATGTGTTGGAACCTGATCCAGGTACTGGTGATGGACGGCTGTGATTCAGCGTTCGTGATGGACCGCAGTACGGACACGCCGGTGGCGGTGCTGGACCGCCACTGCTCCAGTTCCGAGAGCGAGAAAACCGACGGCCATGATTCGAAGAAGCGGAGGATCGACGATTATCGTGGCGACACGTTTCACCTGCTTATACAGAGCTAAAGAAATCGTACGGTATCAACAAAAAAATGGGATTTTTTTTTAACTGTTTTTTTTTGGGAGGTGAAGACAAAAGAGGGCTTCGATTTGCAAGGTGAGGAGGCTCTTCTGTATAAAAAAAAAATCAATCTTTTGCGAGCCCATTCGAAACACGACACATGGTTTTCTGTCTGAAACAGTTGGGTCAACGCCGATGCAGGCTCTAATGATACGTAGCTCTCATGGAGATTGCGATACGTATCTGTTGTAGAACTTCCATTCAATGAAGCAGAAGTCATTGTGGGTGGGGAACCTCATCATTAGTGATCTTCATTATTGAAGTAATCCTGACCGTTCAAAACTAGTGATCTCATCCCTTTCAACTTGCATTGTTTTCATGTATTTGGGTTGTTTTGATAGTTGCAGTAATCCTGACCGTTCGCTCATTCTTTCAGTTGGGATCTTCTTACACACGGTCAAAAACCTTCTTTATGCAATATAATAATAGTGGAACTGATTAGGTATAATTTGATTGTGTAACGTGTTCTCATATTTTATCCCCTCAATATAATCATATGAAAAGGTATTATGAGTGATATAATACCCTCCATGTTTCTTCAAGAGAGATAAGGCTGTCAATCCTTTCAATTGGACGGATACGGATCAAATGTCTATATCTTAACTTTCAGATTATGAATAGTAATTTTTGGATTTGAATCCCTTCAGATACGGATCGAATAGGATATTTTTTAGATAATTGCATGTTTGAATATTGATATTAATTTAGATAATCAAGTGATGATATTTTAAAGGGATGTCAATAATAAAATTGAGATTGTTAAGATTTATTTTTTTTAGATATTATACATTAAAATTTAATAGTATTATAATATATTATCATTGTATTTAATCATATAATTCAAATATATATATATTTTTATAATATATGTCGAATATGGATATTTTTCAGATCGGATAGATTAATATCCATATCCGGATCTTTGAATATCGGATATTTTTTATTTTTTGAATATGGATTCGGATTGGATTTTTTTTGAATAATTGACAAGTTTAAAAGAGTAGCGAGTGAGAGACCAAGAAGGGCGGGGCAAATATGTCATTTTATAAATCCGGATCTTGCTGACGAACAATAGGAAGATCCGACTGTTGCGGGGTGGGTTTATTAAAATGACAAAAAGGTTCATCACGTGAGTTATTTCCGTGGGGTCCGATACGACATGTGTAGGTAACTGATCGGATCGAACATAACAGATCAGCGAAATTACAGAAAACCCCCTCGACCGGGACGTACCCTTCCCTGCAGTCCACCATTTGTCGTAATATTATTATTTTGGTTGTTAATATACTCAGTTTTTTAGGCTCCACCATAAAAATTAAAAAAAAAAACTCATGTACTTCGTACCAATATGTATTTTGTGAAATATAAAAAAAAAATGTACTTTACCAAAATCAAAATTGAGCATTTTATCTTTCCATCATTTTTAGATGACAAGAAGCACTACCTTGAACCAAGGATGCACGGTTAGAATCCACGATATTTTTTTATACAACTTAAGGGGTATTTGAAAACGTTTAATAAAACAATTTTATTTTTTAATAAAGTTAAAAATATAAACGTGTTATCAAATACATTTCTGAAAATATGCTTTATTAAAAAATTATTTACAGTTTTTAATGTACAAGAATTATTTTTTTAAAAGGACATAAAATGTGTTTTTTTATAAATTAAAGTCTATTTAAGCTACTTTGATTTTTTATTTTTTATAAACTTGTTTCTAAACATTACCTTAAAATATAACCATCATTCATCATACAATATGAAATCAGAATCTCACACATCCTAGTTAGTTTTCTTCTTTATTTTTTTTACGCATTTTTTTGTTCATGCCACAACATGTCCACAAAACCATTTGATCCTAGGTCTTCTAGTGCGGGAGAGATGTCAGCTATCGAGTATATATGGATGGTAATAAAAAAAAATCGTAGAGATTAAAATCAGCTTAAGCTAGTATAAAGTCAACCAACACCTCATCAAAATAGATAATTCAGTTCTAACACCAAATAATTTATTAAATTGAACCTTATTATGCCTCTCATTCAGGGCTTAAATCTTAGACAAAAAATCAGCCCCATTTTGGGATATAGAATAAGCACTGATAGAGGAATACTAGATAAAAGGTTGCTTCGTGCAAGTAAAACTAAATAGATATATCTAATGATCAGATACCATAAACTCTTACAAAATATCTAAGGAGGGTTGTTAATAATCATTTCGTGTTTTATAAGCTTAAGTTATATATAAAAACAAAAGTACTAGAGGGAATACAAAAAAACAAAAACAAAAAATGTAATCACACATGGTGTAGATTGGTACAATGGGATGTACAATTTTATAATGAGAGTTATGTAACCAACTGAGCTTTAATTAAGTTAACTAGCGCCCCTCTCTCTGCAAAGGGGCTGCACCAATCCTAGAAAAAAAAATCCAAACTGAAGGCATTTATCTCCTCTTTCAGCTTGATTTTAATAAATGATCAATAAGAGGAAAAAATTATAAACGAATTCAAAATCTTATCCCTTTATTAAACTACTAAGCTGCCTGGTTCAACCCCTTACTAGTCCTAACTTCTAAAAGCCCATCTACCACGTGTCTGTTTTATGATTGACCCATGATACATAAAAAGTTAACAACCTAATTAATCCATCATTGACATGTAATAACCTATTGATATATTGATAATCAATGATACAAAATTAATAAACTAACGCTATATTGCATGTACGTATTATGAGTCTTGCATAATGGAAGCTCTCATATTCTATACTATAGTCTTATGTTTAGACCAAATCACATAAATATGTATTTCTTGTGTAATATGTGTGCGCAAATCCACAATCCTCCAAAAATTGATATTTATTGCAGCGAACAAGATCTCAGTAAGTGGTATTAGCAAGGTCTAGTTTCAACAAAAACTTGTATATATGTGATAAGCCGAGTGTTGAAGCAATAACGCTTATAGGATTAGACCTCAACACCTACAGAATGATCAAGAGAACAAAATTACAAAAGAATATGTGATTCGATAAAATATGTCTACATCCACAGAAGAGAGCAAAAAACGATTCACTATATCAAGTAATCAGATTACAAATCTCTTGAAATTTCTTTCCTCGACACTATTCTTTTCATTTAGAGAGGAAATCCTAGATTGACCACTCTCACAGAAAATAAGTCTCCCTTAAGATACAATTAATCAAAATTACAAAAACACTCCTATGAAAATTTTGGGTCTATGGGTGCATGGCATGTTAATTGTGCCCCATAATAAATAAGGTAAAGTTAATCAAAATTATAAAAATGTCTCTATAAAACGAACCCCGGGGGATATCAGTGCATGGCATGTTCCCTTAGGTCGGGTCTTTCGGTCTGACTCTAGTCCTTCACGAATAGACCCTTTATGCTAAAATATATAATACAAGACATCTCACAACACCAAAAAAACGTTGAAACATGCAAATGGGGCTGCATGCAGTAAAGACTGTGTATCAGCACCAGGTGTCTCTGTGAGAGAGAGAGGGGATATATGGATTGGGGGGGGGGGGGGGGGGGGGCATTAAAGTTGGAAAATTGATGGAGCAGTTGAGTTATGGAATTAAGAGGGACCCAATAATAGGTTCACATGGAATGCGAGAGTGGGGAAGGCCTCAATAAAAGAAGAGGATTTGCATGAGAGCTCTCCCTCTAAAAACCATTGCACCAATCATCTATGCATGCCAGCCATGTCAGTCAGGGCTGGTACAAGCAAGGTCCCCCCTCACCATTCTTTTGTCTGAACCTTCCGTGAGTCTCTACTCCCACTGTTCCTCTCAAAGGGCACACATCCCATTTATTGGCTTCTTTTGGAGGCACATATAATGATCTTTTACTTTCTGTGGTTACTCTTTTTCTATGCCCTCTCACATGCTAATATGTTTGTGTGTGTATGTATATGTAAGACAAAGTTTGTCCATGCAGATATGTGTGTATCAGATACGTGTATAGTAATAAAACAAATCAGGTCCACAGTACCATTGAATGTAGGTATATGTTTTGCATGGAAGTATTTTTATACCTACACGCATGCATTGGAATCGCCAACATACGTAGCTTTTCAGAGGAGGATAAAATATGTCCAGTAAGAAAAAAGTTTCTTTCTTCTTCTATTGTTTTTTGTCTTCTTATTTTTATTTTCGTAGGAGAAAAAATTGAAAAATAAGGGAAGAAGTTTCCCTCCTTGTTTTTCATTAGTTTTATGGAGTGTTCCAATTACATGATGATGTGTAAGTAACAATCAAATCCCTTTTTTATTAAATTTCATAACTGGCTACACAGAATAAGAGAATTTTTTTTTTTTTTGTTGAACGCACCCAAAACCCACTTGCGATTTTTATATACCTTCGTAATAATGAGAGGCCTAAATATAATTGGGAAAATAATATTTCATGTGCAACGGATTGACATTCTATTTAGAGAATATCTGGGAATTTTCTTCTCAAAACATAAAAGATCGGGGCACCTGTTTGAGTGAGATTTAGAACATTATGATCAACGAGCACACATTCAGAATCATTGTAACGCAGCAAAAAATAGATAAAAAGATTCAATCAGTGTTGAGATCTCATAGGCTTCCTGAATCCACAAAGAATCCTTGAATCCACAAGGAAAAAACCCCAAAATAAAAGAAATTCAGAATATTATTAATGAAAAACTGAAAACTCTAAGTTACAAGTCTGCTATTTATACTAATAACATACAATTAAAAAATTTACTAAAAATAGTAAAATTCATAAACTAAATTTTCTGATTCTCTGTTATAATTGAGATATCACAAATCTAAAAATTACTAAAAATAGAAAATTCGCTAATTTAAAAACCTAAATGAATGAATTTTAAAATGGATTTTTAGTTTTAAGTCCCCGTAAACTATAGGATTTAGCGATCGATCCCTCACTTCTTCATATTTAGGTTTTAGTCCCTACATTTAAATGATAATTTAGGAATATGTCCCTCCCACACAGGGACTAAAAAATAAATTAAATAATTTAGGAATAAGTCCCTCCCAGGGACTAAAAAGGAACATATCATTTAAATGTAGAAACTAAAACCTAAATATGAAGAAGTGAGGGATCGATAGCTAAATCCTATAATTTGCGGGAACTTAAAACTAAAACTCTCATTTAAAAAAAATAAGAATAGTTAGTTGTATAACAACTATTCCAGAAGATCTCCTCGATATATGTCACCGTGTCAAATTTCGTGCAATTCCGATCTCGTGACTATTTATTTGATTTTATTTGATGGATCAATTTTGATGGTCCCATCCGCATAATCTGTCCTATATCACATTGAGTAACGAGAATGGCATCGTTTGTTTCGAGTAAAAGCGGGTCTTTTCAATCAACCGACTGTGGCCTTTTGGGCCCATGTTTTTTCTCCTGCTTTCTTTTTTGTTTTTCTTGTTTCTCCTTATATTGTCTGTCTTAAACTTATTGATTTATTTCGACTACATTTTCTTTATAAAAAAAAAAAACTCATGCGTGACAACTAACAAGGGATTAAGTATCATCAAATATAGATACGATGAAAAATAAAATAGGAAATAAGTATACATTGGTCGACATCGATCTCGTAGATATAAAGTTCTCCAATGTGATAGGCATAAATAGAATTTGATACATGAGATCTAGTTATCTGTATAAGTAATCTATTGACTCATCACATCTTTAAGCCCCACTTGTGAGTTATCACATCTTGAGTCCCCACTTGGACTTTTAATTAAATCAATCCTCTAAAAGTTAAAAGTTTAATTTGGAGGTTAATTGTATTAAGCCGTAGTTAGAGCAAACATCTAATTATTCTTTGACATGCATGGGACACTAATTAATCTACCATATAAGTCATCATAGATACAGAACAAAGTGGTCCATCAAACCACAATCATTTTGATTGAGAACTTTTGAAGACAATCACAAACACCAATCCACCCACATAAATCCAAAGCTCACACATGCAGTGTCCACCTAACCCATTGTCCTATGCCATTTGTTTCAAAGTGGTACCTTGTAACTGTTGTTCCCAAGGTCAAAACAAAATTCACTTTTATATAAACGTATATATATATATTATTAAACACAAAACATAGACCAATGCTTTGCATCATTTTTTTCTTATTAGCCAGCGTAGTCAACAGGTTGTCCAAAAAGTATACACACGTTACTGTTCACTTTATTTTTTATGTGTGTATATATATATTATTAAACACAAATCATAGACCAATGCTTTGCATCATTTTTTTCTCATTAGCCAGCGTAGTCAACAGGTTGTCCAAAAAGTATACACACGTTACTGTTCACTTTATTTTATGTCTTCCACTCACTCCAACAGCCACAAAACAAACAATTAGAAAGCCCATGAGAACTCCAATGACACCACTCTCTTGTTTTATAACTTGATTTTATTCAGAACAGTCTCATGTGAAAATAAAAGGAGAAAAAAAAAACATGAAGTATCTTTGCTTCAAAAGCCACCAATATTGATAAAGTGGATGTCACTTCACTTCCATGAAGTAATTTGAACAGTTTGCCATGTGAAAAAAATGCAGTAACCATTGGCGCTTGTTTACTTTTTTCACAATGTAACAAAATGTCTTACATTATTGGAATTTGTGTTTTTTTTTTTCCACTTAGTAACTCGGGGATCGAACACTCGACCTCCCCTTGGGGAGAGTGTGTCTCGACCACCCACTAAGGGGGGTTTTTCACAATATAACAAAATGTCTCACATTATTGAAATTTGTGTTGGGACTGCCTGGGTTTCACACGGCGTAGGATTGGCTGGTGGAGATCCTGTTTGAGTTGTCACCTCTGTAGATATACAAATATTTATGTAACTTATAAAAGGAAAAAAAATGACTTAGTAAACAAAATTTTGATTAACAAAGGCGAGTAAAGAAATCTATGCGAAGGAGAATGAAAAATCAACATATGATCCAAAGTGACGTAAAATAAAAAAGGCGATGTTACACCCAGATCCATATACAACCACATTTTCAGTCTTATATGCGTCGATAGAAATCTATCGACGCATATGCTAACGTTAACAAGACAATTGTTTTGAAAGAATATTTTTACATTTTCTATAAATGCATTCATGCAATTCATTAGATTATATGTTTATTTTTAATAAAAACATGTATCTCATTAGATAAAGTATATTACTTTTAAAAAATTAAAACACATGTAGACTGGAATTGAGATTGAAAATGGGGCTGGATATAACATTATCCAAATAAAAATAAAAACTACTATTCATACCTATGATATAAAATGATAAAAATAATCACATTCACTACTCAATTTTCGTCCCCTTGACACAAATGTGATATAAAAAAAAAGTTTAGGTTTCCCATATTTAACAAAAATTTCTCATCTGCATAAATACACACCCTTATTCACAAGAGAAAATTTCATTAGAATTCAAAAACACTTTCTGAAAAAACACTAGTCAAACAATCAATTCCCTCTGTGGTTGCTAATAAAAATGTTAAACATATCCAACCTTTTTTCAATAACAAAAAAAATTATTTTCCCCACACATAATGCTACAGGGTACAATTTTTTTTTCCCATCAAACTAAAAAGTTTGAATTACTTCCATAACTACATGTGGCATTTGACATTCTAATGAATACCTTATTTTGTTACAGTAACAGAACAAACCTGTTAGGCATTCCCTGCTCAGCTAAAATGATTTATTTTGTACGAGTCCCCTGTGTATGGACAACTCAACAGCTACAAGCAATTAAAACATCCACGTGAGAAGTTTTGAACTATGGCCCAAGTCCAAATCACTTTAGATTTTGGAAGTGTGTCCAAATGTTGCATAGAAGTGAAGAAAGTGAAAATATAAAAATATTGATAAACAAGAAACTGGTGAAAAAGAATCATTTTTTCTGTTATTTGTAAGAAAACAAACACTGTTTTTCTACCTCTAATTTAAAGAGGCAATATAAAAACATCCCCCCACACCCCCCCCCCCCCCAAAAAAAAAAAAAAAAAAACAGAAAAAAGAAAATAAAACCCTTGTAATAGGACAATAGACAGAAAATCGAGAGAAATTTCTCTCCCTTCGACACAAACACCCACTTTTTCAACAAAACTAGGGCCAAAAGCTACATACAAATTTCTGTGAATAAATGCCTAGAACCTAAGTTTTACAAAAATTGTGGAGACAAAACTTTATACAAATCAGTTTTAAATCCAACTTTTGTCTAAAATCAGTTTTACAATCATGCAACCTAAGTTTACCACACGCACAATCACACCCTATGTTTCATTTTTGACTGAGATGCCAGCTCAAGTTCATCAGTATGGCAACCATTATAAAGACCTGTGCAATCTCAATGCATATAGATGAGCATCATATAACAGCCAAACAAGGTTTTCATCAATTGAGTTATCAGTTATGTATATCTCCCTGTGCCTTCCGTTTCACAATTTTCCCATTTTCCTACAAAAAGCAGATGTTCCAGAACCTTAAAAGAAAATTAAACAGAGCAACAAAATGAATGATCATATTCAAAGAGAATAAAAGTACACATGGCACTGAATGATGTGAAATCCAATGAAGAATTCTTCTCAAGTTCTTCAGCTTGCAAAGAAGCCAACCTGTTTATAAGGTCCCTATGCAACCAAACAAATATATCAACCGTGAAGCGCTGGGGAATTATGAGAGGGTTACCCAAAAAGGTAGTGAAATTGAAGTGGAAGAGAAGTATCTTCGAAGATCAGATGTGGCCTGAGCTCGCGAGACAAACTTGAAATCAATCACCATTCATTCCTACCACCTCAAGTTTCTTCAGCTGTTGATTCTCTCAAAGAAGTACAGGTAACCCATGTCCTTGGGAGGATCAATGGATGCTCCAACCTTGCTGTCATTAAATATAACCCATTTTCCATTTTTAAGGATGTGTGCGACGTAGTGCCCACAATGGGTGGAGGTACCTATGTGGCTAATTAGAGCCATAAGCCTATATCCTGCAAAACATATGAACATGGAATGTTAGGAATAAAGAGCTGTCAAAGTTCTACAAAATAAGACATTAGCAAATTTGAAGCAACACAGAAAAGAAAAGACTCAGGAAACAGTGACAGACTTCTGGGGGATAAATGGAGTTGCAAGACAAAAAACACAACAGCAAAATCAGTGTACCCATGCTAAGTGAAGATACAATGGAAACATTATCATCAAAAGATGCATTTCCAATAAAAATATATTATGAATGCCAGTGGCATATCAGGTTTTCCATGATGGGCGATGTGAAGGGTTATATACAATCTTAACTTGCATGATTCACAGAAATGTAGGCAACCACAAGTACCAATGGGGCATGATTTTATTCAGGTAAATTCACACCATCAATCCGATGACTTCACAGATATCGTTCATCATGGTGCATTGTCACTGTTTGGAATTAAAGAATGCCTTATATTGTCCTAATCATGAAATTTTAAGAGCCTGATCTCCTAAATTGTAGGTCTCAATTTTATGTGTGATCCTGGGATCAGCAACAGCAACTGGCATGGAAATCATTGACCATACTATCAACAACCTGATATAACAACTTAAAAGAAAGTCATTGCACTACCATTTAAACTTTGCTGTAATCCCATGCATAGAAGCAGAAAAGGAGAAATCATTGCCGTATTAACATAATGCAGACTTATGATTGACATAAATATGATACCAGATCATGCCACACATTTGAAATTTCAGAATTCATAACAAAAGAAAGTAAAGTGAATAGAAAGAAGAACTAACTGCCTCCTCCATCAGAAAGTCCAGCATCGACAGTGTTCTGTGCACTGCTTGTAGTGGCATCCATATCCATTGAACTAGAAACATCTGGTTGGCTAAATATCCATTCTGTTGCTTGTTCAATGTTCCCACCCTATCAAAAACACGTGCAGAACATTTGAGTCCTCTACAAGAGTACTACTATTTGGAAAAATTAAGATGGACTTATAGTATAAGATACAGAAAATTACTAGTGGACCAAAAAACAGATTTTACTTTTAAAAACATCTACTGCAGCCCTGTTAGGAACGAAATATTGGATGTAAGGTTTCTCACATCAAAAGAGTTAGTCCCCACAAATGCCTCATCTGCGTGAATATTTATGTAAAAAAAAAGATGAAATATTTATCAGATGCTTTTCATATACTTACCCCCCATTTGGGGTGTGAGAATAGAGTTATTCACCCCCAATAGCTATACCGAGGATAGATAAGAATCCATGTAGAATAAACAAATTTTATTTTGGATGTTAATTTGTGACCTTTTAAATGACAATAATACCCCTACATAAATTTTTTGTGATTGAGAATAAGTGTGAAAGATGTGTGTCTAATATGATAGATTTAACGGTTTCTAGAATGTGTGTGAGAGTATTAGGTGATATAAATTTTTTAAAATGACATGAAAGGATATTTTTATCCATCGACATATATAAGCCCTGATAAGCAATTCCAGCAACCCCTTAGAATAGATATCGGATCTTATCCTAGCTTTTTTAAACATAACTATCAGGGTTTCTTATTGTAAAACAAACAGCTTTTTTCATTATTCTCTTGTATTCCCTCTTATTCTGAGTTTATGCTTCACCCCAAACGAGGGGTTTAAGAACACAAACTAATTCAGCCTTACCGAAGCTTTTAGTGCTTTCCGGGCAACCTCTTCTTGGAATCCAAATGAAATCAAAGTATCAAGGCTTGCTTGGTCAACAGATAGAAAATCTGTATTTCCTGTGCCAGTCGGTATAGGATCATCAATATCTGCAAACAATATAGGGTTTTCAGAAGAAGAAAGCTTTGTCAGCATATTTGATTGCTAACGGAATTTAAGGGAATGGATTCCTCTTGCAAATACACAACAATAAATTCATGAAAAGTGGACCTGAATCGTTGACGTGAGACAATAGCCAGGTCATTGCCTCCTCTATTCCAGCGTTTGAGGTGTTAATAGCAGCTTTTTGACAATGAAGATAATTAAACCCCATGCTAGCAAGCTGAGATACAATAAGCTCATTCGCTAAAGGCTCACTAGATCCTGCATTCTCCTCCCTGGCAACTGCAAGAATAGGGAACATAATAGTGGTTGGTCATCAAAATCATAATAGCTGTTGGTCATCAGATTTATTTTATCTTAAAATAGATAAATATAAGACAGAAATAATGAGAAAGCAAGATGGATAGGAAAATAAAGACTGCACAATAGTTTTTAATTCCATCATATGAACAGTTGCTTCAAGTAGCAATCTAGTTGGTGTTCAGGCAGCTTTTCAGTGTTACGCACCAGATTCAGGCAGTAACTCTTCCCCAGGTTGTATTCCTTTGCTGCGCAGGTGTGTGATATCTATGATATCAGGCACATCTATATAAACATCTGAAAAGGATATACAAATTATTTGGAGTTTTGTGAGAATAATAAGAGTGATTGAAAAACACCGAACTGTTGAACACTACAGGCATCTCAAAAGAGTACTATCTACTTACCGAGCTTCTTTGGTACCCAGCCTTCCTCCATCACAAACTTCCGCATATGCAACACAAGATAATCTGGAAATGTAGTCAGTCCAGCAGTTCTGCAAGAATTAAACATATTAACCGTCTATTCAGGGTTCAAAGTCTACTACAAATGTGTTAATGTATCACCAATGATAAGATATTTGGTTGTCTGTTATCATCAATTTATTGAACATCAATAGGACTCTGCATGTACCATCAGTTTTGTTCAATTTCCGGAAAGGAGCATACTAGTTTGGATTCCGGGTTTTCACAATTTTCATTCTGATTGACATGCCTCCATTATATTTTCTCAACATTCATCCTCTGAGATGTTGAAGCCATTTACAAGATACATGTCTTTCTTGTACAATAATCAATTTGTTCAACCATCCCTGAGCCATAATAAATTTGATGATGTTCGTGTACATTAATAACTTCTGTAAGAACAAATATACACGAACAACAAAAATTACAAATTCACAATTCACAAACACATGCAGCTATTTAAGAATGATGGTTAAGTGAACAACTCAACCCCACATTCTGCACATTATGCATAAGCACTTTAATTACTTTTTTTTCTTAAAGAAATGGTGCTCCCTAGGATTTGATCCTTGACCTCTTTCAATGAGGTGGGACGTACTTGCCAACTTAACTAAAGCTTAGTTTGCATAAGCACTTAAATTACTTACTAAAATTGCAAGATCTGACCCTGCATTTATGTTAATCAAATGATCTAATATGGAAAGCACATAAAAATTACACCATCTCCTCTTATAAGCTTAGAAACTAACAGTATATTATGACGATGCTATACATATGTTAGCAATTCATCATTTAAATATAAGAAAACTTACTTGACTGCTGTTGTCTTAGAATCTAAAGCTGTACTGTAAAAGTCATGCACTTCCTCCGCTGCAGAAAAGCTTGCCAAACAGGCTTCTAGAGGCACCCTTGGGCGTACAATTTCATCAGCAGATCTGCTTGAATTCCATTGACCGTTACAAGATGCTGATATGAATGGGAGCAAATGATAGAAGACAAAGGAGAGCCTGTTAAAAGATTAGATTGCTTACACGCTCTTCCCTTCCAAAGATCTTTCAGCTTTCAATTTATTAAAAGCTTCTAACTGCTCTGAAATCTCACATTAGGAGACCATTAGAGATCTATTTTGGTGATGAACGCAAAACAAGTTACAGCATATCACAAACCTACCTTTATTAGTAGCTTCATGCAAAGGAATGCTCAACGAAAGGATGTAGTCAATTCTTTTATTATAAGCAACTTTCCCAGATGGGCACATAAGTCGCTCTTCAATGCCGAACTTGAAACTCCTTGTGGGGTCCATTTCAGCATTCCCAGAATTTGCTCTTTCTACTTGGTCAAGAAGATGTAGAAAGAACTCCAGGGCATCCTATAATGAAACTTGGTGAGAGTTGTGAGTGAGGAGTGGTAGATTTTTTACATGTAATAATATTTGATGAGTAACAGGGGGAATGGGGATTAAGACCAAGCTATGTGGAAAATATTAGTGATTCTACTGAGTATTCTCTTCTTGCACAGTGAACACACATTTTGGGGCAAACAATTTATGTCTTCAGAGGGATGGGAAGTCCTACTTGAGTAAAAATGTAAATTGAGTGGTATATTAGCAAGGAATGGGTTTGTACCATTGGGAGACATCTTCTCCCTTATTTTGAAAATTTTGTGCTTTTACTGATCAATGATCAATGTCACAAGATAAAGCCCTCTTTAGACATTAGGGGGGGGGGGTCAAATTAACACAGACTACAGACTACATTGAGAAGCGTATCTACCAGTCAATTGGAGATTACCTGCTGCCTCATAGTAGAAAATTCAGGATGGCTTGCTGCCACAACTGCTTTAAACATACGCGGAGCTATGCCTTCTTGTTTCTGCAAGAACAAAGAATGAAGGATTTACTAGCATGTACCAGGACAAATGCAAGAAATAATACAAGTCAAATAGAACAAGCAGCATTAACCATCAGTTACAAATAAGAATATCTGGAGTAGAGGAAATTCAATGCTTCATAGATGAAGCCGTTAGAACCCCATCTCAAATTCATGACAAAAAATATAACAGTAGCATCAGATGAACACTTGTCTGGAGGACAAATAAAACCAATATGGATGTGATCAACAAACCTAAAATGACAAAATGTTTATAGTAAATTGGAAGAGTGGCTCGTATGTCTTAAGAATTTTGATCACCAAGCATAAAAGATCACAAACCTCAGGAATGAACCCAATTACACAAGAAAAACTGCAGAAATCAAGGTGAATGAATTGTAAAGTGTTGCAATTTAATTATTTTTATAAGAGAAGCTGTGATTCTACCAATGTTACATAAAACATTCAATGAGGTATAAATAGCAGGACCATGAGATGCATGCAGTGCAGATTTGAATTTTGTTCCCAAGAAAATTTCACATGAATTTCTAATGTTACCAACAAATAAGTAAATATATTTGACAATCAGACAATCAGAAAACTTACAACGTTCAAAGTTGAGGTAGAATTATTTCCTGTCTCATCTGTCTGGTTGACAACAAAAAAAAAGTAGTTTTTATCGTCTAATGAGTCCAAAAGTGCAATAAGAAAAGATCACTAAAAATGGATGACTATAACGTACCTCCTCGATTGGAACAGAATATTTACCAGAAAGCAAACCATGCCCCAGTTTAATGCTATTACAAAACACGACAAATAACAAAATTATGAATAAGCTGGAATTCAAATTTTACATATACGCAACAAACATAAAATTAAATAAATAAATAAAAATGAATGAACATGTAGACAAGGAATGATGATTGATTTCATGGCAACTGACATCAATTGAATAGGTTACATGTAAGAAAGAGGATATCCCCATATTTGGAACTAGGATATCAATATGAAGAAGTATATGATCCCTTAAAATCAAATTCTTTTTTCCTTTCATAGGATACTGAAAAAAAAATGTTTAGGAAAACTGTAAAATTTCATGTCTCAGTTGGACAAAACTATAAGCATCCAATTTAACCTTCATCAGCATATACAAATGCAATAAAAACATGCAATTCAGATGCCGTTGCAAATGCTGCTGAATTTAATTAAAATGATCCAGCACTATGCTGCAATAAGTTGTTTACCCCTCCCTATATTCCAGCAACAATAAAATCAACCTTTCTAGGAAAATACAGCAACTTAGAACATCAAGGAAAATAAAGAAAAGATTGAAACACATGATTGACACTGAACTATGATAATCTGTCATTAATTTAAAAGTTTGCACAAATTCAGTTTCATAATAACTTGGCTTGACTAATGTTCTGTTTCATGATATCGCCAAGACCAATGTTCAGTTTCATGGAGAGTTTAGGAGATTCTGCATAGAGATGCACTATAAATAGGCAATGGGAGTTTTTCAAGAAAAAAATTTCTCCCTTTTTTTCCTTCTCCCCCCACTTTGCAATTCTATGCCTTTTAAGAGATTTCTCATCTAATTCTGTTTTTGCTTTGCCAATTGCCATTCAAATGAATGGTCCTTGAGGGAGATTCATAATGGAACTCTAAGTGGGATCGGGCCCAGTAGAATGCTCATCTACTAGTTTTTATCTTTTGTATTTTAGTTCTTTGTTTTTTGTACCCCAAATTTATCAAAGGAATTTGCGGAAGAATTCCCACCAGTTTCTTCAAAAAAATTGCCTTTCAAAAAATTGACACGTTTTGTTGAAAAAATGATAGTTCCTAGTAATGATATACAAATTTGTAGCAAGTTATGGAATTAACTGGTAACTTTAAATCATATGCTGCTGAAATAAATAAGCTGCGATACACCCTCTCACCATTGTAGACCTGTTTTTTTTTTATGCCGGGGCAGAAATTTATTTTATATTGGTTATGTTACTGTAATTCAAGGCATGGATTTGCAGTTGTAGGTTGGTATTGTTTTATTTTATTTTTACTAAACGGTAGGCTATTGCCCTCATTTTATGGTTGGTATTGTTTTATAGCTCTTAAAGTAGGCAAAACTTGTGGAATCCAGTGAAATCTGACCATGATATGAATTATTATCAAGAAAACAAAAGCAGAAGCATTTTGATGAATTAGTCACTTACATTTGCATATTCAAGTCTAAAGTTGGATCAGCAGGAGCATTTTCAAATGCAGTTTTCAAACTCTGTCTCTCATAATATCTGATAAAGAAAAAAGATAAATCGTTAACACCAGTCAATATTGCCCGTTGATAAACGATTGTCCAAAAGCTTTGGTGAATACTGACCGGGAGCAAAATGAATGTGTTGAAAATATAACTTGCATGGTTGATGCCAGATAGCAACTGAAGAACATTGCACAAAACACAAACCAAGCAACAAGTCAACACAATTTAAAAAATGAAAGATTTTAATGTATTAGCTCATTTGGTCATTCAACAACAATACCTGTTTCCAAGATTGACAAGTCCTGTATATCCTGGACCAAAAAGAGGCTCCACTTCCTGTCCACTTTCTTGGATTCGGTTCCAATCAAAATTTGTATTCTGGTCCAGTTCTCTTTCAGCGGTTGTCATCTCAGTCTGTTTATCACAAATATTCACCTCAACTACAATATGATACAGGCAGAAGCTGCAGAGTTCTTGGATCTAATGAATAAAATTTAACCATTTCATCCCATTGTAGATTTTATTGATGTGATCATGTGGCGACCAAAATCCAGGGAGGGGTATTCTGCAAGCAGGGTACGATTGGTGGCATGGAGACAGTATGAGTTGCCCAGAGTTGAAAGAAAAAAGCCAGAGAAATTTGGGTATCAAAGTGCCACTCAAAATCCAAGATTTTATGTGGCTGATATCTCAGGAAAAGATTTTAACAACCTTTTTCACTTGCAGTGTGGTTAGACCCATGTGGATGGATCTCGGAATGGCCACTGGTTTGGATGTTATCTTCAGATCATTGGAAGAGTTGTTGGAAGCTGTGAATAAAGGCCAAGATTTCCCATTCTTTTGTCCCTATGGGAGGTGTGGGCAATTTGGTTGACTCGAAACCAAGTGATTTTCAAAGGCAGCATACCATGTTATGAGAACGTCTGGGAGGTGGCAACTAAATTCATTACGGAGTGGGGGATTTACTGGGTGTGGCAAGTCAGGTGGACACTGCAGGTAGTCAAATTGTAATAGAGGAATAAGGTTGCATATACGGAGTTCACATGGGTATAGTAGATGTCTCTCCTCTACTAACCCATGTGTGACCAGTCCTCTCTTCTTTTGTGTCTCTTTTTTTTTTTTTTGGTACTTCTTGTACTACAATATGTAATAAATCATGGTAGATCATCTACATAAAAAAAAACTACAATATGATATGTGTAGTCAGGAAACATGTTCTTAGACATATATCATGGGCTACAGCGGCAGACCCATCATAAATCAAATCTGTTATTAGCCTCCATGATAGACAACAGAATTATACAGTTCACCACAATATGATTGGTCAGAGGAAGTGATACTTTGGGAGGAGTGGATATCGCATTAAAAATGCTAAGAAATGAGGAAGAGCAATGGCAGCAAAGGTTTAATATGTGCATCAGTTAGATTTCCTCCATATGCATATTAAAAATCACTACATAACCTATGAAACAGTGGTAACTGTGTTTTCTTTCTTTACAAATTTCCATTTCATAAAGGTTTCTGTTTTCTGAGGTCTATAAAATTTTCAATATTTCATATGTAATAAGAAGTGCAAGGATTTTACCCCTACCCCTACCCTTAATTTCCCCTTCATATATACAATGCATGCAAACAAGCAATTGCAGAAAGGAAAGGACAATGTCATCCATATTGGTAGAATGTGGTGTGCAGAATCAACATTGATGCAAATCATCAGGTTAGTATGATTGAAGTGCATATACAATTTACATGGATCCTAATAAGGGTACCTACCTTTTTCAGCAATGAAAAATCAATGCCAAAAAATGCTAAGTGTTGAGCTAATAATGGGTCCTCCACACTGTCATCCTCTGGATAAGAAAATACATCTGAGCTGCCACAATTATTTTTTCAATAATTAACACCATATATATATAGTTTAAAAGAAATACAACATCAATAACAGAAGATGTTACAACTATTAAACAGAAGATATGATGACAATCTCCCCACATGAAAATCAAGTAAATTTATTTAGGCAAGGTATCGTATTTCACTATTAGAACTTGCACACATAGGTCTAACGCTCACTGCAGTAGTAAAAGAAACGATTTGAATCCAAAATATTTTGTGCATCTCTTCACATTTAACATATGCCAAAGTTTGCCATGTAGTCACTCAATAAAAGAGAACCAAGTTGCCTTAGAATTCTATTTACCAGTTTCATATTCAAATTCAAAACAGTGAATTGGTTAAAATTAGGAATTACTATTTAAGTATTTATCTATATCCAAATGCACCGTTAAAGGAGTTTTGATGACCAGTATTAAACCAATCAACCAAGAAACTGTGACCTTCCAAAAAAAATATTGCCCCACTACCATTCATAATATATCAACTTTGATTACAGTATTGAATATTCGGAGATCAGAATACCCTGCTTGAGATTTTTTAAAATAAAAAAAAGACTCAATTGAGCTGCCCTAACATGGCAAAACTTATTCATTTCATTTACAATTGAATCCAATGAATATCACAGTACAAAGTGAAAACAGAGATGGGTGATCTGGATAGACAAAATCATTTAAAACTGGAAAATTTCAATGTTTACAGAACTCATGGCATGGATATCATGAATCAATTATGGAGACATTTCAACTAAATTTCTTCCAAACTTCTGCTAGTCTACCAGACAGAAATTTGACAAACCAAAGCACCACCAGTGACATATCTCGTGCATCATATATTTGTGGCATGCATATCAACCTAATGTAGATCATCAAATTACTACAACAGATTGTGACGTTCACTGAAGAAGATACCGCATTTAGAACTGTTTGTGCAGACAATTTAATAAACTTTCAGATTCTGACTAAAGATGAGCCTCAAGTCACATGAGAAACATATATGGGATTCAAGAGTATGAGTTGCGCACTATGATTTGTCAACCCATAATGAAAGGTAGGGTAAATTGCCAGAAAACAATACCTGCTGTCTCCAAATCAGCCGTGATGGTTCCAAGTTTCACGGCAAGAGGATATTTTGTCTCATTATAGTGTTCAATTGCATGATTGTTGCCACCGGTCCCATCCCAGTTCTTTCTCCCACAGAAAATCATTCCATCAGTCAGATTGAGCCAGAGATTTTCCGCCTTATCACACTTGCAACACTTCCATCCAGATGGTGGCACAACAACACCATTGTCAATCTGCTGTAGATCCATAGCAAATGCACTGACTTTCTTCTTGTCCGCGATCCAAGATGCAATTTGCTCTTTGCGCTCTGCACCCTCAGCAAGAAGAATGGAATCAACTGCCAATCTGACCTGTATTTAAAATTAAAAAAAAACATATGGAAAGGTTAAATTCAGTATATCTCAAGTAGTAAAATAGAGACCAGTACCATATACCTTTTCTGGCAACTCAACCGAAGGAAATGGAAGAGACACATAGTCAGGAAGTATGACAATATTGTATGTTTCCTCATATTCTGGTTCTTGCTTATCAAATCCTCCTTCTAAACCTGCATGAATATCTCCATTATTTACTTCATTCAAAAGTGATGAGGAAAAGTGTTACATCACACTTTGAATAACAAGTCCAATATCAATTCAATGAGTAGCATATAAACAGTAAGATATACCTAAAGTTCAGTCTGGATTTAATCAGAAAGTTGGGCAATTAAGAGAGAGCCATGCACAAACGAGGACTCTAAATCTGTGTTCAGTTGGATTTGAAAGAGCATCAAGTGACATAGGAGACGGACAAATCGTGGAAAAAGGTTCTGGAACTACAAAATCCTGAACATCGAATAACTATTAGTCTATTACAAATTAGAAGGCCCACAAACAAGGAAGCCAATGCCAAAGCTAAAGAGCAGGCAGCTATTACTCCCTTATGGATGACAGAAACATCCATCACACAGCTGTGCTAATTGATTTTTCTTTGTTATTTTTGTTTCTTTCATTACACTAAATATGTCTTATGCCTTACCAGACAGCTATATTCAAAATACTCTAGTTAAGATAGCCTTTAAAGGGGAAAAATACAATCAAATCATGTGCATAAATTGATGAGAAACATTAGGATAAGAAAAAATGTTTGTACTAAATAAATTTAGATGTTGGGTTGGATTTGACACATATAACAATGAAGTTCATGATCTAGTACATGGGAAGCTCTTTTAATCAACAACAGTCATGGTCCTTAACTTAAAAAAAATACTCAAGCCCAGGCCGGAAATTTGCTCAGGTGCAATAACATTCTTCTATATTGTGCTCGTTTACATGACAATTGATGATATATTGCATCCAATGAAAAGAATAAGATTTCAAGGAGGACCAAGCAAAACTTTACAGTCCTTGCATGTTGAGTGAAGAATTCACCTCAGAAAACATCATTTGCAAAACAAATTCTTCAAAAAAATAGTAGTTGAGTTAGGGCCAGAATTGCGAGATTCTACAAATTGACCCAATAAAAGAAACGCAGAGCTCGCCAACCAAATGCCAAGCCAAATATTCAATTACAAAAGAATGGCAACATAAACCATCAAAAACGAACCCCCAAACACCCCCAAGTGTTCAATTACTTCAATAATTCCCCAAAACAAACGCACATTCCGACATTTCACGAATCCAACAATTCAATCAACATCAAAAGCAATCCAACAAACCAAAGCTCACCGATAGCAAGTAGCGTGGGCTTCTTTAGCGGCCGGTCCTCGGAGACCGCCTTCCTGGCCTGCCGTATGTGAAGGTACACGGGGTTCCCCGTCTTCGCATAGTTCCACTCCACGTAATCCTTCCCGAAAGCCAAGAACGTATGCATGTCGACATACAAACCCCCCTCCGACCTCTGCAAACCCCATAAAACAACGGTCAAATCGACAGATAAGAACTTATCGAAGTAACCAAAGAAAGGGAAGGTCAGTCACCGGAGTGTCGAAGGAGACGCAGCATTCCTGCTTGTAGACGCGGTTGGTGGGCTCCGGGATCCGGACGCGGGACATCTTCGACCGGAGCAGCTCCATTGGAGTCGCCATGGATGGAGAGAGAGAGAGAGTGAGAGCCCTGTTTGGTTCGGTTTTTTCTATTTTTTGCCCTAACGAGTGTTCTTTGCGTGTGTGTGTGTTTCGAGTGTATCCCCCTTTATCTAGCGATCGCAGAAGGGAAGGAAAGAATCTCCGCTGTTATTGATTGTTGTGTGGGCCGGTTAAAATTGTACTCTGTGGATCCAGTGGGCCTGATTAATGTGGAGAGTCGGGTTCAGCCCAACGTGCATTGACGGGCCGAGAACCCAGCCCATTATGGGATCCTGGAAAATGTTAAGGGGGCAGCTAAAGCCACCCCCATTGATTGAACCCCACCCCAGGAAAAAAAATATATAAAAAGGGTAGGTTGCTCCTCAAGAAAAAAATAAAATAATAGAGAAAAATAAAGAAAGAGAGAGGGAGTTGGGAGGGAGGTGGAGGACGTCAACAGCGGTGGGCGGCAGTGGCGATCTGCCACCTCTCTCTCTCTCTCTCTCTCTCTCTCTCTCTCCCCCTACCCCTCCGACCGCCCCCTCCTGTCACGTCACCAGACACCATCATCCCCCCACCACCGTCACCCATGAACTCTGCCCTTCCCCTCCCTCTTTCTCCCTTTCTCTCTCTCTTTCTCCTTCCCCCTCCGTCGCGTCCCTCCCCCCCATCGTCGCCGCCTCCTCCAGTCTCCTCCACCACCTCCGCAACCCTTAGCCACCCTCGACACCCTTTCTTTCTCTCTCTTCCTTTTTATTTTAAGATGTAAACCCTACCCAGGAGAAACACATGACGTTAGTCAATGAGCACAAGACTAGGATATCTGTAGCTATGGGCCATGGGCCTCACATGGAAGCCGTACTCAAATCGGCAAAGAATATACTAAGGCTCCGTTTGGTTGCGCGTTTGGGGCGATTCTGCTTTTTGAAAAGCTGAAAATCCCCAAACGCGCAACCAAATGAGACAACTTTTGACGGAATCAAAAACTGGATTCCTTTTAATTTCTCTCTCGAAAATCCGTGTTTTTAAAATCTCAAAAACAATGATTTTTTGTCGGATTCAATTTTTTGAATTGAAAATCAATTTTTTCTACCAAACATTAAACTCCTTCCAAATATTGATTCCTGAATTTAAAAAAAAAAAAAACATTCCAAAAAAATCAAGGTCTAAAATCATCTTAAAAAGCAGCTTTATTCCAAAATCTACTTTTCAATCTGTGCTTCCAAACGGAGCTTAAGTGTGAATGGATTTGGGCCGAAGTATAGGCCCATCGTTTACAGGGACTATATGAAGAGCTAGCAGAGCATCGTCAGGAGGGGGAAGAGTGCATTGGAGCAAATCATGATTGATTCACTATGATATGTGTTTTATCTGTTTCAATTTTTTCATATGAACAGCTTCATGTGTTGTGTCCATTTGCTCATGTCTCTTCTCTTTCATGATATTCTGTGTATCTCTCATCTACGATATCTCTTCTCTGTCATGATATCATGTGGTTGTCATTTGTTTTTTCTAATTTCTCTCACCTCCTCTCGTGTTTGTACTTTTACTTTTATAACAGACATGCATGGTAGCAAGTTCTATATTTAAAAAAAACTTTAATTAGAATGATGATTTCTCTTAAAATATAACAAACAAGTAAACACTTTTAATTGGTTTATAAATTTGGGATCTCTGCAAATACATATTCAATAAATATATTTCGCAGTCTTTGATTTGACATAAACAGCTACAAAATAAAACACATGTGACCACATTTATTTTTATTTATTTTCAAACTCAAACACGTGTATGAGAACACCTTATCCGAAGAAGACCGCATCACAGACTGTCCATCTCCCCCATTAGCAACCCCTCTGCCTTCCCCCTGATAATCTCCCATGCCGCCACCACATGTCTCTCCTTCGTCAGCGTGGCCACCACTGCGAACCTCATTACGTACTCTCCCCCGACAACAGTGTGCGTCATGTAAACCATCCCGGTCCAGTTCACCTCCTCCAAAACCCTCCGGTTCAGTCCCTCCCCAACACACGTGCCCCGAACCGCCTTGGCACCACAACCTCGAACCGCTGGTCCCCCTTCACGTGCCCCTCGAACAACATTGCCAGACCCACGTTGCTCCTTATGTGCGACTGTAAGTTTGCCACCCCATACATCTTCAACACCATCCAGAGTCGGAGTGCCCGGAACCGGCGCCCCAGGCCAACCTGTGATGCAAATTGAAAATAATGTTATTTTGATTATATTTGTTATTTTATTTAAATAATTAGTTTAGATAATTATTTTAAGATTGTATCATCTAATCATAGATCGATTTTATCTATAGATTTGAAAATAGAAAAAGTTATTCCCCAATCTTTTATTCCCCAATTTTTTGAGTGACGGGTTTGGAAAGAGAGAGAAGAAGCAGGGGGGGGAATAGTCGCCCTCCTCTGCCCTCTTTGTCCCGCAGCCCTATCATCCAGATCTCTCGCTCCCTCGCTCTCCCCCAGCTCACCTCTCCGACGGCCGGAACCATCCGACCGCCCCCTCCAATCGCCACCCTCATCTCTCTCTACCTCTCTCCTTCTCTTTTCCTTCCATCCCCTCTCAACTTTCCAGTGTTTGAAATAAAAGAGATGGTGGGAATAAGCCATCCCTTTGGAAATATAAGTTCGCTAGGATTTGTTAGACTTAAAAATGCTCATGTTGTTCAGAATCTATTGATTTGTTAAAGGAGTTGGAATCAACCTGCAAGACTTTGTAGTCCACGACCGAACCAGACTATAGGCCGGTTCTTGAGGTACTATGGGTCGGTGGCCAACTCCGTCGAGGTACTGCCGGAACTCCGGACATATGCACGCACTCCCCGCGTACGCCGCATCCATGTGCACCTCCGGGTCGGCAACGGGCCGGGCCGACCCGGCCCGGCCCGTTAAAACAGGGCCCAAGCCCGGCCCTGGGCCCAGGCCCGCGGGCCTGCTTGGCCAACGGGCCCGGGCCGGGCCGGCCTGTGGCAAAAAAACAGGGCCCAGGCCCTGCCCACGGGCCCGGGCCTGAACGGGCCTCACGGGCCGGGCCTGGGTTCGGGCCCACGGGCGGGCCTACGGGCCCAAATTTAAAACATTTTATTTTTTTATTTTACGTTGTTTATTTGTATATAATGTTAAAATAACACAAAATTTAAAGTATAATGTTGAAAAAAATATTTATATCTATTGAATTTTCAAAATAAAAATATTAAATGAATTAATTACTTACAAAAATAAATAATTACATGTACCTAACTAGGTTAACACCTATATAAATGTTAATAATTTGTATAACTCAACCATAATTCAAATAAAAATTACATGTTACTACTTCATTGGATCACCCTCCATGGGCCTACGGGTCGGGCCCGCGGGCGAGCCTACGGGCCAGCCCGAACGGGCCGGGCTCGGGCGGGCCTACGGGCCGGGCCCGAGCCCCAGAATCAGGCCCAAGCCCGGCCCTCCCTGAAAACGGGCCGGGCAGGCCCGGCCCGCGAACGGGCCCGGGCCGGGCTTTCGGGCCACGGGCTTTTTGGTGACCCTTATGTGCACCCACACCCCGTGGTCCCTCGCCACATCGGCCAGTCCCCCCACTGGGTCCACCGCGTTGGATGATGTAGTCCCCACTGTCGCGCACAAGTACTGCGGGACCAAACCAGCCACCACGTCGGCCTCCATCTGCCTCTTAAGAAGTTTCGAAGAGAGACCGAACTCCGTGTCGGTGGATGTCGGGACTGTCCGGATATTCGAAGGTGAGATTCCAGCTATCTTGCATGCCTTGGCGAAGGTCGAGTGGGTCTGGTTGGAGCCGTAGACGACGAGCTTCTGAATGGTGATGACGATGATTTTCCGATAGCACGTTCGCGGGCCACGACGAGCGTGCACAAGATGGCCTCGCTCGTGGTCCCTAAATAAAACAAAGATGAAAAAAATACAATAGGGTTCGGAACCTCTGTTCCACTAAAACAGAGATTCTCTATTACAGCGAATGAGGAGCCGACGTGTGGCGGGGAGTCACATGAGGCACGTGCCTTCACTTAATAGAAAATATGGGTCGTAACAGAGTTAAAGTCGGTGAAAAAAAAAAGAAAAAAAAACCACGCCCATTCTCTCTCCCCACTCACTCTGTTCAAATAAAAAATCCAAAACACATCAAAACCCAAAACAGAGAGAAAAAAAACCTCTGTTCACCCTCTTCGGATGAGTTTCAGCCCCCCCCTTCGAAGCCCGAGCCGCCCCCTTCCCGCCCCCCTTCCTGCCCCACTTCGAAACCCTAGCCAACCCCCTTCGAAACCCTAGCCGTCCCCCTTCCCGTCCCCCTTCGAAACCACCGAAGCCCCCCCCTCCCCCGCCGGAGAGGATTGACATACCGGATGTCGACGGATGAAGATCCTGTCGACCTTTGTTCTGTCAAACATGGGTGTACAGTAAAGGGGTGGATTTGATTCTAAATTGAGTGACATTAGTAGGGGTGGCTTTCTTTTGTTTTCAGAGTGCATAAAAACTGATAGGAATGGGGTGGTTTTCTTATTGTACAAGGTGTGTATATAACTCCCCTGTAAACCATATGGTGTCAAATTTGGGCTTAACAATTCCCACTATAAAACAATTTGTTCAATCTGGTGTCTATTTAGAGATACCGTATATTTATTTTATAATAAAGTAAAAAAAATGATATCACGTTGAGTGCATTTTTTATTCTAGCCTTTTTGTGTCAACAAATTGGAGTGAAGATTCCAAAATAAATTAAACCTCAAAAAGGAGGAAAGAATGGAGAGTGACGGTGACGCATAATGACCCATCTTTGCAAATAAATCACTAATTAAACTCGTGCTAGTACATGAAAAGATGTAAATGCACGTGTTAAGCATAACGCGAGATTAATCAAAGTCAAATATGAATCTAATCTCATGGTCGGTATATTTCGGGCATGGATCTAAAGTTTAAAGTGCATAAAGATATTATATTCTCAGTAAAAATCAAGTTCACATTAGACAGAATACTTCAGAAAAATTATATTTTATGGGTCAATCCACGTTTCCAGTATGCCATATGATAGTTTTTTTTGAACGTGTTGATACACACAGTCCGTCTTACAGCATAATTTACAATTATCATATCATTAATGCAGTTTATAAAATCAGCTACCATGACATGTATATTTCACTATTTCAATATGTATTCTATTAAAAAATATAAAAAAAAATTTGCATTTAATTAAGAAAAATATAAAAATATTAAAGAATGTATTTCATTTGTCAAATTTTTAAAAATCAAACTATGTATAGACTATAAACGGAGCTAAACGTAATATCTTTCAGTCTTCTACCGATCAACAATAACCTAATTTCACCATAATCATTTGATTTCCCAATTTTTTTCAATGAAAAACTGAAATTTAATGAACCTCAAACCACTGTTAAAATATCAGTTTTTGTTAATTAATATAAATTTCTACTAATGAAAAATTATTCTAATATTAATTTTAAACAGGACCTTGGAATATTTACCAAGAATTCAGGCCAACAAAACACGTCACAATAAATTGAACAATTTAAACTTTAATCAGTCAAGTCATACGCATTGTTCGGAACTTGCCTAACATATAACAACACTTTTTTCTTGGACGGACAGTAAAGTGTGAAAATAATTAATGGATGCTACAAAATTTCCAAGACTCAAAAGTGAAGTCTTCAACCAACCCAAAGACATAGTCAATGAAGATATTCATAGTATATAAATTGATATAAATGATAAGGACATGGTCAATGTTACACCATTTTTTTCTTGTTTCTTTTTTCTTGTTTCTTTTTTACTGGTAAATTAAAAAATTGTTAACAAATCAAATTGAATGACAGTCCACAATCAAATGTAAAAATAACAAGTCAAAAGAAAGGGGAACTAATACAGTATAAATGTATAATGGATATCAACCATGCATGAAATGCTGCATTTGTTTAATCAATGTTTGTTAGTTGTTATCATTCATCCTTTTTGGATGCTATCAAAAGAGTGCAACTCATACTTTGGAGTAGTGGGAGATGGACAGTGATGTGGACAATTTTTTAAGACTAGCAAACAAACACATGCAAAAATATGGTCATGATAAAATAAACTACATTATAATGTCATCACCAAGGTCTACAAAAATAATACTATATATGATTTGCATCATTTTAACATTGGAAATATCCTTTACAATCCAATGATCACCACAAGAGTTTTGTTGAGATTGAACTGTATCTATCGTTTATAAAGTATGCGGACTAATTACATTTTTATCTTTCCCAAAACATATAGCTAAGTATTAGATAAAAAAAATTGTCATATATTATTAATATTAATAAGAATCTATATATATAGTTTTGAAACTAAATACAAACTCAGACCAAACCCGACAGATTGAGTTGAATTTGAAATCTCATACATCTCAAAAACTAAAATGTCCCATATATAATATCATAATATCATGCAACTCTCACACATATTCTCCAACAAAAACAAACAATTTATGCATGGACATACTTGTCATTTTAAAAGTTATAATTAATCAATTGTCTAACATTTATTTTCATTTTATCATAGTGAATCAAACAATAAAAATATATTTTTGCATTAAAAAAACAAAAATATATTTAACTTTTACGTTCCTTGATGAAAATAATAAAAAAATCAAATAAAAAATTATTTATTTAACATAGATAATTATCTCCCTTCTAGTGCCATGTTTTGGTAGACGAGAAGAGAGGAACAAAATAAAATATAGAGGAATAAACCAAAAAATCTATTTATTTTCAATGAAAATGTGGATATAGCTATGTCAAAATAATTAAAAATAAGCTAATATTGATATTTAATATTCATTCTAGAATTGTGTTATTTTACCAAATATATTCTATGATATAAGAGGATCCACATTTGAATCATATGTTATCACTTCTTATAAATCAAAAAATTCAAAATTCAAAATTCAAAATATTTTTTCATAAATATTTATTTACGTATTATTCATATTTTATCATACAAATATCTTAATCAATCAAACCATAAAACTTAAATCCTCAGACTGTACAAACGTTATCCTAACTTTATTATTACCGTTCATGGTTGGCCGGTGTACGTGTATTCTCCACGCGTAAATATAAAGCAATACTCGAAATGACCAACATAGCCCCACACATCGAGACGCGACCCACACCTTTTCCAACCAAAAACCAAGGGTAAAACAGTCAAATCAATCTACATATTCGGTTTAAAGCACAATAAACTCAACCACTCACCCAAACAATCTTATCCAGTCAGTCACTCTTTTATTCTCCTTTGTTGGTTTTAACCGCGACAAAGACAGAATCCTATATAAAAAAAAAATTCCAGCTTTTTTGGCCGGCAAAAACGCCATCACCAACACCTCCACCTCGCTTTCTCCGACCACCCCCTTCAAAACAAACCCAAACCCTTATAAACCCCCCCAACCCTTCGAAAAACCCTAATAAACCCGAATCGATGAAGCCAAAGAAGAAACCCACCTCTCTATTCCTCCTCTGTTTCTGCCCCGCCGTCCTCGACTCCGGTGACGGCGACCCTCCGAAGTGCAAGCCAATCCTCCGACGGAAGCTCTCTCGCGTTTGTTCTCTCCCCTCATCTCTTTCTATTCATCTGATCAAAACTTGATTTTTATAAAGATTGGTTTTTTATTTTGGGTTCAGTCGAAGAAAACAGAGCACGATCGGTCGTCCGAGGACGGATCGACGTACTCGAAGAGGACCGACGATTCCATGACGTCATCGCCGTCGTCTTCGTTCCGGAAGGGATCACCCACTCCGCCGACGCCGCCGCCGCCGCCGAAGCAAGTGAAAATGCCCAAACAGGGGAGGGTTAATTACGGCTCTGCCACTGTGTTTTGTCTCCTCGTCGCGAGCCTCTCCGTGATGCTCTTCTACGGGAGGGTCTGTGCGATCCTATGGACTTGCACGTGGGTCTATTCCCTGCCGTGCCGCCGCCGTGGGTGCGGCGTGTCCTGTCTGATAGGAGGCGGTGTTCCGGCGGATGGGGCGAAGGAGGAGATGACGAGGGGGCGGCGGAGGGCGGCGGAGGGCGAGGAGACGAAGAGGAACAGAAAGTTTTGAAAATAAAAAAAGGTTTTTTTTCGATTTTTTATTTTTGTTTTTATTTTTATTTTTATTTTTTTACGTGTTGTTGTAAAGTTTTGGCGTGGAAAAATGTCTTTTCGTGTTAGACACAACTTTCTGTTGGGAGTGGGTGCTGTTTATGCGTGTAAATATTAATAGCATGTCATGATTTTGTTTCCTCTTGTTTTTATTTTGTATTTCTGAAACTGTGGAGAGATATTATTTGTGGGAGGTAGAAAGCTAAAAAATATAATTGATGGATTGTTGGACAGGGTTTGACTTATTGTGTATGGATATTTGTGTTTATTTTAAAATAATTTATGTTTTTTTTGTTATCTCATTAAGATTTTTTTTATGCAAGGGTGTTAGTCAGCTTCAAAGTGATTATTACTGTATGATAACAAATTATTACTAGTATTAAAAAGATTTAGATTAGTATTTACTCATACCATTAAGCGGGCTGTTAATCCAATACAAAAAGCTTGATGGAACGTGATCTTTTATGGTAGGATGGGATACAAATGGCATAGAAGATAGGGTTCAATTAGGCCCCTACTCAGTTTATTAATAGCAACTAATTAGTAATAAAAAATGTCACATTTTTTAAAGATCTCACGCTTAAACATTTGTGATTATCATGAGTTAGTATTTATTTGATTGTGATCGGATCCAGTGAATTATCAAATTGTTGACACATGAAAAAAAATTCATAACCAGTATTCTAATAATTTAAGAGTTCAAACACTCAATCTATTGTAATTCTATTTGCAGTGAACTCATCTTTAATATATTGTATAAAATCGTGAAACATAATATATATTAATTATATATTGACTATGTTGTAGAATATGCAAAAATAATTCAAATTATATTAAATATTTTTTTAAAATGATGTGATAATGCTTTAGAGAAATTCCGAAGATGAAGAAAGAGAGTTTGTGGGGGATGTTAAAATCAAACCTCACTTTTTTGACTTGTCAAAAGGGAATCCAAAAAAGGAGTCATGATTTTCAGCTTTGCTTGTTGGATGTTTCCACATTTGGTTCCAAATTTCCAATAGCACTAATAAGGAAAATGATGTCTCTCTCTCTCTCTCTTCAAAAATTCTTGTGTTTAAGGATAAAGCTTTTTATGTTTCTTACTAAATTCTAAACCCCTATCATTAGTCTATAAAGTGCTCAGTAGAAAAATGTGTTCTATTGTCTAGCTTTTATTATCAAAACATTAGGGTTATATTGATTAGGTTCAATCATGATTAAGTTGAAAACTTTAAAGCCTAAAAATGATCCATAATTGTCATAATTATCTAGTGGAAGACTTTAGTCAGCACATTGGACATGCATGTGAGGACCCATCAAAAAACACATAAAAAAGTCCAATGAAAAAATTGATAATATTTTAAAAAGAAAACATTTGGGCACGTCTACACCCACCAATCACTTACCTATTCACACCAACCAAAACATAAAAAAATATATATTTAAATTTAATTTCAACATCATTATTCTCACCAATTATTCGACGGTCGATCTGTCAACCTTCGTTTATAATCTTCGACAGTCTCCCTGTCAACATTCTTTTATGACATTCGACAGAATCTCTGTCAACCTTCCTTTACGCCATTCGACAGAATCTCTGTCAACCTTCCTTTATGACCTTCGACCTTAGCAGTGTCGAATAGTTTTAAAAATGTGAAGATTTTGAGATAGATATAGTTTTTTAAAAAATGTTTATTTAATGTGAGATTTTGGTTTTAGATTAGAGCATGCAGATTAAATTAATTGGTTTTGATTTTCTTCAATAGCTTTGTATGTAAATGCAATGGGGTTTAAAGAATTAACTATTGCTTCTAGTTCAAGTGTTTTTATTGAAATGTGGTGATTGTAATGTGAGTATTGAATATAACGCGAATGTGTTAACATTTTGATGTACGTTGAATGTTAAATGTGATCGAATGTGTCTAAAGTTTTCATTTGAAAAATATTCAGTTCGACACTGCTACGGTCGAGCACACCCTCTCAAGTCGACAGACCAATTGTCGAATGTTGTAAATGAAAGTTGACGGAGCTATTGTTGAAGTTTGTAAAGGAATGTTGACAGAAAGACTGTCGAAGGTTGTAAAAGAAGGTTGACAGATCAACCGTCGAATGGTCGGTGAGAATAGTTATGTTCAAATTTAATTTAAATAATTTTTTTATTGTTTTGGTTGGTGATAATAGGGAAATGGTGTGTGGGGATAGACGGTGCCCAAAACATTTTCCCTGTATTATTTCAAAAGTAACATCGTTTTAGTTCTATTTATAATAGCATGTCAATCTATTCGTATTTGGTATTATTGACATGATCATTCGTGGTTTTTTTACTCTTTTCTGAAAGGCTGATGCTTAGCTATAGTTCATGTAAAAACTTCGAAATGAATGAATTTTAATTTCATTCACCTATTATGGTCAAGTCAATATTAATTTAATCGGATAACAAACAAAAATGAGTCAAATTTATTATATTGAGAAAGAAAAAAGAACAAATCCACCCCATTATTCTAGATTTGGATTAAAAAAAAACATTGTTGTATTATTCATGATAAGTGATCAATAATTTTGTTTACAATGCTTCACAACATATAATTGATCATTAGAAGTGATTCTATTCAACAAACCATATATAGATTATCAATCCTATTGGACAAAGCTGGCTGCACCCTTACAAAAAAATGTGTATGGCTTAAGTAAAATTTTAAACCATTGTATATTTAATTATTAGGTTTTATGCATAAATGCATTAAAAACACTAAAAAAAATGTTATCTTTTCCCATTGAGATTTGATCAATGGTGGGTGCTGGTGTGTTATTTAATTCTCGAATACTGTTTAAAGACATTTAATTATCATCTACTCTTTCTTTCTTGTGTGTGCTTTGGGTGGATGACCTACCCAACCTTAGATAATTAAATGACACATTGAAGGTTTTCACTGATCCCTACATCATGCTATGTTGCACCTGGTGTTTCTTATATACTGTAACGTTTCGGTATTTTTCGACCTTATATATTTATTTTAAATATATAATGGAAATTTTAAAATTTGATTTTTTTATATTTCATTTTTTCAGATTTGGCGGTGGGCCTAAATGGGTCCAATTTGATTTATAATTATGATAATTATAAATTGATGTTGAAATAATTATTTTATATTTTTCTGTAGATTTTTATAGTGTTAAGATACTTTGGTTGAAATTTGGTGAGATTCAGAGTTCGAAAAATTTGATTTTTAGGCTTAGTGTCAAGTTATTGGGCCTAGGGATCTAGTTGCGAATCCAGAATACATTTTTATAGCCTTCTGGGACATTTCTGTAAATCGGATAGGGATCTGTTTGTAAATCGGGTAGGGATGTCATTGTAAACTGGAAACACTTCAGGGGTCGTTTTGTAATTTCGGTAAACCCCTTTAAATAACATGTTTGGGTTAGGGTTTTTCATCCAAATCTCAGAAGTTATGAAGGGTTGTGATGACCTAACCCTAGATGGAGATGGTGGGTGGTGTAATCGGATCTAAGGTGAGATATCATTCCCTATTGATTTTGTTAGTTTTAATTTATTTTTGTTAGGATATGATTACGTCTAATTGTTTGGGGAAGAAGTTTGATGGATTAGGGTTAGGGTTTGATTGATTTAATTTAATGATTATTTGATTTGATTTTTATGGATCTCAAATGAATTCTTAAGATCAAATTAGATTTATTAGTTTTGGGGATTTAATGGCCATTTTCGGGTTGATTTTATGCTTGGACGTAAATCGTGTTTTTGACTATGATAGAGTCGTTTCTGGAAAAAATGTATTTGACAAACAGAAATAGGTTTTGAAAAGAGCTTTCCAACGAATCATTAATCGTCCAATTCGGAGTTACGGATAGAAAGTTATGGTTTTTGAAAGATTTCTGTGCAGTTTATTGAAATTCAAATATTTAGCTTGATGACCAAGTTTGATGAATGTTAGATATTTAGATGATCCCAAATTTGATGTTTAATGAAGTATAGTTTGTTTTGCGGGTTTTGATGATTTTATTGATCTTGAGAACTTAAATAGAATCTTAAATCGATAATTTGGTTTAGTGGGATCAATGAATATTAATTGGATATTGTTGTTATTTGGATGTAAATTGATTGGATTTGAGTTACTCGATCATGGAATTATAGTTGAGCCTTATTGGATTTGTTCAAATATTTTATTCGAGGATTGATCGATCATATGGGTCTTATGGAATAAATGGATATTGATTATCGGATCGGATCATTGTGAGTATATGAGTATTCTAATATTTATTCGAAATTGGGATTTTCATTAGGACTTTGAAGTGAGTTGTTGATTGTAGGTCTATAAGATATCGGCTTTTGAGATTATTGGACATAGTGCTGTTATAAGTTGGTTGTCAGTTGTTTGGGTCGTGATTGATTGTTTCTGATCTATTATTGTATAATTGTTATGCTAGGTTATCAACGTGCGAGTGTGTATCGTTGATGCTTGCGTGGACCGAAGGTGAGTAGGCCTATCGATTTATTTCGTGTGAGCTTTTGCTCTATAACATTGAATTTCATATGCCAATCATATTTGTGTGATATTATGTGTCATCCATGCATTTATATTTTGATAAATTTGCATGATTTGGATATTTTCTTCATATTGATCAAATTGCATTTTCGTTGAATGAAGTTGCATGATTTAATTCATTCATCATGTCATTAAAATAGCATGAATTATGCTATTCATGTTTCAAGAATTAACATAATATTATTCTGATGCTTATGCTTTCGAAATAATATTTGGATTAAAGATTTTCATTTCGAGAGTTTTGAAAAAATTTAGGACTAGTGGAGACAACCTAGTCCTAAGAGATTTTATGAAGATGCATATCATGACATATTTTCTGGAATAAATCCCCCCGTAGTATTTCGCCTTTGGGGAGGAAGGTCTAGGACTCGAAGAGTCCCAAGATCGGTGAGGGGTGTGGTAAAGCATTCCTTGCAGCGGCGGATTCCTTTGTTTGGAGTCTGCAGCAACCGGGGCATTCTGTGCTGGTGTTCTCGTAGTGATGGCAGCGGCGACCCATCAGCGTCTTCTAGATCCGACGTCTCCTCGAGGGAGCTTTTTGAGCGATTTAGTCGCTTGGGGCTTGGCACACCTGTTTTAGGGAACGGTTCTTCTGATTGAGAACCCTACCCGGTCATATCATTTAAGCTGCATGATTTCTATGACGTGGACCAAGGATTGAGCCACGTGATTGCATTAAAACTATATTCTATTAAGCTCATGAATTTAATTTGATTTGAAAAGAAAATTCTTATTTTTTTTATATATAATATATATATATGATGATATTTTTTTTACTCTCATGATTTCTCTGATGTGGGCCAAGGATTGGGCCACATGCGCATTAAAATATTTTTTTTTAAAAAAATTCATGATTTTAAATTGATTTAATAAAATAAAAGATTTATTAAATAAAATTCTAATTTTCATAAAACTTTATTTTTATATATACTGTCACGTAAGGTAATTTGTCAGTGAGTTTATTCACTGAGTTAATCACTCACCCTATTCGATATGGGCTGGTTGTTTCATAACCAGGTATCGCGTATTATGTGGATTAAGATGAAGTTTGGACTTTTCGCGTCTTTCAGAAATTGCTCTAAGGTAGCGGTTCGAGAGTAAATTATAGTTACGACTGACTATTTATGTTTGTTTAGTTTAGATGGCTCCCACAGGGGTAGTTTGTTATGTATTTTCTTTTTAATATCTTGTCTCCGCAAAAACTCTGATATATTGTAAAGTCATTGATGATTTAAAACCATTGGTATTATTTATTTTATTATTATTGGTTTTATTATATTTATATTATATTGGTATCATATAAAAAAATAGAGCTGCAAATTTTGGTCTTGTATTTGGATTATGTTTAGTAGCGACACATTTACCGTCCTATAAGCGGTTAGGTAAATGTAGGGCGTTACATATACATACTCCTGCCATCATATATTCTCATCATTACATGACCAGCTATATGTTTGCTTATATTTTTTTTTCCCCAAAAATAAATAAACACTTTACACTCATAATCTTAAACATTCCTTTCACATTATTGCTACATTGGTACACTGACAAAAGTAATATTTTATAATATTCAAACATTATTTTAGAGAGTAGGACCTACACTATCTTTTTTAACATACCCACAGACATATATATAATTAAATACTTTACATATATGATTGATAAGAAATACATCAAATATCACCACATATTTTATTTAAAAATAAATTTAAAACAGCATAAAGACAAAAGACGACATGAAAAAGTAACTTATTAAGTTTCTTATAAAAATAAATTAAATATGGATATCGCAAAACGATAAATTGTGAAATACTTATAGTCTGTTCGGATCTGTATTTGAGCATATCATAGGTTTAAAAAGTGAATTAAAATTTAGGGTCTGTTTGGTTGCACAATTAAAATAGATTCTGCTTTTTAAAAGTTGAAATCTTAAAATCGTGCAGCTAAATGGGGCGGATTCCGGCAGAATAAAAAATTGGATTCTTTTTAATTTTTCTTTCGAAATCCGTGTTTTAAAAAGCTCAAAAACAACAATTTTTTGTCGGAATCGATTTTTTGAATTGAAAAACAACTTTATCTACCAAACATTAAACTCCTTTTAAATATTGATCCCTGAATTAAAAAAACATCTTAAAAAAGTCAGGGTCTAAAATCATATTAAAAAGTAACTTTATTCCAAAAGCTACTTTTCACTCTGTATTTCCAAACGAACCCTTGAATTCAAATCCAATCACAAATGAAAAGGTCTGGTAAATGAACCCAGCCGCTCGGGCTTGGCTCGGGCTCGACTCGGTTTGAGCTCGTTCAATTAAACAAATGAGGGAGCTTGAACAATTTTTAAAGCTCGGTTAGGCTCGGGACTTGGATCGAGCTACATTTTGTGTTCAAATTCAATTCATTTGTGTTATAAAAAAACTTAGTTGAAGCTTGACTAAACTCCTTTATATAATCAGAACATTAAATCAATACAAATTATGGTTGTTTAGGCTCATGAACTTGACTCATTTAGGCTAAAATTTTATTTTCAACCCCTAAAAACTCTAAAATGAAGAAGAATGCTAGACTCGTTGAGGCTCATGAGCTCGGCTCGACTTGGCTCAGCTCGACTCGTTTATAAACGAGCCGAGCTTGAACATGTCAAAACTCAGCTCGTTCGGCTCATTTACCAACCCTACAAATGAATGATTGCATTCTAAACTCACTTTTCCGTACATTTAGTACAAAATTTTCATTTTTGAAAAATCTTAATAATTTTAAACTCACATCCACACATTTTAATAGAAAATGGAAAATGTCAGGCTTAAATTTTTTCCTTCAAACTGCACATGTTTTTGTTTTTATTTCTTTTAAATAGTAAATATTTTTTAAAAATGTGCATGTTTTAATAAAAAGTGTATATCACCCCATTCTGATATGAATGGATTTATTTTAAATAAATGTAAAAAAAATTTAACCACGCATATGTTTTATTAAATTTTCTAATGATGCATATGAAACTATATTTTGAACTGTTAAAAATGACTAAATGTAACATTTCATAAAAAAATATTGAAAAAAATCGATATAGCTCCCTAGAAAGTTAGCTATATCAATTTTATTCCCTATAAAATTGAAAAATCATCACAGATCCCTATATTATTATAAAAATATTATTCAGTCTCTATCGTCACCCCAACTAACGAGGTATATGATTAAACCTGATTATATATTAAAAGTTACAAAAATGCCTCCATCCCTTATTTTCAAAAATCTGTACAACTCTATAGAAACTTATGAAAAGTGTAGAAAAGTCCCTACAAATCGATAAATCCTTTTGGGTCTCTATTTTATTAAACGATATTTATTTTTGTCTATACTGTAACCAAAATTAACAAGATCTGTAGTTAATTCTAACCATACACGATAAATTACTGTAATACCCTTTTAAAATTTACTTGATAAATAATTGTAACACACTAACCAAATTTCTAGTTGACTTCAGAGGAATTTATTGATTTTACATTTAACTTTTTTTTATTTTCATAAGCTTTTAGAGAGTTATATCATTTTTTCTCTTTTTATATACCATTGGTGATAAGTATAGACTACCAGGGGAATTGTCAAAAAAAAAAAAAAAGGCAGGGGCATTTTTTTCATAAAAAAAAATAAATCGAATTTTTTTATATATTTTAAAGACTTATTTAAATATTTTTATTGATGCAATTTAACTTAAAAACTAAATCTTCGTGATGATTTTTTAATTTTTCAAACATTAAAACGGATTTACTTCATTTAAGTTATATTGATTTTTTTTTAAATATTTTAAACACCTAAGAGTCAATAATTATATTTCAGTAAAAAAAAAAGTATAAAAAGGTGCCAGCGAATGCGCGAGGCACGTGTATTTGGAGGAGCGGAGGGTGGGTGGTTAGGAGGAGGGTTTTCTCGTGAGCCTGGTTTGGATTTGAGGATAGCTTTTCAAAAAGAATGGATTGGTCAGTTGGCAATTCAGGGCTATGCCATGATAGCTTGGAGTCCTTTATCCTTGCATCCAAGCAATATTATGAGCTTCTGACACGTGGGTTTTCAAAGTTCTCATTCACACCCATGTGATGTGACTAAAGCTAAATTTTGGGATAATTTCATGGCGCGTTGGGAAAATATTGCTTTATTAAATTCTTATACAATCTTATTTAAAAAAAAATATTTGAAAATATAAATATTGAAATATATTGAAATTTTTTTTATTTTTAAAAATAGAATCTATCCAAATACAATTACAAACGGAGTCGTAATTTGACAAATAGTCTGTGTATTTTTTAATTTTTTTTAAAATAACAAATCTCATATATTTGTTAATTTTGAATTGAATAAGATTATTTTAGTAAATATAAAAAAATTAACGAGTCTATATCTTATATGAAGAGTTCTACAAAATTGTATTACAAAATAAAATCACAATAATAACATCTACTTTTGTTTTACAAAAATAAGAGGTATAAAAATGAGTGTAACAACGTTCAATTTTTTACATCTTATCTATGGAAAAAGATTTTTATTTAAAAACGATGATACATTGTTAAAAAAATTTATATTTTTTATAAATATAATATATAATAATGTTTATATATATATATATATATATATATATATATATTAAGTTTATTAACTTTTTAAAAATCAAAATTATGTAGTTCTGCGGAACATGCAAATACCTACATTTTTTCTTGATGTATATATTATTTAATTAATTACAATGATTAATTTGAATATTTTAGATCTTTATTATGTTTTTTTGAATATTTTTTCTTGATGTATATATATCACCTAAAATGACATAATTATCTTCTCTCCTATACTCATATTAAGATATTTGTCAAACAAAAATTACGATTGTTTGTCAATATGAAATGATATAATAATTTAAATTTTATTGATTATGAATTTTGTGATATATCGGATCAGATAGATGGTTTGATAAAAAAATTTAAAAAAAATATGATCAGTTCTTTAATTATTTAATTAATTACAATGATGTGAGAGATCCTCCGGGGGGGGAAAGGAACACCGACGGTGGAGATTCATTGATCTGGAGAATCTACGGTAGAGACGGCGGTGATGGGGAGGTTCACAGATTCTGGTTTGTGCCGATGGTCTATGGATGCTTTGTGAGTTGTTTTTGTTTTTAAATTGCTTGAATTGGAAATTGATGGGTTCTTTTAGGTTTTGCAATGCGAATTGATTGAGAGTAGAAATGCTTGTTAGAGAATGACCTTCCACCATTATAAACTGGTGACATTTAATTTGAATTAGCTGCATGAGTTCAATGTTTCTGTAAGCACAGCACATGCTTGAACCTAGTTAAAAGTTAGGGAAAAATCTATACAACCCCCTGAAATCTGATTGAAATTCATATAACCCCATGATTTTTTTTTTAAAATTCATATAACCCCTTGAAAATACATAATAAATCAAAATAACCTTTGGAATAAATTTTTTTCTTAATAAATGATGAATATTTTGTGAATATTTCATTTGTTTAACTTGACTGAAAGTACAATATACAAAAAAAAATCATTACAATGTGTTAAAAATGTGAAAAATCCTATAAAAATGACAATTTTACCCTCTTTGGATATATTATAAAATCCTATCTAGATAAGTAAAATAATTATTTATAGAAGATTTTTCATATTTTTAACGCATTGTAGGGTTTTTTTTTAATATATTGTGTTTTCTATCAGGTTAATCAAACATAATTTCACGAAATATTCATCATCTGTAAACATTAATTTTATTTACAGGGTTATTTGAATTTACGAGATGTTTTCAGGAGGTTATCTGGATTTACTAGATGTTTTCAGGGAGTTATATGGATTTTAAGAAAAGTCAGGGGGTAATGGGTTTCAATCAGTTTATAGGGGGTTATATGGATTTTTCCCTAAAAATTAAGTTTTTTTAAGAGCAGATGTTACACTCTCATACTTAAACAGAGTTTATATATCTTGTTAGCATCTTACACTGGCTGTAACGAGATTGAAATTTTTTCACATTTTCTATAAATGAGGCAATTGAATTCTTTTGAGCATGTATGTCATCTTTTATAAAAGTGCATAATGATGTTATGATTAAAAAAAATAAAAACATGGTCGGACAACTTGTTGGTTTGTAAAATGGACTTAATTATAACATTTTCCTTTTAATAATGGTAGATTGATTTCCATTCATAGGAAATCCTTTGAATTGCCCCCTCAATGAGCTTGCGCTTCAGTCTTCACTCGTTTGTTCCACAATAGTCGAACAACCACTTCTGTGTCTGTACCTATGTATTAAATGTACATGCTCTGTGTAAGCAAGATAGTATTAGAATGAAATAGAAGCATATTGTTTTGATGAGTTTATTATGTTCTGGAAAGATGAAGACTGAGGTTAGAGTTAAACTCTATGTCTTTAAGACTATAGTCGCCCCGTAAAGATGCTCACGGATCAGGCGACAGTCTCACAGGATACAACGGTCGGACTCTCCATGATAGCAACACTTCAAACCGAAGGGATAACAAACTGATTGTGTTTTTCTCTTACTCTCTCTGACTGGAATGATGTGAGACTCGAATGCAAACTCCAAGGGACTGAAAGCCTATTGCAATGAATGATTAGATGATCTAAAATACAGAGACTGGGTGAAATTTATATGGTTGAAAATTGGTTGAAAAGACTGTTAGAGGAGTCTATTCCTCTGTTTCAGTTTTCACTGAAATAGAGTCTAAGGCACCCCCATCCATTCAAACATCCAACGATCAGATCGTAACCATTGATCTGATGGCCCATATTGCATCTGAGGATTTATTCGATCGATGGTCCAGATTTTATTTGATCAAAATAATCTCTACTGTCCGATCTGACAAAATGTCCAAAAAGGAAAAACTTCAGCTCCTAGCGACAATGCGTATGTGCGCCTCTAAAACGCCCACGCGCATGGTGGTGCACCACCTCGCACGGAAAGGACCACCATAGGTGCCCACCAAAAGTCATTCACTAGAATACAAAGAGTTTATCTTATAAATACTCAATGTTTTTTTTTAAATAACCGATATGTGACTATAGCTTTTCTTTCTTCCCTAACCACTAACTACTTTCATCATGTTATTTGGAAAACTTTGGATCAAATTTTCTCATTCATCCAAAATTGATTTTCAGAATGTAACTATACTACGTTCATCTACTCAACAAGAGTAACATAATCCAATGAGTTTCCACTAAATATAATTAGTGGAACCCAAACTCATTTTAACCCAAAATTGGTTAAAACCCAAGTTTTTCCAACACTCTTATCATTAGTGTAATGACCCGTACCCTCTTATGTCGGTTTATGCTAATATTTATGTGTTTGGATTACAGTAGAAGATAATTTTATGCTCTTGGGCTTTCGGTGTTTATTCTCCCTGAAGTCCTACATTTGATTTAATTTTTGAAAAGCACATTCGAAGCATATTTGGGATTCACGCTCAACATATGAAGTCTTCATTTTTTAGTTACCTTTCATATAAAATTAGTTTTGTGTTATTTAGAGTTGTATTGGAAAAGTTATGGTTGTTTTACCGTTTCTGCCCTTAGAAGAAGAAATTGCGAGTTCTTCTGTTCGTCGCTATTTTTAATATAGTGGAAGGTTTCTTCTGATCTTGGCCTAATCATAGAAGTTGTAGATATTTTCGTCAATTTTCCAACAGAAGTTTTATCATTTGAAGTGGACTATCCTACGAGAAGTTATGACTATTTGAGTCGAGGCTGCGCAGATTATTAGTGAAAGAGCAATTTGGTAATTTGCCCAGATTTTTTAATTGCATTGAATTGTTTGAGTAGGTGGAGGCTGTTATGAGAGAGAGAGAGAGAGGGAGAGGTCGTCCGAGGTTCGTTTTCAAGGGGAATTCAATGAAAGATTTGGAAAAATTAGGAAAAGCTTCGTTGAGCATATTTCGTGCTGCACTGGATAAAGATTATTATTCTTTTCATTGTTATTTTTCGTATAAGGTTGTTTTATTTCAATTTTAAATCAAATTTGTGATTTGGGGCTGGAATATGAATATGTTTTTGAGGCTGCAGAAATAGGTATTGGAGGGTTGATTTTACGATATCAATTTGGGATTTGTAGTAGGGATTTCATGTTTGTCTTGGTGGATTTGAGAATTGTTTGATTAATGGGGTTATATTTTAATATCTAATTGATGTTATATTTTGATCAGTGGGTTCCTTTCTGCGTGAATTAGGAGCTGGAATAGGGTGAGTCCAGCTTGGGGTGTTGAATTGTGAGGTAAGTAACCCGACCGACTTTGTTTGTTTTATTCCATTCCACATTCTATTGTTGTTGTTACTATTTGATTTGCTGTTTGGGTTATTCGAGATTTTGTAATTGATCGAGATTCTGAATATTCATATCATTGGTCTATTTATTTTGAGATTCTACGATATTTCTTATTTTGTGACCCTTTTATATAATCTATCATTGATTCTCGTAAACTTAATTAACTTATTAGTATGGTGAGCCTTCTTTGATGTTATGATATACATCCTAGTAATTTGTTGGCATCCTGATGCAGCGTGAGGGGTCACGCTCTTCTGCTGACTCGATCGACCTTCAGGGATGCGAGATCTGCAGGCTCCAACAAGGCTGTTGATTATTCAATAGAAGGATACCACGGATGTTGGGCTTCAAATATCTGTTGATTTCCTAAGAAATGCCAGAAATTTGGTATTTCTATGTAAATGTTAGTTCTCCTAACAAAATACAATAGATAAAATAACTAAACATTAAATATTCAATAATCTCCGAATTGTCAATTGGTTTACATGATTATTTATAGAAGAGAATCCTAACAAACTAGGATCTCAATTTATTATCTAAATCTGTAAACTAACAAACAAATCTAACAAATCTTTATCTATCCTAACTAAAATTCAAATTTGAATTCAAATAATGATTTAAAATTCAAATCTAAATATAGCAACTAAAACAAATAAAAATAAATCCTAACAAATAAAACTAAAATATTAAAAATATAAATTATCCATAATCCTCCATATGGTGGTCCACAATATTGATTGAATGATCCATGATCGTGCTGCATCATTCTCTCCCTCTTCAGAAAAACTCGTCCTCGAGTTTGGTTGACCGATTTGGTGATGAAGTCCGAGGAGTTGATGACGTGTTCCACTGAATTTTGATTTGTCATTCAACAAATCGACTTTTGCATTATTTCGATCTCCGGTGGTCATGGATTTTTTTTTCTATATTGGATTGGAATGAAAAGAAATATTTGTGGGGATGGGTGTTTTGGAAGGAAGACTTGGGTATGAGGGGTTAAATGTAATTTCTTTTATAAAAGTAAGAGGAGATGGGCTCCGGTGGGATCTGGGTTGTATGGGTGGAGTGAATTTTTTTTTTGTGGATAAAATATAGAGAATGGATAGATAAATAGGATATAGATTCACCAGTGGCAGTGGCTCAGCAACGACAACGACGACGGCACACGACAACTCTCGACAGAAGCGGTGACTGTGCTGGATAGCATCAGCGACGACGACTGTTCGGCGGCGGCGGGGCTCGGAGGCAGTGGCTCTCGACGGCGGCGGCGCTCGACGGTAGCGGCGGTTCGCGGTGGTAGTCGTAACTTGGCTCTGATACCATCTGATGCAGCGTGAGGGGTCACGCTCTTCTGCTGACTCGATCGACCTTCAGGGATGCGAGATCTGCAGGCTCCAACAAGACTGTTGATTCTTCAATAGAAGGATACCAGGGATGTTGGGCTTCAAATATCTGTTGATTTCCTAAGAAATGCCAGAAATTTGGTATTTCTATGTAAATGTTAGTACTCCTAACAAAATACAATAGATAAAATAACTAAACTTCAAATATTCAATAATCTCCGAATTGTCAATTGGTTTACATGATTATTTATAGAAGAGAATCCTAACAAACTAGGATCTCAATTTATTATCTAAATCTGTAAACTAACAAACAAATCTAACAAATCTTTATCTATCCTAACTAAAATTCAAATTTGAATTCAAATAATGATTTAAAATTCAAATCTAAATATAGCAACTAAAACAAATAAAAATAAATCCTAACAAATAAAACTAAAATATTAAAAATATAAATCATCCATAATCCTCCATATGGTGGTCCACAATATTGATTGAATGATCCATAATCGTGCTGCATCACATCCTATGATCAGCGTGGCTGTGCTGTCCGACCATGGAGCCTTGTGGTGTACTTGATATCTCTGCTTCTTATATTACCTTTTTGTTTGCTTGGAGTTGGATGATCATAGACTTTACATTTGGGTCGAGGATTAGCTCCCCATGAGCGCACATGTACGTACAGGTCCTGTAGGGGGGCCGGTTAATGCCCTACCGTGCCTGGACGGCGGGGGGCCAGGTAGCGTGATATCCGCGGTGGATGTTTCGAGGGCTACGCACGAGGTTTGTGTGTTGTGGACATCTTGGACGGCGGGGGGCCGAGATGGGGTCATGTAGATGGTCAATCCTGTGTTATTGACATTCTTGGGTCACAGTTGTGATTTCTTATCATTTAAATTGGGATGATTCAGCTTGATTGTGATTTCAAGGTATTTGTTCTCAGTTCATCGGTGATGCCCCTTGATGTTATTGGTTGGCCTTGTCGGTTGTGATTTGTTATTCTGAGTTATTCGTTCCAGTTTGATTGGTGGGTTTATCAGCAATGTTGTTTTTGTTCTCTGTTGATGATCTTTCAGTGATTCCATTTGTTATTCATGCTTCGACCTGACGTTATTGAGATTATTGAGCTTGATTCTATTCTAGTTTTGATGTCATATCTGGTTTTTATCTGCGTGGAATGTCTGGGTTACTTACTGAGCATATTTCGTTTATTCCATTCTATTTTCTCTTATTTTTGCAGTGTAGAGGCGGGGTTTGTAGACGTTTGTTTAGTCTTCTTTTGGTTAAACCACGTCCAGCTGGTGATAGGTATATATAGACTTATATATTTTGATGTTTTGGATTTGTATATGATTATTTTGGTAGGGGCTGGTTTGGCGAACCAGGCCTGTGTTAAACTGCTCTGTATATATGAATGACTGTATATAAGGTGTGTTAGATGATCTGTTGACTGCTTAAACTTTCCTGGATGTGTTGTGATATAGGTGATTATACATATCTTGTTGATTATATGTTATCCCAGAGTTGTTATTATATGTGATTATATAAGGTGGACATTTCGATGTTTTAGAAAGAAAAAAAAGAGAATATGGTGACATTTTAGGCACGTGACGCGCTCGTGTCGGCGTTTTGGGACACGGGCCGTCACAGTTGGTATCAAATCCTTGGTAGCGTGCATTTGTCGGTGGTTTTGGACATGGGCCGCCACAATTAGTCTGTTCTAGCATGGATAATAGTTTGCTAGGATGTCCCCATCACACTTATCCCTCTGGATTTCTCTTCCCCCTCACTCTCTTATCACTCACAAAGAGTTGAGCAAGGTCATACAGCTGATCTAATGTGTCTGGGAATGTTTTCATGAAGATGTTTACATCTTTACATGCATGGATGATGCAACCATTTTGGTGAAATATTGTTGTTGATGATTCTCTTTAGAATTTCAGATTTCCAAACTTGTAGCCTGAGGATAAAAGATACATCATATTGTAACTCTCAGTTAAAAGCCTGAATGTTCTTGTGTTCTTTAGGTAAGTGGAATTTGGAATATACCACGACATATTTTTGAAATACGTTGATTTTTTATAGATCCTTCTACAGGCAGTTAAAATGGGGTACAAATCAAAACAGGCCATCAAATTCTGCACTTGTGCAGTGCCAGCTTATCTTCCATTACAATTACCGAATGATGAATGGGTTGGGTAAAGTTTTTCTTCACAATTATATCATTCCCTTTTTTTGGCCAAATAGGATCCATGGGATCCCAAAGACAACATGCAAATCTTTTTTTTACTTTGAACTTTATTCTTGTTTGTCTAATGTGCAGGTAATGTATTCTTGGACATCAATAGCCATTTCTGCAGCTAAAGAAAATGAAATGCCAAGTAACCTGAGAAACATTGTATCAAACAGGCCTGACAAAAACTTTAGGTAAATCATATCATATTAAGATGAAAGCTGAAGATGCCTGGGCTTACCTCTAATTTTGGTTGTCATCACTTTGATGCTAGTTGTTGATATTTTTTGGCTTGACCTTAATTAAAAGAGTATGACCTGTTTAAAATGAAGAGAAAAGATGTTTGATTATATTTTGTTGTTGTATTAATAACTTACCTCTATCAAAACTGTAAAAAAAAATTCTAATTATCATCTTATAGATGCTCATAATATGACCTCCATTGGAGCATCCAAAGATATTCAGACATCTCAAACTATTCAATATAGCCCATATATGCGCAATCCTCAACAATGCTTTAAGTTGGAAAGCTGTACAGAATTCTTCAGATTAATATGCAGTCAGTCTTTCCTTAGTCCATGATGTGATATTGAATTATTGATTATTAATCGTGCAATGACAGGGAGACAAATTCTGCAGTGCCACAATTTTGAGAACTATAAGATTCATAAGAAGAACAAACATGAGAGAATTTTGGAGGCAGGCCTAGTCAGATTTTACAAGTGCATGTTATGGTTCATCTAAACTCAGTTAGTGCTTAGTGGTACATGCTTCTTTGAACTTCATCTTCTGAGGTAGGGTGCTCCAAATCTTTTTTTATTGATAAGTTTTTTTTCTTGATCAAATCTTCCTATATTATCATGTTGCAAGACTTAAATGCAAGTTTTCTCACTAAAGAAATGATACATCACTACAAGAAAAATCATTTTTTGCGACTGTTTTAAACCGTCGCAAATAGTCCCGTGCGACGGTTTGAGTTCCGTCGTATCAAACGGCGTCGTAAAAGATTAGCAGCGGTTTTTAGCCGTCGCAAATGTCTTTTATAGCGGTTTTTCTACCGTCGCAAATAATCCGTCGCAAAAACTTACTTTTTCTATAAATGTGTAAACTCTATCTTTTGCGACGGATAAGATAGCCGTCGCAAAAAACTTTTTTTTTTTTTTTTTTGGCTTTTGCGACATGATCCTAAACAGTCGCAAATAATTTTTTCTATCTTCTCATTGTTTCTTTATATAGATTTTTAAAAATTTTCATATATAACCTGTAAAAATGATTGATGAAAAATATTTAAAGAGTAATATGAACTCATGTAAATTTTATCCACCTAATTCATGATAAAAACAACTATATGAACAAATGGAAGCCTTGTTCTTCATAAGTTTGTTTCTAACATTATTTCAAACAAAAAAATGGAGGCGCTATATCACAAACAAGAGTACTAAAGGGTTAACATTTTAATGAAAAGAGACCATCTTGCATCTCCCGCGTTCCTTTCCCGCTCTACTGCTCCAATCCCTTTAAGCCTCTAAGGCCTATAAAATTCAATCAACAGACACCCATCAAACAACATTGAATAGCATCAAACCCAAAAATTGAATAGTAGGGCATGTGAAAACTGAAAAGAAACAAGTTGATAATTCAACAGAATCAAGATCATTTTTTTAAACACATTTTAAAATTTTTAATTGCACTGAACAAAAGATCCCGAACAGAATCAAACCTTAATGAGTCGATTTTATGATAAACATTGAATCCTTGAACATCAATATGATCTTTAGCATCCTCCACAAACCTAATAGTCACAACAGCAAAGATCTATAAAATAAAACACACCATGATTAAGATACGAAGTTACCAAAAAGTGCAATAAATTTATAAATGCCCAGTTGTGGAGTCATACATTTGGATCCTTGATAGGAATCCCATCATCACCTTTCTTCAGCCTCGTCCACCTTGCCAGCTTCACCAAGCATTTCCACTTGCTCAAGCAATTTTTTAATTTTCTCCTCCAGCACTAATAATGTAGGTCCATCACCTGCCATTACAACAATTTAAAAACCTTAATAAAACACAATGACATAAAGTTTCATAAAATGATGGTATTCAGTTATCGCATTAGGATAAATTTGGGCACTATTGAAAAGTCCAACTAAGCTGGAAACAAAACCTTACATGAAGAGAAACACCATGGTAGTTGATACGTTTGGTTGTAAGTTGTAACAATAATCATTAATATTCTATCATAATGAGTAGGGGTTGGCTTTTTTATTCTGCTATGCAATATGGTACCATACAAGGCCATTTTTCTTCTGTTCACCTAATCAGCGATCTTGATCTACTCACTTCTTTTCAGTTGTGTCTCTTGATGCACATCCAGACTCATCACCTGGTTCTTCATTAGCTCACCTCTCATTTCAAAGCTTAAATAAACTAAAATCCCAATATTTCTCTATTTCCAAGTTAATCTCAAGGTCCATCACTTCAGCCACATCCAATCTATTCACATTTTTTGCTTAACCATTTAACACTCTGTTTGATACTTAATTAATTACTTCGCATTGACTTCGACTACTTTCATTAGTCAGTGATGAACAATTGATCATACCAAATTACATAGTTACACAATCATTTTATCATCAATCTGCAATCATATTAATTACCCATCCACCCATTCAGCTATATGGGGTGAATCCATTCCCACAACTACACTTGAATCCTCTTTTCTTTGACAAATCTAACTACAACTGCAGTAAATATATGACCTTTTGAATTCAAGTGACTTCCCAACCCTGTGACCATAGTATCTGCACTAAAAAAGAGACTCATCACAAATTAAATCTTCCCTGCTAAATCTAAATATCAATCCATCAATCCCTACTTTTTTTTCACTTACAAATAAAAAAAAGCAAGTACTCAAAATGAAAAACCATTTTTTCTTTTGCATGAAATACAATTCTATCAGTCATGGACAAGCTTGTGATTGTTTGTGGAGGGTTGTCTGCAGCTTTAGAGGTTAGGAGGAGGAGTTTGAGGAGGAGGAGGAGGAGTGGGAGGAAGTTGGTTTATTTAGACATGGTGTTTTGCTGTGTTTACATGGTGGTGTGGGAATGAGTGGTAGATTCAATACAACAGAAGAGGAGCTGATGATGAGGAGAAGTTTTTGGTTTTTGTGTGTTCTTTTTTTATATTGCCTTGCCCTGTTTGTGTTTTGAGATGCCTATTTGTTGGGACATGCTTGGAAATCCCTTTGAGGGTTGTTTTCAGGGAGACATTGTTTATACACAATAAAAAGACCCTCAACAGGCTACGTGGCAGAATAGTAGACATTGTTCCATAACTAATATCAATTAGAAGTAAGAAAGTATTCATGGCAGCATAAAAGAGCACCTTTTTCTTCATCATAGAGGATATTTTATTGAAAAACCTATTAAAGAGTTAAAGGCAAACCAACCTGAACTGTGTGTTTAGGTAAACCATGGAATTCCTGCAATTCAGCCAAAACTACTATTAAATGAGCTCCAACCGGTCCCTCAAAATCTCTAAGCAATCCCTCAAAATATCTAGAAAATTAAAAAAAACTAAAGTTAATAAGATCGGATCAAATTCTCTTTTGTTTCCCCTCCTCTTCCACTGTTTCTTTTTTCTATTTTCCTTATGGATACAAGACTGTCTGCCACCCTATCTATCACCATATTTTTATTGTGGGTGTTTCTTGATCATTTGCCATATATTTGGGTTAAAGAGTGGCAAAGGGAGATAATTAGCCCAAAGTCTTCACTCAGTATGAGCCCAGTGAAAAGGGAGGAACAAAGAATAAGCAAACACCTAGTGGCAAGAAGGCTAAATCAATTCCAAAAAAAAAGGAAGGACTATTAAAGTGACTTGATCAAGGAGTTCTTTAGGGATTTAGGATTTGAAATACTCAAAAGTCAAAATAGTCATCCTCAAAAAATACAAATGTTTGCATGAATCATTTAATAAGAACAAAACAAAATCAATGAAATATTATATATTCAAAGAATATGATTACCTCTGATTTGTTATTCAGTTCCAGCTTGTTAATCAATCAACTCTTCAACAACCTCTCTGCATTTCATGTCAATAAGATAATGTCTTTCCTAAGGCTAATGGATGACCAAACCATCCACATATTATCAAGTAATGTCAGTGTAGACCGAGCTGGTCATGCAATGTATATAAATTGATCTGTCATGCATTTTTCAAATGACACAGGGCAATAAGAACAACTGCAACACCAACGCGAAAATGAAAATCAATCAATCAAAGAAAATCATGAACTACCTTTCTCTGTTGATGTTGGGCAAATCACTGGCAATCAAAGCGATACATGTGATCCGCGATGGACCACCCCCTCCTCTTCGTCGTCCCAAACACACCAACCAACCAACATGAATCAAGAAATCCAAAATATAAAAAGCTGAAAATTGCATTCATACATGAAAGATCGGATGGTGAATGTACCTTCAGACAGTGACAGAGAGTGAGGAAATCGATGGCAGAGGAAGAGGAGGAAGAGATGGAGTCGTCTCCGTTGGATCTTGGATCAGCGGTGATGGATAGGACAGTCAAGATCCTCCGCGTAGAGAAGTGCTTCGATGAGACCGATGAAGCGAGAGAAGGAGAGATTGTAGACGATGAAGTCGATTGGAGACGTTGAAGCGATCAGAGACAACGAAGCCATCAGATCAGTGGAGAATCGCAGATGATGAAGCGATTAGATCGGATTGGAAACCATGAAGCGATTGATTTTGGATTTATGTGATTTGGATTTGATTTTTGGTTTCTATGATTTAGGTTTTATGTTTATGTTAGGGTTTTCTTTATTGAATATATATGAAGATCGGACGGTGACTACAACTGGACTTTAAAAAGGAAAAAAATGAACGGTGGGATGGATAAGATTTATAATTAAGTATTTGGGACGGAAGTAAAAACCACCGTAACTTATACATTACTTGCGACGGCACAAAATACCCGCGGTAACTGCATCTTTTAATGGCGGCTCTACTGGATCGCAGCAAAAGCATGAAATTATTTGTGACCGCCAAAAATCAACGTCAAAATTTTGAGTATTTGCGACGGCTTTTGTGATCCGTCGCAAAAACTGCTTTTTCTTGTAGTGCATCCACCCATCCTACCAAAAAGAAGTTCGGTGTACTTTAATTTGCATATATGCTTTCTGCACTATTTGTTATTTTAGAAATTGTGTATTTTAAATTTTATACCCACCTCCAATGAATGACTGATAAATAGTTATTTGTATGCTTTAGAAATTCAACATGGATGACAGGCAGTTAATTGATGCTATGTTTTCAAGCCAAAGACCTCATTCTATAGCATAAGTTGTCATTAACTTATGCTATAGAACCCCTCCCGTCCCGTCCGTGAATCGTCTAATAAGAAGAAGGAGCGGGAGAAGAACCTTCCATTGCAAGAAATCACCGAATCCAATCGTCCGAAGCAGGAGGTGCCTTTGTTGCAGAGATTCATGAAAATCGCCGAGATCGAGCGACGGAGGCTTCAAATGGAGGACGAGCAAAAGACGAACCTTGAAATCACGGGATCCAATTATCCGATGCAGGCAACGCCGCGGCCGCTAGAGATCTCTTCAAGCCAAAACGAGAGGCGGCTCGTCCCCGTCGACCGTTCCGAGTTTAAAATACAGGTCCAAATCAAGAGTTCTTTAATTTTAAAAAATAGATTTTGTTATTCAATTTCATTACTTTATGAAGTCGGAATTATAAAATCCAAATCCGAAAGTTGAACAATATAAATTTTGTTTTAAATTATAAATTTAGATTTTATAATTTACTTCAGAAAAAGCGGGTGCCACAGATGTACGATTCTGGACCGGGGGATGACATGAGGAGACGCGTCTCATAGATTCTCATGGTTTGGGCATCGGAGGCGTCCGGACCATCGATTGGGTGAGTTTCGATTTTCAGCTTTAGAAATATTTTTTTTGTTTTTCTATTTTATGGTGAGGTTGGATGTAATATTGAAACATAAATTCTTTACATTTTAAACTCTGTTTTTGAAATTTTTTATTTTATTAGTTTTTCAGTAACAAGATTTTTTGATATAAAAAATGAAGATAATAGTTTGAAAAGCTAATAAATAGAAATGTATTTAGTTCGTGTTTGAGAATTTTTAACTTTTGAAATGCAGGATCTATACAAACACATATCTAAACAGAGGAGAAGGTCGATGCTGTTGTCGTTGAAACTTAATTATACAGAGATCATAGACATGTGGTCGGACCGTGGGTCGATTTATATAGACGGGGCTTCTGGTGGTGCTGATGATGTGAGTTTTTCATCTCTCTTTGTTCTCTTTCTTTTTTCTTTATGAATTTTTTTAGGGAGTATTTTGGAATATGATTTCTGGATGTTCTGATACTATGATTTACTAGTTTCCATATTTGGGATTGTTTAAATTATTAGTTTTGGTACATTAGTTGGTTTCCTTTTTTTTTCTTCTTCTTGTAATTCTTCTCAATAGTCATTGAATAGAGGTTTCAGAGCTTTCTGTTTTGTTTTTTTTTCACTAATCATTTTTAGTTGTTACTTTTTATGTTTTGAGTGGCTCTTAATTCGAAGAATTAAATTTTCTTTTAATGACCAACAGTAATTAGCTCAGCATATCAAATTCAGGATTTTTTAAAATCAAACAGAAAGATGATTTTAGAGGTTATCGATTCAAATAGAATTGATCATGACATTCTCATGATGTAATAAAATATATTATTTTTCAATTGATAATTAACAAAATATAAATATAAAAAAATTATAAAAGATTGTACATGTCCTGTGTTTTGATATTTTTTTAATGTCGTGACACACAATTTACGGATAGTCCTGTATATAGTCCATATCACTCTATAATTATCTACCGAGGTTTTCACCTTGTCTATTCATTTCATCAAGTAGGTATAATACATATAGTTATATACTTCTTTAGATATTCATTTCTCTGCAACATTAGAAAAAAAAAAGGAAACATAAAATTATCACTAACGATATGGATTAGGTGGAGCCTCGATCGCAGAGATTCATGCAAATCGGTGACCTCGAGCGTCTGAAGCTTCAAATGGGGGAGGAGCGGAAGAAGAGCCATGGAATCAATGACGTGGAGCTTCCATTGCCAGAAATCACCGCGTCCAATCATCTAGTGCAGGCGCCAGAGGTGCCTTCAAGCCAAAACATGAGGCGAATCGTCCCCGTCGTAGGCCGTTCCGGTGCCCGCGTACAGGTCCAAATCAGGAGCCACTCCCATCTTAGATTTTTTTTATTTTTTCACAATTTTTATTTTCTGATTTGCCTCAGACAAGGCCAGGGCCGCATATCACTAGTTCACTACGTTAAATTGCCTTGGTCGCTGGAGCTCTCTTCAAACCAAGACGAGAGGCATCTTGTCCCCGTCGACCCTTCCAAGTTCCGTGTACAGGTTCAAATCAAGAGCCACTCTCATCTTAGATTTTTATAAATTTAAATTTTCTAATTTGCCTCAGACAAGCTGGGACCACATATCATTCATTGCATCTAATCCTCTGGTGTAGGCGTCTCGATCACCGGAGCTCTCTTCAAGCCAAAACGAGAGGCAGGGGCCACAAATCACCGTATCAAATCATTCGGTCCAGGCCCTACGGTCAATGGAGCTCTCTTCACTCCAAAAAGAGAGGCAACTCGTCTCCGTTGACCGTTCTGAGTTTCGCGTGCAGGTCTAAATTAAGAGTCACTCTCATCTTAGATTTATTTTTTTTAATTTAGATTTTTTGATTTGCCTTAGATAAGACCGGGGCCACAGGTCACCGCATCAAATCGTCCGGTGCAGGCGCCTTGATCACTGGAGCTCTCTTCAAGCCAAAATGAGAAGCAGTTTGTTCCCGCTGACCGTTCCGAGTTCCGTGTACAGGTTCAAATCAAGTGCCACTCCCACCTTTAAAAAAAATTATTTGTTTTTTTTTTAATTTAGATTTTTTTATTTGTCATAGATGAATGGCTTTAGATCGGGGTGGAGGAGACCAACTTCATACATTTGACCAACAATTCTGTGAGTGTTGATTTCTTGCCTCAAGAGCGTTGGTTTTTTTTTATGGTAAAATTGTCTTTTGCAAAACTAACTTGGAAAGATATAAAATATATACATACAAATGCAACAAAAAGAAAAGCTCAAGATAATTAATCATTTTTAGAGATATTCTAATTAATATAACGAGAAATAGATGAAAAAACTTTAAAAAAAAATGATAACAATATTGGGGGCTTGATTTAAGTGATAAGTGCACATTTCAACATAAAAAACTAATAATTATAGGAGATATGCAATCATTTTTTAAACATTCATTAGTCAACTCGGAATGCCATATGTTTATTTTTCCATTTGATAGAAGTCTATATAAATTTCCTTGAATTTACAATCATTTTTTATCAAAAATATACTTGATACATGAAATATACATTTAAAAAACACACAAAATTATCACTGACGATGGTCATTCTTAGATGGTTTCTAGATTCTAATCTACAATTTTCATTCAATTTTTATGGCGAAAAAATCCAAGATAAGTTAGAAATCCCTAGTTTTAAAAAATATATAAATCGGCAAAGTTTATTTTCAAAATGGAGTTTTTAGATGAACCTTTTCCCGCGTGTCCTTCCATTCGAACCAGGATTCCCCAATCCACGTCAGCACATCAAAACCGTGTCCACCTGGTGATGATCCCACCGTTGGATCGACTGGTGACGCTCCAAAGAAATACGTGTATTTTTCCCTCCCGGACGACGAACTGCGTCGTCGCATCCTCCGATTACATCCTGGGTTGCTTGAGGAGCAGCAGAAGAACCCTCGAAACGATGAAATCGAGCCGTCCGATCGACCTTCCCCCACTGATGACAACAGCTTCGGTGGTGGAGGAGGCTTCACTCCGTGGGGAGGAGAACGTCGAGAGGAGGCTCCTATTCCGGTCCGCCCTGTTCCATACCGCCCTATTCCGATCCGCCCTGTTCCGATCCGGCTTGTTCCCTCCCAGAACAGGACGGTCAGAGGCTTCCCCCATTGCAGGAAATCACCGTCGATTGTTTCTGGCAAAATTTACAGGTCCAAATCAAACGTCTTGGATTTGTTTTTTTTTCTGATGATTTGTTTTTCTGATTTGCCTCAGAGAAGTATGAATTACTTTCAGGGAGCCCTGTGGAACCAAAACGATCAGACGGTTAGGATTGCGGAATATTATGAGGATCCTAAGCTTTCCTTATCGGAGGACCAGACACAACTACGGAACACGGAGTGAGCCGACGATGTATGGAATTTTTGGAGAAACATTGTAGTTGAAATTCTGAACTAAGTATAATTAAATCGCTGAAAAATTAATGAAATTCATATTACTCTTTTTACTGTATATAAAAAAAATGTCATAACTTATTAATGAAAATCTGAAAATTCCTTCATTTTCTACGCAATTTAATATGCATCGAAAACATAATTGTAATGTAACCTGCATTGCGTCAAAACCTGTATAAAAACTCTGAACTAAATTCGTCAAAGGATGTGACCTGTAACAATACACAACTACGACCTTCTTGTGCAAAATAACATTATAACATGACATTAATTGTAACCCCAATGCAATTAATTCGCATCAACAGACAAAGTGTGAACTCCAAACCGGCCCCCCCCTATGCGACACGCGTCCTTCTCTACTAAAAATCCTTCCCGTACCATCCAAGTGAGACAAAACCAAGATTCATGGAGTGGATGTTCAGATTTCTTTCAATCGGCCAAAGTTCACGTATTTTTATGTTATTTTTTTCACACACGGCTTCCGTACAACACATCATCCGAAACCACCATTTCCCAATCCACGTCAGCTCACCAAAGCCAGTCCTCAAACTTTTTCTGGGGCTATATTATATAAGCTCGCTCAGCCCACCCTCACCGTACGATCGACTGGTAACGAGATAGATGGAGACACGTGTCATCTACGAGTGGTGGTCCCCACGAGAGACTGCCACCTCGTCACCCCCAATTCCTCGGAAATCGTGCCCAGCCAGCCCTCCCTATAAATACCTCTCTTCAAGAACACAGTGGCTGACACTCTTTTCTGTCCGTCCCAACTGAACATGATGGACGACGAGGAGGAGACGCCGGAGAAGGCGAGAGCAAGAAAAGCCGCCGCCGAAGCTTCGCCGGACCAACTCCCTACGAAGAAGAGGATGAAGTTTCAGATATGCCCTGGATCCGATGAGATCGACCGTCCGACGCCTCCGGAGCAGATCACGGCGATCGCCACGTCCGATCGACCTCCTCCGTCCGTTCGCGGCGGAGGACGAAGAGAAGGTCCGGAAACCCCTCCCGTCTGTGAATCGTATCATAATAAGAAGAAGGAGCCGCAGAGATGGATGGGGGTCGCCGCGATCGAGCGTCTGAGGCTTCCATTGCAAGAAATCACCGAATCCAATCGTCCGATGCAGGCGGCGCCTCGGTCGCAGAGGCGCATGGAAATCGCCGAGCTCGAGCGTTTGAAGCTTCAATTGGAGGAGAAGCAGAAGCAGAGCCTTGGAATCACCGGATCCAATCGTCCGATGCAGGCGACGCCTCCGATACAGAGACGCATAGAAATCGCCGGGCTCGAGCGTCTGAACCTTCGGGTGGAGGAGCGGAAGAAGAACCTTGAAATCACAGGATCCAATCGTCCGACGCCTCCGAAGCAGATCACGGCGATCGCCACGTCCGATCGACCTCCTCCGTCCGATCGCGGCGGAGGACGAAGAGAAGGTCCGGAAACCCCTCCCCCTCCCGTCTGTGAATCGTCTAAGAAGAAGAAGAAAGTGCCGCAGAGAGGGATGGGAATCGCCGCGCTCGAGCTTCTGAGGCTTCAAATGGAGGAGGAGCGAAAGAAGAACCTCCAGCTTCCATTCCAAGAAATCACGGCATCCAATCGTCTGGTGCAGGCATCGCCTCGGTCGCTAGAGCTCTCTTCAAGCCAGAACGAGAGGCGAATAGTCCCCGTCGACCGTTCCGATCGTCCGATGCAGGCGGCGCTTCGGTGGCAGAGTCTCATGGAAATCACTGATCTTGAGAGTCTGAGGCTTCAGGAGGAGCGGAAGAAGAACATTCGAATCGATGATGTCGAGCTTCCGTTGCAAGAAATCACCACATCCAATCGCCAGAACCAAAACGAGAGGCGGATCGTCCCCGTGGACCGTTCTGAAGTCCGCTTACAGGTCCAAATCAAGAGCCACTGCCATCTAAGATTTTTTATTATTATTTTAGTTTTTAAAATTTAGATTTTTTTTATTTAGATTTAAATTATGAAAAAAAAAAATTGATACACGGAATATACATTTTAAAAATATATTTTAAAAAACACACAAAATTCTAAAATCTAATGTACCATTTTCATTCAATTTTTATGGAGAAAAAAACCAAGATAAGTTATTAATCCCTGGTTTAAAAAATATATAATCGACAAAATTTATATTCAAAATGGAGTTTTTAAATGAACTTTTTCCCGCGTGTCCTTCCATTGAACAAACCCCTTTCTTCGGACCAGGATTCCCCAATCCACGTCAGCACATCAAAACCGTGTCCACCTGGTGATGATCCCACCGTCGGATCGACTGGTGACGCCCCAAAGAACCATCGAAACGATGAAATCCAGCCGTCCACGACGATCACCACGTCCGAATCTTTCCTCCAAACGACCCCGATCTCAAGCGACCAAGGCCTCGGCGGGTTGACCCGGATCCGTCAGTCTCTGTCGCTGGAGCACACCTTTAGAGGAATACAGAGGCGGCGCTTCACCGCCGATCGTTTCTGGCAAAACTTGCAGGTCCAAATCAAGCTTCTTGTAAAATTTTTTTTGTCTGATTTGCCTTAGAAAAGTATTAATTACTTACAGAGATTCCTGAGGGGCCAAAACGACGGTGCTTCGGTTATTTCTGATCAGACGGTCAGGATTGCGGAACCTTCAGACGGTCAGGACAAGCGTTCCATACCGGAGGATTGTCACGACCAGATGACGCCGATCGCGACGTCCGATCGACCTCCTCCGTCCGACTCCGATGGCAGCGTAGGACGAAGAGAGGATCCGGAATCCCTTCCAGTCCGTGAATCGTCTAATAAGAAGAAGGAGGAGCGTCTGATGCATCCGTTGCAAGAAATCACCAAATCCAATAGTCCGAAGCGAATGGCTGATCTCAAGCGTGAGAAGCTTCAATTGGAGGAGGCGTGTCTGAAGCTTGAAATGGAGCAGCAGCGTCTGAAGCTTGAATTGGAGGAGGAACGGAAGAATCGTCCGATAATCATTCCAATGGCCGAATCCACTCCATCGACTGATCAGCGTCGGAGGCTTCCATTCGATCCCTCCTTCCAAAGGACCCCGATCTTCAGCGGCGGAGGCCTCGAAATCTTCAACCGCCCCGGCGGAGGCCTCGAAGTCTTCACCATCCCCGGCGACAGAGGCGCTGGAGTTTGGATTGTCCCCTTCGATTGTCCCTGCCACCAATTACAGGTTCAGATCAAGAGCCGTTCAGTTGTCTTATTTAGATTTTCTGATTTGATTCAGAAAAGTATTAATTTGTTTTAGGAATTGCAGAGGAACCAAAACGATGGTGCTCCTGTTGGTTCTGATCAGACGGTAAGGAAAGCTGAACCTACTGAAGATCCTAATCTTGACCAGAAACAATTGCGGACGGAGGAGTGAGCCGACGATGTATGTACGATCAGACGGTCAGGATTGATGTACCTTTTGCTGTTCTCTTTGACGTCTCTTATAATTTCATTCAATTGGATAAAAAGTTTGATCGAGAAAAACAATTTTGAATCAGTTGTGTGTGGAAATTTTGGAGAAATATTGCAGTCTTAGGGTGCATGATGGAAAGTGAGGGGAAGTAAAATTTTTTTATTTGACCATTAAAAAAACTAGCATATGTGTCAAACACAGAAAAGAAAAAAATTTCCATCATTTTTACTCTTCTATTTTATCTTATTAGAAAAAGTGAAAAAAACTTTTCTTTTCCTCAAAAGTAAGAAATTAAGATAAAGTGATTAATAATTTTTTCATCACATGCACAAACGCACAAACACTTTGAAAGTTGGTCAAAATGAAAAAGTTTTACTTTCCACCACTTTCCCTTTAACCTAAATTCTTTCACTTTCTTTCATTTTTCCTTCAACTTTGTGCACAAACACACCTTTAGAAATTCCGAACTACATTTAAATAAATCAAATAAAAAATGAATGAAAAGCGTATGACTTCTCCAGTTATTTATTTATTACTAATGAAAAAATGTCAGTGACTCATTGAAATTCTGAAAATTTTCTGCATTGCTTCAAAACCTGTATAAAAGATGTCTGTAAACTAAAATTCATCAAAAGATGTAACCTGTAACAATACACAACTACAGCCTTCTTATGGAATATAACAACATAACATTTCACTTTAGTAAAAAAAAAACATAACATTTCACATAAAATGTAACAGGCCTCAAAATTTAACTAATATGCATCTAATTAAACAGACAAAAATAAATATAACAATATACCATACCGAACGAATGTAACATGCCTCAAACTTAAGCCATCCTCAGTCCGATTGAGTGGCATCAGTCAAAATCATGCGGTTGATATTCGGTTAAGATGATCCATGCAAGTTTATGAATTATTATGTCTTCTTCCGTCTTCTTTATCCTCTAATCACATCGTCTATTATATTTTTTTAAAATGGAATAAATATGTCTGTCATTTGTCTTAAGTAGCTTAAGAATTATTTCAATCAACACAATTCATATTTAACGGCTAAAAAAAAATCATATTCAAAATGTACTATCTAAGGGGGTTGGAGGGATAAAAAATAACTAATCAAGTTCAGGTTGAGACAATTTGTCAGCTCCGGCCACTTCTTCCGACAACTTCTGCTTGGTTGCCAACGATCCTCTTCTCGAGCGTCGTTGGAAACAAGGTCGGGGGTGACCTGTAGAAAACCCTCTGATACTCATGTCAATCAATGCATAACTTAAGATTTTATAAAAAGAGTTATTCACATACCTCAATAAAGATTGTCTGGACTCCACCTTGAACAAGCAACATCACGCACTCGTAGGCTCCAAATACTTGAACTCGTTTTTTACCTAAACCACCTAAGATATCACCTTGCCAGAATTTAGAATGTCATCTTTATGTTGCATTATTCCATCCATTTCCTCCACACCAACTCAACATCCACATCACATGCCTCGTGTAGGTGACTTTACGCTCCTTGTCACATGCCACCTCTGCGCGTACCTCTGCGCGTGCCACCGCACGTGCGGAAGCACCCTCTGCACGTGTGCTTCCGCACCTGCACCCGCAAGCGCACGCCCACTAGTGCCTCCATGTTATTCGGCCAAAACATAGATCACCTCCCATGCAACCAGGGACCTCACGTCCCTTTTTTTTCTTCAATACAGGGCTCCGGTGTATTTTTTTTTCTTTTTCTTCTTCTTCGCGTAGAAGCCAAACGATACCACGTCAGGCTTTCTCTGTCGATGTTCATGCCATCCACCTCGTATCATTTGACAAAACATAATTAGAGTGATAAATATGTAAAATTATTAATTAATTTAATCACACATACATACACTCTCCTAAAATATTTATAAAAAAATATTTTTTTTTATATGATAAAAGAATAGGATTTTAGTATTTAATAAAAATGATAATTAAAGAAAATATTTAAAAATACATTTTGAATATCAATGATTTATTCATTATTAAAGATAACATAGTTTTTAATATTTGAAATTGATTCTATTTGATCATCACAAAAAATAATATAATTTTTTTCATATACAACATCCAAAATCATGTTATTTTTTGCATTCCATTAAATCGTTCTCATGGTAAAATTGAATTTGTTTTTACATTTTTCATGATATAAAAATAAATATTATATTTTTTAAGGGCAAATATAACAATAAATAAGTATATTTTAGTCATTTCACTATCACGTTAACGGGGTTATTAGAAAATTTGACGGAACTTAACTAGGATGATGAAAATTCATAAATTTGAAGTATTTTAATAACATAAAAGTAAATAGACTTTCTGTGATGGTATAAAATAAATACAATATTTTTTTAATGGTATACATGGAAATAAATCCTTTATATTATTTCATACTTAAATGAATATTGAATGCATAAATTTGCAATCAAAATAATGCATTGAGTTATTAATGAATTATTGCATGCATTGTGGAGAATTGAATCGGTGAAACCGAAAATTTAATCTCATATTTTTCTTTTAAAGTGTCGACGTATGTGATCCAATGTGTAGCCGTTTAATGTTCCCAGCTCCTCTTCCTCTCTGTATATAGTGTGTCACTCCATTCATATCAATCAACGGGGAGCACCCATTTCATATACTCTATTCTTAAAAAATACTTTTTGTCTATTAATCTTAATCCCACCTCGAAAAGTCGGCGGAATTGCAGATCGAGTTGTATCTCATGAACGAATTGAATCATGTAAGTGAAACTACATGCGTGTGGAGGGCATATTCGTTTGGAAGGACAATGTTTCGTACGTGACTCTCGACAAGGCAATTTCAATTTCTTTTGTCTCGATCTTATAATTAATTAATTATTTTATTAATCATATTATATATGAGTTCTTCAAATTAAACACTAATTAAGATACAATATCTTTTATGATTTCTGATAATAATTTCTAACAATCTTGAAACAAATATGTTAGTTGTCAATATGTGTTTAATCTAAATGTGTGAATACCATAATTTTAGTTGTTTATGTATTTAGCGCGCAATCCGGACAGTATTGAAGAGTTTAATTTTGACAACTGGATATTTATTTATTATGATTGCTTGCCTATTTATATATATGTTACTTTGGAGACTCATTATAGATGTTATATGAATTCATAGCTTTATACATTCTACTGGTTGTTCTGTATGTGCAAATGCACATAGATAAAATGTAATATATGTTTTGATTAATATTAATGTCAAAAATTTAGTTACAATAACATTTTCATAATATTGACTTCAAATGTAAGGATTCTAATGTCTATAGTTTACCCAATCAAATGATAAAAATAATGGTGTCAAATATGAAAAACACATAATTTTTCATCATATAATCGTTCATGAATGCTCCATAAACAAACATGATTTTGATTTATTATGTGGAGATGTAATTTTTTCCATTAATTTCTTATACTTGCCAAGGAATATTAATGCATTAGATCAACACTTTTTTGTTATGCAGGTCTGGGATATAATAGATTTATAATTGCATGAAAATATACTTTGTTATTATTGTACATTGAATTTGACAAACCGTGAGGAGGATCTAGCTTTTGCATAACATGACATGACTTTGTCATAAATATACAGAATATGGAAGGATTTGATGTATGCCTTCTGTTTTGCAGGATTAACACAGAACTTTTATAGGAATTTTATTTTATTTGAAAAACATGAAGCATCGATCTCCGACGAGATCGTCAAAGAAGGTGTTGCACGTACCAATGATTGAGGGAGAGAGAGAGAGAGAGAGAGTTTGGTGTTTGTATGCATGCTTTGTGAATGAATATACTATTACCATTTCAATGCAAATTTTAAATATTTGAGATGTGATTCCAATAAAGCAAATCACCCACTTTTAGTGAGAGATATTCAAACTAAGTTAAAATGGTTTGTCTCATGTAAAAAATGAATCGATTTAGAGGATTACCATTCCAAATAAAGGTAAAAGTGAACCATAGAAAAATTCAAAAAACTACGATAAATAAATTTAAATAAATGATAGGAAAGAAAAAAATAAAAAAAATCTTCTAGACATATATTTTTCACACCATCATCTAATTGAACACACCACCACACACACACACGACTGATATTATTATCTCTATTTTTTTAATTAATATATAATAACATATATATGTAGAGAATGAATCATTTGATAAACACGTTAAAATAATACAACGTGAAGTTTTTATAATAAAGATTTTAGATTCTAAATAATCCCTTTTTATATGATCCAAATATTGCATAACTATAATTGATATTCATAGTTTTTACATTTGCATAAAAAATTTTGCACTACTTACTTTATAGTGTTAACAATCATTCCATGGAGGATAATTTACAAAAAGTTATGAAAGAATAAATGAGGACATTGGATTAACTTTTATTCATTTTATTTTTAGGTTGAATTTTTAACATACATGCATGCTATCTTGCTTCATCAATTCACACCCTGCATTAATTATTATATGCCATTGATATTCTCATATCAATTATGATTCCTGCTTATCAATAGTTTGTGAGGAGTTCCATGAATTTTAATTGCTTTAAATGAGAGAATTATATAAATGGATTCATTATTAATTGAGTTTAATTGGCCTTTAAATGAGTGCCCTTTAAATGAGAGAATTCATGTATAGAGTACTTTGAAAATTTTAAAAAATAGAAAATCCAAATGATTAATAGATTTGTTCAAATGATAATCCAAATCCAAAAACAACAAAAGCTAACAAACTCACATGAAAAATAAAAAAAAGTCAAAACAATTTAATGAAAACCAACTCGAGAAGGCAAATCAATAAAGGAAAACACAATTTATTTTAAAAAAAATGACCTTCCAACCCCATAAATAAAAAATGATGATAATAAATAAAACATCAAAATATCTTTTAAAAATTCATTAAAAATAATTATAGTTGATCTAAGAATATCAAGTAAAATTAAATTAAATCTAAAAAAATCAACAAGGACCCCATAAAAACTAAAAAATCCAAACAATTGAAAAATACTCAATTCCAACAAATATGCATAAAGAAATTTAAAAAGTAAAAATTCTGAATGGAATAAAACATTGTGTTAAGCCAATTCGACAGAAATTACACAAATTTAAAAAAAATTTAATGTCATCTATAAAATTTAAAAAATATTTTTATAATTCCTCACAAAAATAAGAAATTTGAAAAGAAAGAACCATGCTAAAGAAAATTCTTAACAATAAAAAAGCTCAACACATGTTTAAATATAACCAAAAAATATTACTTTTGGTTTATAAATATCTATTAAACTTTAAAATAAAAAATGTCAAAAAGAGTTTGAATAAGACATCTCAAATCAACCAAATATCATGAAATCATCCTTTTTGTTTTGGAAACAACAAATAACCCAAAATATCGGCCTTTTCAATCCCAAAAAAAATTCCTAAAAAACAATTGAAAAATTCAAACAATGAAAAACTCCCAAATCCAACAAATACATATAGAAAAATTTAAAAAGTAAAAAAATTAAATTAATCCATTCAGGAAGTTTCCCAAAAATTGAAGAAAATTAATCTCATCTATAAAATAAAATAAAAATTTATAATTGCCCAACAAATAATAATCTAAAAAGAAACAACCATTGACTGAAAAGCCTGCCTGATCTCAAAACAAATAATTATGATATTAATCAGAAATCCCATAAACACTATGTTAGTAAATTTATAGAATTTTTAAAGCCCTTATACCAAAAAAATATATGACGACGCGGAGGTGTTGGCACTACAAGGCGGATTCCTCCGCCTTGTAGTGCCAATACCTCCGCCTCCCCTTCGTCGCTGTGGCCGCCAAATCCATCACCTCGATCCATTCACTTTCTACTCTTTAATCAACAATGACTAAAAAAAAGAAACCCAATCGAAAAATAAGTTTCCTTTGAAACCCAATTGAAAAGGTCAGATATTGTGTGAAACTGTTGAAAATTTTTCGTGTACTCAACGGATTTGGTGTATCCGTCGAAGATGTTGATGATCTTTTGAGGCTCGTTGAGGAAACCCAATAAAAAAAAAGTTTTCCTGTGAAACCCAATTGAAAAGGTCAGATATTGTGTGAAACCGTTGAAAATTTTTCATGTACTCAACGGATTTGGTGTATCCGTCAAAGATGTTGATGATCTTTTAAGGCTCATTGAGGATGCAAATCAACGCAGTGTAGAAGACGAGAAGAGTTTGAGGGATGGGAAGAGAAAGAAAGAGTGACAATTTTTTTTTTAAAATTAAAAGAGTGACAAATGTTAGAGTTGCTGAGAGGGGTAGAAGGCATATCAACACGTCGTTAAATTGTATTAAACTGACAATTAAATGAGAGACAAAAGAGGAAGAAATGTAGGAGTTGAAAAAGGCTTCCACGGTAAATTAAATTTATGAAACAATTTCAATTTTTTAATACAATGTTAAATCTAAATTAATTATATTCTTTTCGTGTGTCCTATTATCATATTTTGGTCATTTATTTTAGTGTTGGTATTTTTTGTGTGTGATGATTTATTATTTAAGGATTTCATGTTTATGATTTGATACACAAGCACCCCAATTATTTTTTTATAATTTTAAGCTCATAATATGAATAGGAATTTATTCATAGATATGTTATAACATAATTTGATTCTAATATTTTTATAATGAAAATAGAGACAAAATATATTCTAACGGTGATGTAATATAATTTTGGTTGATATATATAAAAAAATTTTAATACATATAATTTATGTAAATTATTAATAGGACTAAAATGATGACATATATATGATATATACAAAAGATTTGATGAAATGTATGTATTGGAATAAATTATAAATATGATTAAAATGATATAAATAGATTGTCATGAGATTGAATAAATTGGTACGAGTAAAATGATCAAATGGGTGAGAATAAAGTGGTGTGAATGGATTGTCATGGGATTGAATAGAATTTTAGGGGTAAAAAGGTCAAATGGCAGGTTTTTGGATTAAGAGGTTGTGATTAATTAAAGGGAGTGGAATGTGTTGTCATGGGATTGAATGAATTGTTAGGGATAAAATGGTCATTTGGCAGTTTTTTTTGTGTTAAGAGACTTTTATATAGTAATATAGATGTTTGATCATGGAATTAATCTTCACTATCTACCGGTGTGTTATTTGATGCTGATTTATCATAATCATGTTAATTAATCTGTTTTACTAATTTAACATATTTGACATTATATATTTGAAATTTATTGTATTTTAATATATCAATGGGTCACTAATTTTGACTGTTTAAATGATAATGAGTCCCTCATGTGCTTTTCATATGACCATTATTATTTTTGTTCTTTTCATTTTTTACGGTTACACAATAAAGTCATTATTTTAATTTGAATATGATAATTAACATGATTAATGACTTACCATTTCTGTGTGGTGTATCTTTCCGTTTTATATAACAATTAAAAATTTTCGCATGAGAATAGTTCCCAGATTAATCATCTCTCTTCAGGGGCATTGCCATCTATTTCTATGTTTATATATGTGTTTAAATATGGAAAATTCAAGACCCCGGTAAGCTGTCAATTATCGGAGAAAAAATCTGTAACCAATATGAATTCGTATCCAAAAATTTAGAAAATATATATATATTTATATTTTTAAGATTAGTATGAGTGTTTATTTTTATTTTTATTGTAAAGCATGTAATGTTTTATATATATATTTATAATTTTATCTTTTATAGTAGGTAATTATTATATTGTTTTACATATTTCAAATATTAGATATGTAATTTTTATTTTTGAATATTAAATCTTTGGATATTTTAATCATTCCATATTCATTTTGATTGTCGGATATTTCGGATAATATTTGGACACTTACTTTCAATATCCATCAAATATCAAATACAAATATTTATTCAGATATTCAGTTTAAATATGGATACAAAAATAGATATATTCAATTTGTATCCGTCAGATGGACATACTTACTCTTCAGTGCTGATCTTCTCTTTGAAGAATAAGGTATATTTAGTGATGCTTGCGGAAGCCCCAACGCTTATTATATATGCTGCTTTAATGGGTTAATATGTTGACATTCTGGATTATTTCAGTATCGTATGAATCAGGTGGCCCACGTATATTCTTTTACAGATTATATATTATGCTGGTTATTAATTCATGGGAGCATATCATCTTATAAAATGGTTTTAGAGTTATTAAATGATTTTAAACTTATTTTTAAATGAACAATTTTTTAATTAAATAAATAAAATAGGTATTGAATAATCAAATATACGAGGATTTATTTAAAATCAATTATAAAATAAGTTAATCTTAGTCTCATTTTAAAGATCTTGATGGGATCTTTCCAACTATAGCACTTATATTAAAAATGGATTAACGGATCTAAAAATATATTAGGTTTAATTAATTAGTGTATGAAGTAAAAAATGAAAAAATTGATTTGAAAGTGTGGCCTCACCTTCAAATTTAGAGATATAAAATGTGGTGAGAGATATTATTATCGTATTGGTCTTCTGATTTTTTTTTATGCAGGCGGTATCAATATTATTTGGCTTCCATATATAAATATTCTATAAAAAGCAGCAATCACATATGCTCATATCTATTTAAGGTACGTATGGATCAAACTTTTTTATTATCCGTTTCATACATTTTTTTTTATTAAGGTACTTGACTGGAGACGATGGAGAAGGCGAGAGCAAGAAAAGCATCTTCGGATCAGACCGGAATTAATGATGATGAGATCGACCGTCCGATCGCCACCTCCGATCGACCTCCGTCGTCCGATCCAGAAATCATCGAATCTAATTGTCCGATGCAGGAGGTGCCTCTGTTGCCGAGATTCATGAAAATCACCCAAATCGAGCGTCGGAGGCTTCAAATGGAGGAGGAGCGGAAGAAGAAGAACACTGAAATCACCGAATCCGATCGAGCTCGTCCTCCGTTCCTCCAAAGGACCCCGATCTTCCGCGGCGGAGGCCTCGAAATCTTCAACCGCCCTGGCGGAGGCCTCGAAGTCTTCACCATCCCCGGCGAAAGAGGCCCCGGAGTTTGGATTGTCCCCTACGATTGTCCATGCCACCAATTACAGGTTCAGATCAAGATTTTCTGATGTTTTGTTTTGTTTTGTTTAGGTTTTCTGATTTGATTCACAGCATTAATTTGTTTTTCAAGGGACTGGAGAGGAACCAAAACAATGGTGGTTGTTTCTGATCCGTCGGTCAGGAATGCTGGTTCTGTCTTGTCTCTCAAGGATTGAGCCGAATGCAAGTACAATCAGACGGTCAGGATTGTTTTATGTCCCAGTGAGGGACCAATTCAATGTAATTATCAACATTTAATGATATTTTATGTTCCATTCAAAGGAAGCGGTGGGGGCGGTTTAAGGGGCGGCTAGTTCAATTAGCCATCCAATGAGGGGCGACTACTTTCAACTAGCAGTCTGGCTTTTGGTCATTTAATTTTTCTAAGTGTTGTGGTCAGGGTCATTTCTAAGAATTACTTGAAGTAAATTTGTTTTCTTTGCACGGTCAAAATTGGGGTATCTACACCCACGTCGCACAATTAGTGAGCCTCGACTGTCCGTTTGGCAGTTACATGCGTTATGGTCCTTTGACCATTTCTTTAGTATGCTCGTGGCTCTTTGGCCTGCTCATTGATCTGTTACGTTTTTCGAGTACATCTATGAGATGAAAGATTGCCTAATCAGACCTCTTATCTCTTATCTGGTCGTGTCTTCCCTACTCGTTTGCGAGGAGTAAAGTCGTCCAACCAGACCTCTAATCTGGTTGTGCCTTAACTACTCGATGTGAAGTTCGCCCACGAGTTATGGATCTGTGGGCCCCAAGCGTGGTGGCTCATATCCGTCTTAACGTGACACGTGTCATAGTGTATATTTTTACCCGCACACATGTAGACTGGAATTAGGCTGAAAAAGGAACTGTATGTAACATTATCCATTAGCTAAATATATCCTTAAAAAAATATGAGATGTAAATGGGACTGTACTGAATAAACAATTTTTAACACCAATACTCACCTCATATTACACTTCATTTCAGTACACATTTACTTGAGTGCCTCTTCCAAACAAAAAATTAAAAAACAAAAAAATCAACCATGCATTCACCCATCCTCCGTCCGATTGGGTGGTGTCGGTTAAAATCATAGGGTTGATATTTAGGTATCGTTTGCCTCCACATCCGACGTGCGTTTGTGCCAGTGGACGGGGGATAATGTAAACTCTCAAGCAATCATAAATTTGACCATAAACTCTCAAGCAATCATAAGTTTGTGCCAGTTCCGGTTTCATGCGTATTATTTTCACCCTTTCCCAACGTATTAGAAAACCGCTTCGGCGTTACACGCCCACTTCGGCGGACGTAGGAACCAAGAAGTGCTCCCAAAAGTAGCTCCAGTGTTTTCTTTTGTGGGTGGAAGTAGGGATGATATTCAGTTTAGTTAATTCAATACAACTTTAGGAATTATTTAAATAAACAAATCATACTTAAAAAGCTAAAAAAAATCATATAAAAATGTACTTTTTAGACGTACCTTTTCCCCGCCTCTTTCCATCTACGCGTCTCCGTTAAAAAATACCCCATATCCGAAAGACCGAAACCACGATTCCCTGATCCACGTCAGCACGTCAAAAACGGGTATCATTTCTTTCCATATCAGCGTGTGATCGTGTAAACTCACTTTATTAAACCTGTTCAGCCCATCAACACCGTCCGATCGACCGATGACGCGACAGAGAAAAACGTGTCACGATCAACAGCTGGTCCCCATCGTCCCATCCGATCTACTAATCGGGTCCCCCATAAATACCTCTCTCAAGAACCGCTCACTCTCTCCCTCTCATAACAGAATGGACGACGAGGAGGAGACGACGGAGAAGGCGAGAGAAAGAAATGCCGCCGGCGAAGCGTCATTGGATCCTTCAATGAAAAAGACAGTGGACGACGAGGAGGAGACAACGGAGAAGGCGAGACCAAGAAAGGCCGCCGGCGAAGCGTCGTCGGAATCACCTCTGAAGAAGAAGGCGAAGGTGGATCAAACCGGAACTGATGATGAGATTGAGCCTCTGATGTTTCCGAAGCACCCTTCGGTGATCGAGATTGAGCGATGGACGGCGATGATCACGTCCCGCGACCAAACGATGTTTTCCTCTCAGAATATGACGGACGACAAGGAATTGCAGAGGAACCAAAACGATGGTGCTCCAGTTGTTTCTGATCAGACCGTCAGGAATGTTGATCCTGCTAAGGATCATAATCTTGACGAGGAGGAGACGACGGAGAAGGCGAGACCAAGAAAGGCCGCCGGCAAAGCGTCGTCGGAATCACCTCTGAAGAAGAAGGCGAAGGTGGATCAGACCGGAACTGATGATGAGATCGAGCCTCTGTTGTTTCCGAAGCACCCTTCAGTGATCGAGATCGAGCGATTAACGTCGATGATCACGTCCCGTGACCGAACGATGATTTCCTCTCAGAATTGGACGGACGACGAGGAATTGCCGAGGAACCAAAACGATGGTGCTCCTGTTGTTTCTGATCAGACGGTCAGGAATGCTGATCCTGCTGGGGATCATAATCTTGACAAAGAAACAATCGCGGAACAAGGAGTGAGCCAACAATCAGACGGTCAGGATTGCTGTACCTCTTGCAGTTCTCTTGAAGCTGTTGTTCTTAAGCTTTCTCTCAAGGGCCGTCTTGCCCCACGCACCGATTTTCTTACCCCACCAATCAATAAATAAATAAAAAAATCGGTGTTTTGCTATCATATCCCCACCGATCCGACCAGCTCGACCGGATTTGGTCACCATTTCACTTTTCAGGTTTCGCGCGACCGGATTTGGTCGTCATTTCAGGTTTCGCGCGACCGAATCTGGTCGAACAGGATTTGTAATAAAGTTTATAATTTTTTTTCTTGAAAACATGATCTCACGACGTGTATCCTCCTTGAATCTTTCATATCACTCCAAGTCTGAGTTGTAATGTAGGGAGAATAAATCATCATTTTTAAATGTAGAATATAAGAACAATTTTTTTTTACATAAGTTACAGACAAATTTCAAAAGCCAAATATAAAATGTGTTTGGATCAACTGGTACGTTTTTTTGTTTTCAAACAAAAATTAATCTTAACTACGAATTCAAACGAATCTTAAAAATGATATATATTTGTCTAATAAGATATTTTTCTATAAAAATTTGAATTAATTGAAAGTATATCTACTTACATTTTTTTTAATCCCTTAGTTATTGTTTGGATGAAAGAATAAATGTAAAATATGATGGATAAATCCAAAAATTTATTTGTTTACAAAAAATAAGTAGTTATAGTTTTGAACCCTATTCGATGGTCGCCCAAAACCCGAAATGGTGACCAATTACGGTCGCCCAAAACTTGAAATGGCGACCGAATTCGATCGAACTGAATCGGTGGGAACAGCCAAACACCGATTTTTTTTTTTTTGTTAGGAAAATTGTTTGATGGGGATAGACAGTCATTCTCTCAATTGGATAAAAAGTTTTGTTCGATTATATTGGTTTTCTTTTACGTTACCGAAACAGAAATTTTGATCCAGAAAAACATTTTAAATCTGTTGTGTGGAATTTTTAAAAATCATTGGCTCGTTGAAATTTTAAAATTTCTCTGCATTGCTTCGTAACCTGTATAACAACTGTCTGTAAACTAAAATTCATCAAAAGATGTAACCTCTAAGGCCATAATAATACACATTACAAGCTGCTGCTTTTTTCAATATAACGTCACAGACCTCAAAATGTAATTAATACGCATCAAAACAGACAAAATGCAACAATATAGAATACCGAAAGTAACCGGTGACACGTGTCCTTTAGGTACTTAAAATCTCCTGCGTGATTTCATTTGCCACGTCATCACATTAAAAACAAGATCCACCTGTAATTTGTCAGTCTGAACAGGTCCGGGGAGTTTGTTTAAACTCGGTTAATATCATAGGGTTTCATATTAGATAATCCAATACAAGTTTAAGAATTATTTAAATCAAACAAAATTCATATTCAGAAACTATAACAAAAAAATCATATTCAAAACACACTTTTCAGATGTAGCTTTTTCCCGCCACGTCTCCTCTAAAAACCCCATTCCTTGCAATCCTTTATCGGAAACCACGGTCCCCGACCACGTCAGCACATCAAAACTTCACTAGCCCATCCACGCCGTCCGATCAACCGGTAACGCGAGAGAGAAACACGTGTCATGATCAACAGCTGGTCTCCACGAGACAATCGACTCCATCGCGTCCCCTATAAATACCTACTCAAGGACCGATCTCTCTCTCTCTCTCTGTCATCGACGACAAAGGGGAGAGCAAGAAGTGTCGTCGGCGAAGCGTCGTCGGATCCAAGTATAAATCAGAGGATGGACGACGAGGATGAGACGACGGAGAAGGCGAGTGCAAGCAACGCCGCCGGTGAAGTGTCGTCGGATCCTCCGATGAAGAAGACACTGGACGAAGAGGATGAGACGATGGAGAAGGCGAGGGCAATCTACGCCGCCGGCGAAGCGTCTTCGGATCCTCCGATGAAGAGGACAATGAACGACGAGATGGAGACGACGGAGGAGAAGGCCAGAGCAAGAAAGGCTGCCGGAGAAGCGGCGTCGCCGGAATATCCTTTGAAGAAGGCGAAAGTGGACCTGGCGACGGCGCTGATCACCGATCGACTTCTTTCGTCCGTCTCTCTCTCTCAGAACAGAATGGACGACGAGGAGATAATAATGGACGAAGAGCATGAGACGAAGGAGAAGGCGAGGGCAAGCAACTCCGCCGGCGATGAGTCGTCGGATTCTTCTATGAAGATGATAATGGAGGTCGAGAAGGAGATGACGGAGGAGAAGGCGAGAGCAAGAAAGGCCTCCGAAGACGCGTCGTCGTTGGAATCGCCTCTGAAGAAGGCGAAAGTGGATCAGATGACGCCGATCTCGACGTCCGATCGACCTCCTTCGTGCGATCACGGCGGAGGACGAAGAGAGGATACGGAAATCACCGAATCCAATCGTACGATGCAGGAGGTGCCTCTGTTGCAGAGATTCACGAAAATCGCCGAGCTCCAAATGGAGGAGGAGCGGAGGAAGAAGGACCTTCAGAGCGGAATGGATGATGAGATCAAGCCTCTGACGATTCCCAAGAATCCTTCAGTCAGTGAAGTGGCGGAACGATTGAAGGCGATGGTCACGTCCCCCGACAAAATGGACGACGACGAGGAGACGATGAGAGCAAGAAAGGCCGCCGACGGAGCGTCATCGTCGGATCTCCAGTGAAGGAGGATCAGACAGGAATTGATGATGAAGAGATCGACCCTCTGATTATTCGGAAGCATCGTTCGGTGCCTGAGTCTGATCTGTTGATGGTGATGATCACGACCCATGACGAAGTGAAAAGACGCGTCACAGAACTCCAACCTCTCCCTGATGTTTCCCAGAATTGGACGAACGACGATGGTGCTCCGGTTGTTTCTGATCAGACGGTCCGGAATGATGAACCTGCTGAGGTGGATTTTATTTTATTTTTTTATTGATGTTTTGTTTTATTTAGATTTTTTGATTTGATTGATTAAAGTATTAATTGTTTCAGGAATTGCAGGGGAACCAAAACGATGGTGCTCCTGCTGATCAGACGGTCAGTAATGCTGAAACTACTGAAGATCTTTCTCTTAATACTGACTCGTCTCCCAAGCTTTCCTCACCGGAGGACCAGAAACAACCGCGGAACACGGAGTGAACCAACGATGTATGAACAATCAGACGGTCATGATTGCTGTACCTCTCGCAGTTCTTTTGAAGGTCTTCCCTCAATTGGATAAAACGTTGTTCGATTGGTTTTCTTTTACCGGACGGTAACAGAAATTTTGGTCAGATAAAAACAATTTTAGATTTGTTGTGTTGTGTGTGGAATTTTTGGAGAAACAGTGTAGTCATTGAAATTCTGAATTACAAAAAGAAAAGCTCAAACTAATTAGTCATTCTTACAGATATTATAGTTAATACAATGAGAAATAGATGAAAAAACTTCAAAAAAATGATAACAATATTTGGGGCTTGATTAAATGATAAGTGCATATTTCAACATAAAAAAGCTAATAATTATAGGAGATATGCAATCATTTTTTAAACATTCATTAGTCAACTCGGAATGCCATATGTTTATTTTTCCATTTGATAAAAGACTATATAAATTCATTGAAACCACGATCATTTTTTATAAAAAAAAATTTGATCCAAGAAATATACGTTTAAAAAATACATAAAATTATCACTAACGATGGTCATTCTTGGATGGTATTAATTACATACAGAGATTAATGAGGGACCAAAACGTCCAAAGCGAATGGCTGATCTCAAGCGTGAGAAGCTTCAATTGGAGGAGGCGTGTCTGAAGCTTGAAATGGAGCAGCAGCGTCTGAACTTGAATTGGAGGAGGAACGGAAGAATCGTCCGATATTCATTCCAATGGCCGAATCCACTCCATCGACTGATCAGCGTCAGAGGCTTCCATTCGATCCTTCCCTCCAAAGGACCCCGATCTTCAGCGGCGGAGGCCTCGAAATCTTCAACCGCCCCGGCGAAGGCCTCGAAGTCTTCACCATCCCCGGCGACAGAGGCGCGTGTGTGCGGTTCATGCAGGCGGAGACGTGATATCGGATCACGTCTCCGCCGTGGCGCTTCCTCGCCTAATCAGCGCGCCACGTTGGCGCGCTGACCAGGGTAAATTTTTTTAAGGAGGATTATTTTCGAAAATTTTCCTACATATTATTCCATTTATGTATTACTAATGAAAAATGTCAGTGACTCGATTGAAATTCTGAAAATTTTCTGCACTGCTTCAAAATCTGTATAAAAACTGTTTGTAAACTAAAATTCATCAAAAGATGTAACCTGTAACAATACACAACTACAACTTTCTTATGGAATATAACAACATAATATTTCACATAAAATTTTATAGGGCTTAAAATGTTATTAATATGCATCTAAACTGAAAAAAAAAAAATATAACAATACAGCATACAGAACGAATGTAACATATATGCCTCAAAATTAAGCCATCCACTGTTCGATGGAGTGGCATCAGTTAAAATAATACGGTTAATATTCGTTTAAGATGATCCAATGCAAGTTTAAGAATTATTGTCTTCCTCTGTCTTCTTATCTCCTTATTATCATTTCAGACATTGTCTATTATATTTTTTAAAATGGAATAGTCCCCGTTTGTCTCAAGAAGCTTAGAAATTATTTAAATCAACAAAATTCATATTCAACAGCAATAAAAAAAATCATATTCAAAATATACTTTTTAAGGAGGGTGGAGGGACAAAAAATAACGAATCAGGTTCAGATCGAGACAATTCATCCGCTCCACTTCCGCCAGGTCATTGACGTCTGACGATCCTATTATCGAGCGTCGTTGGAAACAGGGTCGGGGGTGACTTGTAGAAAACCCTCCGATACTCGTGTCAATCAATGCACAATTTAAGATTTTGTAAAAAGAGTTATTTACACACCTCAATGAGGAATGTCATGACTTCATCTTGAACAAGCTATATCATGCGCTCGCAGGCTCTAAATACTTGAACTCGCTTTTTACCTAAACCATCTAAGACATCACTTTGCCCGAATTCAGAACATCATCTTTGTGGTGCATTATTCCATCTTTTTCCTTTGCATTAATTGAGCATCCACATCACATGCCTTGTGTAAGTGACTTTGCGCTCATTGTCACATGCCGCCTTGGCGAAGAGTCGTCGAATCCTCCGATGCAGGGGCGGACCCAAGGGGGGGCGGGCTGGGGCTCAGGCCCCCCCCAAGCCATGGGTCAATTAAAGCCCACTGGCTGCTCCTCACATTAAAAAAAAAAAAAAAAAACTTCTACCTTGGGCACCAAACTTTCAAACTTTCTAATGAATCTCATTATCCAACTTCAACTAGCCCGCCCAACCAAACAAATTAACAAATCACACGTGTCCAATCCTCATATTCTAATGAATTTTGCATTGCAATAATACACATCTAATTAAAGATGTCTCACATTAAACCAAATAATCTTAATATAGAACATCTATAACTCAAAATATATTTTTTGAATTTTTTTCATGATTTCTATATTTGAAATAAGTAGGTTTGAAAGTGGAAAATGTTTTATTCAGTCCTATTTGCATCTCCGTTAGCATGCATACATTTGATTTTTTTAATTATATACCTATATAATGAAGTGTATTAATAAATAAAGTATTTTTGATTTTTTATAGAAAATGAAATATATGCTCTTATAAAATAAATGCATATATTTAATTTATATTTTTTATAATAGTATATATGGAGATAGTGAAATATATACTAAGTCAATTTTATATATTGTGTTAGATGTGATGAATGCAAATAGGGCTAACATAATTGACTAAGTATATTAGTTCCTATTGAATGTTTTGAGATTTGGAGGAATGAGTCTTTCTTAAAAAAATTGTGAAAAGCTTTGTATTTATGAGAATATTGGTATTTGATTTTTAAGCACTGAAAAATCACTTATTTGACTTTTTTAGGGATTTTTTGTTTATTTTGATTTTTCATGATTACTATATTGAGTAATTTGAATCTCTCAATTTTTTAAAATGTTAGGCTTTAAAATCTCTCCCTAAAATATAAAGAATATTCTTACATGTTTTTGTAATCAGTTATTTTCTTCATATTTTTTAATTTTTGAAACTTCATTTTTTTTTCTCTTTTTTGCAATGTAAATAATAAGATTTTTCAGTCTAAGTCTCTTGACCTTTTGACCCACCTTACTTTAATTCCTGGTTCCGCCCCTGCTCCAATGAAGATGACAAGAACGATGAGATGGAGGCGACGGAGGAGAAGGCGAGAGCAAGAAAGGCTGCCGCAGAAGCGTCATCGTTGGAATCTTCTCTAAAGAAGGCGAAAGTGGATCAGATGACGCCGATCGCGACGACCGATCACAGTGGTGTACCTTTTCCCGCTAAATCTCCCACCCAGTCCATAGTAACAAAGTTCGTGTACGGTAAATATTCAGGCGGTGTCATGTTCGATACGGTACGTATACATTCACAAATCATACGGGATAAATACGGAAAAGTACATGGATATTTAGACTATTTTTTAGATAATTTAAGAATTAATATGTATTAATGAATTTAATATGCATTATGTTCGGTACAGCACGTTTTGTACGTTTAATATCTAATCAGAGTACTTTAACGAATATTCAAAAAACTACGGAGTATATGCCACCCACGTCACCCATTCCGTACAACCCCTTATCCGAGACCACGATTCCCCAATCCACGTCAGGACATCAAAACCGGGTCCACCTATTATCACTGGTTCTATATAATCAAAACCTGTTCAGCCCATCCCCACCGTCCGATCCACTGGTGACGCGAGAGAGAAACACGTGTCATAATCAATAGGTAGTCCCTCTCTCCTCAAACTCAAAGTACCCTATTACCACCTCAAGTGACCGATTTGTCACTCTCTCTCTCATAACAGAATGGACGACGAGGACGACACAACGGAGGAGACGAGAGCAAGAAAGGCCGCCGGTGAAGCGTCATCAGATCCACCTATGAAGGAGAGAATGAACGACGAGGTGGAGACGACGGAGAAGGCGAGAGCAAGAAAGGCCGCCCGTTAAGAGTCGTCAGATCCACCTATGAAGGAGAGAATGGACGACGAGGAGGAGACGACGGAGAAGGCGAGAGCAAGAAAGGCCGCCCGTTAAGAGTCGTCAGATCCACCTATGAAGGAGAGAATGGACGACGAGGAGGAGACGACGGAGAATGCGAGAGCAAGAAATTCCGCCGGCGAAGCGTCGTCGGATCAGACCGAGAGTGTTGTTTCCGAACCCTTCAGTCAGTGAGATCGAGCGGTGGACGGCGTTGATAACGTCCCTTCAATCTTCCGTCGTCGGAGCAGCACGTACAGGTCCCAAATCAAGAGCCACTCAATCTTGGCATTTTTTTTCTTCTTCTGATTTTCTGTTTTATTTTAATTTTTCTGATTTGCTCGTCCCCGTCGATCGTTCCTGGTACTAATTACAGGTCCAATTCAAGAGCCACTCAATCTTGGAATCTTTTTCGTTCTTCTGATTTTCTGTTTTATTTAAAATTTTCGGATTTGCCTTACAGAGGGCGCTCGTCCCCGTCAATCGTCCCTGGTATCAAGAGCCACTCAATCTTGGAATTTTTTTTTTCCTGATGTTTTGTTTTATTTGGATTTTTTTTTTCTTTCAGGATTTCCAGAGGAACCAAACCAGACGCCTCTTACAACTCCAACCCGCCCCTGTTATCTCCCAGAATTGGACGGACGATGGTGCTCCCGTTGTTTCTGATCAGACGGTCAGGAATGCTGAACCTACTGAAGATCCTGATCTTGACTTGTCTCTCAAGCTTTCCTCACCGGAGGACCAGAAAAAACCGCAGAACAAGGAGTGAGCCCAGGTTGTACGATCAGACGGTCAGAATTGCTGAACCTTTTGAAGCTCTTGTTTCTTATGTCTCGCAAGTTTAATTTCTCTGAATTTGGCTGTTTTAATGGTTTTTCTTTTACGACCGAAACCGAAATTTTGATAGAGGAAAACATTTTTTTCTTTTTTGATATCATGTTATATTATTGAAAATGCATGACACTTTTTTGTTTGCTGGAATAGAATAAACAAATAACCTCTTAAAGGAAGCCCAGATAAAATGTTGTGCATAAATTTATGTGGTTTTTAATACTTGTTTTTATCAAAACTCAATGTTTTGGATGCTGTTATGCTTTGTAATATCTTTTACAGACAAAATTACTCAAGTTTTTGTGTTGAACGAGTTATTAAAATTTTCAAATATATTTTTTAATGTCATAAGCTGATCAACATCTATGCATCTTAATTTTTTGGGCTTCGAATTAATTAAAACAAAAAAGCGTGGACGGCAGGATTCGAACCTGCGCGGGCAGAGCCCACATGATTTCTAGTCATGCCCGATAACCACTCCGGCACGTTCACTCGTTATTTGTGAAGCTCTTGTTTCTTGCATCTCTCAAGCATTCTCTGAATTGGATACTGTTCCATTGGTTTTTCTTTTACGAAACCGAAACCGAAATTTTGATAAAGGAAAATATTTTTAAATACGTTGTATGTTGAATTTTTTGAGAAATTCAGATTTGCTTTTTTTTTTTCTTTTTTGATCTCATGTCATTGAAAAAGCATGGCACTGTTTTTTTCTTTTTGTTGGAATAGAATAAATAAAGAACCTCTTAAAAGGAAGCCCAGAATGTTAGAAAATTGTGCATAAATTGAAGTGGTTTTTACGACTTGGTGTACCAAAACTCAAAATATTTTGGATGCTGCTATGGTTTTTAATATCTTTTACGGACAGAATTACTCAAGTTTTTGTTTTGAATGAGTTAAAATTTTCATTTTTTTTTCACCATCTTAAAAACAAATAACCTCTTAAAGGAAGTTTTAAGATGATTTCTAGTCATCTTAAAAAAAGAAGTTTTTGATATCATGTTATAGAAAATGCATGACACTGTTTTTCTTTTTGTTGGAATAGAATAAACAAATAACTCTTTAATGCCCCGTTTGGAACGAGTATAACCCCTCGGATAACCCCGGATAAGTATTTAGGGGTGTTTGTTTACCCCGGATAACCCCAGATAAATTATGTCAGAATAAACCTTGATAAAGTGGTATAGGGATTCCAATCAACCCCTAGAATAAAAGTTATCCCAGGTTATTCCACCTAAAAAATATGTGGGCCCACTGTCAAATCAACTGTCATCACCTCTTATAAATCACTTGTCAAATCAACTATCATTATTTTTTTATCTTTTATAAATCCTTATCCATACTTTATTCACATTTTATCCAAACAACAAAACATTTATTCTTACGTTTACCAATAAGAATAATTCAAAATACAACCAAACACAAAATCACTTTATCCTTATTTATACTCATTTATGCTTGGATAAATCTATACCCTAGAATAAAAATTATCCCCGTTCCAAATGGGGGCTAAAGGAAGCCCAGATAAAAATGTTGTGCATAAATTTTTGTGGTTTTGAAGACTTGTTTTTATCAAAACTCAAAATGTTTTGGATGCTGTGTAACATCTTTTACAGACAGAATTACTCAAGTTTTTGTGTTGGATGAGTTATTAAAAATTTCATATATATTTTTTAATGTCATAAGCTGATCAACATGTATGCATCTTAATTTTTTGGGCTTCGAATTAAAACAAAAAGGCGTGGACGGCAGGATTCGAACCTGCGCGGGCAAAGCCCACATGATTTCTAGTCATGCCCGATAACCACTCCGGCACGTCCACTTGATTTGGATATTTTAATTTTATATATAATATAATAGAAGTATTCTTTTGGACGGGGGCTAACAAAACAATTAAACGGCATTAATTGTTTTGTTCGTCTTATTATGAGATTTTCATTGATATGTAGATATAAACACAACTCTTGTTATAGAATAATCTTGATTGTTAATATAATGTGCTGGTTAAATGGGATGCATTATTAAACTGATATTCTGTCATTGGAATAAAAATTGATGTCGATTTGAATCTTATTGACTCCGCTTGTACAAAAGAATTATATCCTCATTTATCCCTGCTTAAGAATTACTCAAGATACTTTAATTAAAGCTCATGTTTGCATTCTTGCGGGGACAATGCTGGTTCAATCCCAAAAAGGTGTCAATTTTTGCATTCTTTCCTCTCAATTGATTTTTCCTTCATAAAGTTGGCAAGTGTACATCAGAGTCTGTGATTATGGAAGGAACACAAACTTACCTCTTTTTTTTTTTGGATAATCCCCTTCAGACAAGAATAACTCAATAGCAGATGTAGTTGTAGATATATAACAACCCAATGCTGCTTTTTAGATGCTTAGTTCAGTAGTTTCAATTCTCTGAAATTCCTTTATAAGCAATTTATTTTGTAGAAATGGCTGTATTGGGGGTCAGGGAATGTGTGCTGGTTGTATAGTGTGTGTTTTTAACCTATAGTCTATTGGCCTTTGCCCATTGTAATTTGTGGTTTATCCAAGTATTTTCCAAGAATAACAGCTCTTTTCAAACCTTATGATTCTTTTCTCTCTTTTTTTGGTGGTTTGTGTTTCAGGATTTGTATTGGTGTTCGAGAACATGGCACAATTGAAATCAACACATCATAGATTGGATTTCTTTCCAAAAACAAATGCTCCAGATTTCTGGTCAGTAAATTCCAGGCTTGCATAGTTGCATTAATAAGTTTCATTCCATGTGGATCATCCCTTCTATTCAGTTTGTGCTTAATTATATACAAGGAAACAAACTTTTATTATCAGTCATATCTAGTCAATAATCATAGAGACCTATAACTGAATATTAAATCCATACAATCTGGAATACCAAGTCATCCATGATCCTCATAATTATTTGCAAAAAAAATTACATCACATGCACCAGAATCACACACTCAATTGTGTTGATGGGTTTGCTAAAACTTACCAGTCAAGAGGCCTTTTTTTATATATAAGGCAGTCACAGGCCAATTTAACTTCAGTTCATCAAATGTGTGCCAGGATTGCAGAGAGAGAGGGAATGATTGAATAAGTGAATCATTGCAAACCTTATAAATTTGACAGATATCTTTGGTTGTGCATAAATAACTTTGAAAGTACAGAATCATGCATTCAGTAGGTTGCAGCAGATACAACAATGCAGATAAAAAGGGGACATTTGTACATTAAAATCTTGGCCATAGTCATTTCAGTTTTACTAGAAAAAAATTGCACCTTAAAACAATGCATCTATCATATGATGAATCAATTGAAATTAATATAACATCACTCATAGTTAATAAAAGAAATCAAAACGACCATTACATTCATACTTTACAAACAAACCAGAAAAGAAGAATATAAAAAATTACTTTGGATAAGAAGACCTCAACTTGCCAAAAAAAAAAGACCTCAACCTACCAAATTATGCGTTCCTTCATTCCCTGGAACTAATGGATGCCATGCTTTTAGCTTGAGAACCAGTAGACACACTGCTTTTCACCTGAGAACTCTGATTGGACGACATCTCCGAAAAATACAACATCCCCTCTGGGCTATCTGCGAGAATTTGCAGAGACCTTGGAATCGGAGGCACATTCACATCAAGAACACCCTCCAGTATCTGAACAACCTGTCCCATCGGCGGCCTATGATCCTCATCGTCTTGAACACACCAACAAGCTATTCTACAAGTCCTGCTGAGCTCTTCTATGTCCGCATCACTTTCTAATCTCGGATCCACAAGGCTCAAGATTTCATCTTTCACTACGCAATGCGCCGCCCAAATTGGGAAAAACCCGCCCTTTCCATCCTCAGAGTGCTCCGAGTTTCTCCTTCCCGATATGATCTCAAAAAGCATCATCCCATAGCTATACACATCAGCTTTCGCAGTTATAGCAACCCCCGAAATCCACTCCGGAGCAAGATATCCACGGGTCCCTCTCATGGTTGTCAAAACCCTGCTAAAATCCCGTCCCATGAGCTTCGCCAATCCGAAATCAGCTACTTTCGGACAAAAAGAGGCATCCAACAGTATGTTCTCTGGCTTGATGTCACAATGTATGATGCAATCCCTGCATTTCTCATGGAGATAGTGCAGTCCTCGAGCGATACCGAGTGCAATCTGATATCTCGTTCTCCAATCCAAAACCACTTGGTTATTCTGGAATAACTGAGTGTCTATGGAACCCCTCGGCATGTACTCATAAACCAGCAACCTCTTAGTCCCTTCGGAGCAGAACCCGTGAAGGCGAACCAGATTGACGTGCTGAATCGTCCCGATTGTGCTCACTTCGGTACGGAATTGCTTCTCCCCCTGGCTTACACCTTCCAACTTCTTCACAGCTATAACGGTCGAGTCAGGTAATGTCCCTTTGAAGACAGAACCAAAGCCTCCTCCACCCAATTTGTCAGAGAAGTTTTTAGTCACCCTCTGCAAGTCAGTGTATCTGAATGGAACCAGAGTACCCTCAACAACCTTCAATGCATCAATCAATCTTCTTCTCTTGCATCGCCAAACCAGCAACAAAACGATACCAATAATCGCTGCAACCCCCCCAACTCCACCCACAACAGCCCCAATAGTAACCCCTTTATTGTTTTTCGAGCTCTCGAGCTCAGAAGCTGCGAGACGAAGATAAAGCGTGTTTCCACTCCCCGCAGTCAAGTGTTGGAGATTCAACAATTTTCCATTATTTCCATTCCAAACAGTACACGCGCCATTGTACGAATACGCGGTGCAAGAACAGTCGCTCAGGCAGGCCGATTTGCAATCCTCAACTCCCCCCACACTCAAAGACGTGGGATTGTCGGGCAATGCCATATTGGGCATCATCAAGAACCCGTCTTTTTTGGCGCCCGTTGAGCTTCCATTCCCGCAATTCAACTGGGTTCTCCTCACACACCCGTCACTCGGGTCACTCAAATCCCACTCCCTCGGGGACGCCTTTTCGAACCCCGTCAAGCAATTACAGAAAGGCAGCGCGTTCTGGTCACAACTCCCGAAAGGCCCACAGTACGAATAGACCTCGCATTGGGTCCTCGGCTGCGACCAGAACAGCAACCACTGCTGGGAATTCTCCAACCAAGTGTACTGCTTGATCTGCCCCGACACGTCCATCACGAACCTTGAAATGATCGAATTGTCCTTGACAGAGTAAGTGAAGTAACTCTCCGTCGCATTGGATATATATTGAAACGAATATACGAAATTCGATGTCATCTCCGGAACCAGACTGAAAATCTGGCCGTTCCAGGTTCCGCTGGTCCAGAATTCCTTCGAACGGTTCCAAAGCACGAAATACTGACTGGACCCATTCGGGTCCAGCTCCAAAGAATAGATTCCCGATCCTGGGTCTTCAGAATTCCTCCACGAAGTGAGGATTTGGTTCACCTTCGTGACCTTGTTCAGCCCAACTTTGGCTCCCGGGAGCCAAGTATCGGTCGGGTGGTCGATGCTCTGCCACAGAACGCTAGTCGGGTCCGACCCATCTCTCAAAACGAGGTTCCCCGTGTCGAGGATCTCCGCCACCGTCGAATTCAATGCGGGGGAGGTCAGATTGGTCGTCCAAAATGGGTTTTTGGACCCGTCAAGCAATACTAGATTGCCGTCTTCGGAGATCCTGAGCTCCGAAGAGGACCTGCTCGAGAGGGGTTGGTTGCGATTGGCGACCCAAACTACGGTTTGTTTGGAGACCTTCTTGTAGCTGTACCAGATGGCGATGTAGAAGTTGGAGGTGTTACCTGGGGAGAAGAAGCCCAATTCAAAGTTGCCGCCTTTGGAGATGATTGTTTGAGAGCCGGAGAGGGATTGGTTGGCGGAGAGGGTCTCAGCTGCAATGGCGAGATGGGTCTTTGAAGAAAGGGAGAGGAAACACAGGAAGAGAAGGAGAAGAAGAGGGAGAGATGGAGAGGTTGGGGAAGCCATTGTTGGATGGATGGAGGGATTGTTTTGGTGGGACATGATTGAATGCGCTCATCGGCTCATATAATGAAACATGGAAAATTTGGTGTGTTGACTTGACTTGGTGGAACTTCTGGTCCACACGGTTAGGTGGTGAAAATACTTCCATGTGGCCCTGTTTAGAGGTAACGAATATATCATTTTGATTTGATAGTGTCTTTATTTACATATTTATTAGAAAAAAAAATATTAATTAAGTTTTTATTTTTTAATTGAATAAGCATATCATTTTTTTTAAAGAAAAAATAAAATACACCCCCCCTCCCCCCTAAAAATATTCGTAGAACCATTCTAATATGCCAACAAAAATTTAACTAGGACAATATTTGGATTTATATAGATAATTTCAAGGGGTTATATGAATTTTAAGAAAAGTTAAGAGATTACATGAATTTTGGATAGTTAACAGGGGAGGGGGTATATGGATTTTTTTCTCTATTTTTAATTATTCTTGCATATCTATACTCCTCTTGTAACGACCTGTACCCTCTTATGCCGGGTTATGCTAATATTTACGTGTTTGGATTGAAGTAGAGGATAATTTTATGCTCTTGGGCTTTTGGTATTTATTCTTCCTGAAGTCCTATATTTGGTTTAATTTTTAAAAAGCACCTTCGAAGCATATTTAGGATTCACGCTCAACATATGAAGTCTTTATTTTTTTGTTATCTTTCATGTAAAATTGGTTTGGCATTATTTGGAGTTATAATAGAAAAGTTATGACTGTTTTACCATTTCTGCCCTTAGAAGAAGAAATCGCGAGGTCTTCTGTTCGTCATTATTTTAAATATAGTTGGAAGCTTCTTCTGATCTTGGCTCAAACATAGAAGTTGAAGATATTTTCGTCAGCTTTCCAACAGAAGTTGTTTTATGTGAAGTGGATTTCCATACGAGAAGTTATGGCTGTTTGAGTCGAGGCTGCGCAGAGTTTAGTGAAAAGGGCAATTTGGTAATTTGATGGATTTATTCATTTCATTCAAATGGTTAAGTCGGTGGTGGTGCTGTGTTTATATGTTATGTTAGAGAGAGAGAGGCGGAAAAATTGTGAAAAGTTTTGTGGAGTATTTTTTGCAACACTGGGTAAAGATTCTTGTTCTTTTCATTATTATTCTTCGTCTAGGGTTGTTGTATTTCAGTTTTGAATCAAATTTGTGATTTAGGGCTGTAATATGATTATGTTTTGGGGCTGAATAAATAGATATTCGATGGTTGATTTTACAGTATCATTTTGGGGTTTGTAGTAGGGATGTCATGTTTGTCTTGGTGGATTTGGGAATTGTTTGATTAATGGGGTTATATTTTAGTATCTGATTGATGTTATAATTTTATCAGTGGATTCCTGTCGGCGTGAATTAGGAGCTGGAATAGGGTGAGTCCAGCTTGGGGTGTTGAATTGTGAGGTAAGTAACCCGTTCGATATTTGTTGTTCCGTTCCATTCCATTCCACGTTGTATTGTTATAAGTAACCGACCGACTTTGCTTGCTCCATTCCATTCCACGTTCTATTGTTGTTGTTACCATTTGGTTTGCTGTTTGAGTTATTTGAGATTCTGTAATTGATCGAGATCCTGAATATTCATATCATTGGTCTATTTATTTTGAGATTCCAGGGTATTTCTTATTTGTGACCCTTTTATATAATCCATTATTGATTCTCCTAAACTTAATTGACTTGTTAGTATGGTGAGCCTTATTTGATCTTATTATATAAATCCTAGTGATTTGTTGACATCCTATGATCAGCGTGGTTGTGCTGTCCGACCATGGAACTTTGTGGTGTACTTGATATCGCTGCTTTTTATATTATCTTTTTATTTGCTTGGAGTTGGATGACCATGGACCTTACATTTGGGTTGAGGATTAGCTCCCCATGAGCGCGCATGTACGTACAGGTCCTGTAGGGGGGCCGGTTAATACCCTACCGTGCCTGCACGACGGGGGGCAGGTAGCGTGATATCCGCGGTGGACGTTTCGAGGGCCACGCGCGAGGTTTGTGTGTTGTGGACATCTTGGACAGCAGGGGGCCGAGATGGGGTCATGTAGATGGTCAATCCTATACTCTGGATGTTCTTGAGTCAGAGTTGTGATTTCTTATCATTCAGATTGAGATGATTCAGCTTGATTGTGATTTCAGGGTATTTGTTCTCAGTTCATCGGTGATACCCCTTGATGTTATTGGTTGGCCTTGTCGGTTGTGATGTGTTATTCTGAGTTATTCCTTCCAGTTTGATTGGTAGGTTTATCAGCAGTGTTGTTTTTGTTCTCTGTTGATGACTTTTCAGTGATTCCATTTGTTATTCATGCTTCGACCTGACATTATTGAGCTTGATTCTATTCTAGTTTTGATGTCATATCTGGTTTTCATCTGTGTGGAATGTCTGGGTTACTTACTGAGCATCTTATGCTCATTCCATTCTATTTTCTCTTATCTTTGCAGAGTAGAGGCGGGGTTGGTGGACGTTGGCTTAGTCTTCTTTTGGTGTCACGTCCAGTTGGTGATAGAAATACATATGTGTGTGTGTGTGTGTATTTGGAGGTTTTGGATCTGTATATAGTTATTTTGGTAGAGGCTGGTCTGACGAACCAAGCATGTGTTAAACTGCTCTATATATATGGATGACTGTATATGAGGTGTGTTAGATACTCTGTTGACTGCTTAAACTTTCCTGGGTGAGTTTATATAAGGTGATTATATATATCTTGTTGATTATCTGGTATCCCAGGATTGTTATCATATGTGATTATATAGGGTGGACATTTCGATGTTTTGTTTTAGAAAAAAAAAGAGTTAATTGTGAGTTTTGAGGCACGTGACGTGCTCGTGTCGACGTTTTGGGACACGGGCGTCACACCTCTATTTCATACAAACAAACACTTGTTTTAGGTTTATTCACTTATATTCCAACCTATTTCATTGTTATTCCTCTACCAAAACAGACAGAATAGGATGTCTCTGAAACAAAGTCACGTCACATAATTATTTTTTTATAAATAATTTGAAAATTTTGTACATGTCAATTGTTTAAGAAATTAATTAAAAATGTCAGAAGTTAGACACTAATAAGAATATCAATCACACTAATAAGAATATCAATCACACATGCTAAAATAACCTCTCTCCGGTAGGAAAGTCTTTCATCCAATCTCATCACTTATATTCTCTGTGTAGAACACAAAATTGTGAGTTCAAATTTTTTGACACATGAAATGTTTGTGGTTGCTAATAAGAGGCTGCCATGTAAACAATAAGAGCTTATTAAAAAAAATAAACATAATTTTCAATAAACTCTCACATGTAAAAATTTATTTAAAAATTTAATATAATTTTTTACACTGTTTACATGGTAACCTTTTATTGATTGCTAGAGACATTTCATGTCTCTGTAATTGCGGGTCACTATAAAACATTAGAGGACACTGGTCAAAAATTGTCACATAAAATAACAAATTTGGGGTAAATGCGTCTAGAAGATCCCATGATCAACGAAGGAGTTTTGATGCAAAGGGGGGGACCGCCATGAAATTCAATGAAGCACCACTAAAATACTAATTGGAAAGTGTTATACACAATTTCGTTTATAGTCCTGTCTATAGTCATACTATCAGATATTATTGTATTCAATTTTTTTTATAGTTTAAAATGTAAAATCATATACATTATAAAAAGAGGTATACCTTGTTAATTTTTTTATATTTACTAAAATAGATTCATTGAACTCAGTATGGAATGATATATATTTTTCATCAAAACACATACTTTGGTAGATGAAGTTCATAATATTTTAAAAATTAAAAACACATGTGATTTGCGTTTTGAACTATAAAAATGATGGAATCTAAATAGATATAAGGATTCATTTGTAAAAAAAATTCAAAAAAATTATGTGTCGTTGTATATATATAGAGTTGTATATATATAGAGATACACATGTCTACATATAAAACGGTAAATGAAATAGCGTGTATCTGCGTCTCCAATAATAGAATAGAATCATCATAGATCACATGATCACATCCAACGAATAACCAGTGTTTTAGGAGTGTCATAAATGTGAAGCCCAGATTTAGTTCCATGTGCAAGAATAGAGTGCTATTACACTGTATTTTTTTTTACAGTCCAAGATACAATCATATATATATTGTTACGAATTCAGTGGAATATATATTTCGTTATACGATATATATATCTCGTTAAATTTTTTCTTACATTTATTAAAAAATGAATTCATTCAATTTGAAATGGAGCGATATACATTTTTTTATAAAAGCATATACCTCATTAAATGATGTTTACTATTTAAACAAAAAATGATGTTTACTATTTAAATTAAAAAAATGTGTGGCCTGAATTTTGGTTGATAAAAATAACTGAATTTAACATATTCAACAAGATTATCATGTGAAGCATGGAAAATACCACATCCAATCTTACGAGGTGCCCCGCGTACAACCCCCAATCATTTTAATTTTTCTTAAAGTGTATATTCACCAAACGAAGTTAACACTATTGTAAAATTTAAAATATATGTTGAGATAAAAGAATATAAAAAAAAATTGTAATTTTTCGTACACTGTGTTGGTAGAATATATACCGCACTATAGTTAAATGTATGAGCGGTTGGAAGATCAACATATAGACTTCGCTTGGAAACACAGATTGAAAAGTAAATTTTGGAATAAAGCTGTTTTTTAAGATGATTTTAGATCTTGACTTTTTTGGAATGTTTTTTTTTTAATTCAGGAATCAATATTTGAAAGGAGTTTAGCTGCACGATTGGCTGCACGATTTTAGGATTTTAGCTTTTCAAAAGGCATAATCCAACCCGATCGTGCAACCAAACGGAACCATAGAAAAATTAAAATTAAAATGCTTCATTGGACACAATGGGTTTAATTACGGAATATTTTAGTTTGGTGATGAGAAATCCTAAGATTATTATCTTCTAAAGTTGGAATATTCATAATCATAGAATTACTCACAGACCCTCTACAATAGATTTTCTTTTTCTTTTGTTACTAAAAGTCTTTTACGTCTTACAGTGCCTTTGATTTTTCATTCAAAAGGATAGTAGGGCTGTTCAACCAATCCTTGGTGTTCTATTACATAACTTCTATTCTACAAAAAGATGTGTACATTTGAATTCCAATAATAACTGGTCAAACATGGTGATGAAATGAGGTTGCAAACATTGATCAAGACTTATTAAGCATCATTATTGTAGGGCCAATACGTGTAATTGATTTGTTTCACGACTAAAGCATTATTGAGTTGTTTTAATACGTATATTTGACTTATTCACGATCTTTCACACAACCCAATTAAATAATGGTGTGGATTTTAATGAAGAAGTTACAGAAGTGCATACACAATCTGTTTTATTCAGAGTGCAGTATTGGTGAATATGAAACTAGAAGTGTCGCTGTTGTGTGGAGATTGTGATGGCAATACTGAACCTTCTTTGGCCAGCAGTTCTTACTTTTAGGCCCATGTGGGGTGTGATATATACTTATTCGCCTCTAATAATTATACCAAAATAGATAATAATCTATTTTAAATAAACAGATTTTTGTTTGATTGTTTTTTCTATTATTCTCATTGAAAAAAATAAAAATGACATTTATATTATTTGGTTCACTTTTGATAAAGAGATGATAAATGACATGATAAGGAATGGATAAGAGTTTTGTCACTTTTGTTATTGAATAATTGTGAGAGATGTGTGATTGATTTGATAAATGTAACAGTTTTTGGAATGTGTGTGTGAGATTATTAGGTGTAATAATTTTTTTAAAATGACATAAAAAATTATTTTTATCCATTGGCATAGATAAGTCTTGATAAACAATTTCAGTATTTCTTTAAAATAATTATCAGATTTTATTATTACTTATCCAGACAGAGCAATCAGGGTTTATCCAGGAAAAATAAACAATGGATAAGGGTTATTCTCCAGTATTCACCCATGTTCTCTGTTAATTCTCCACCACAAACCGCGGGGGGGGGGGGGGGGTTAGAGACTCAAAATTCTATTTAATTAAGATGTTCACTAATTGGTGGTTCAGGGTCTTTTTCCATACTACTCAGGCCCCAACTCAAAGGCCCCTTTGAGAAGCCCCATGAGGTGTCATCACCTTATTGGTTAGCTTGTTGGCTTTTAAAAATGGGTAAAATGAAAAAATATAGATATGCCCTTCAAAATAGATCCAATGAACTTAAATCCACCTTTTTCTCTTAGTAATATTTCACATTGATTTGAATTTGCCTAATTTGAAATTTACCTATTTTAAAAAATATATATATCTAAAATTTGTCTATTTCAAAATTTGAATTTTTAAAATTCTTATGAATTTTACACCAAAAGTTACCTAAATTACACAAAAATCACATAAATTGTTTTTCATCAAAATTACACCAAAACTTATCTAAATTACACCAAAATTATCTAAATAACACAAAAAAACGTTCTAGTTTTTTTATGATTATAACTGTTACGGAATGTAACAATGTTGCACAAATTTAATAAATACAAATCATTATGTGTATACGATTGAATGTTAAATTTACGAATGCAACAATAATATACATTTACGAATGTAATAGTGTTGCTTAAATAACATTATATCGTTCCTAGACTGTTACATTTCAAATGCAACAAAATAACAAAAACTATGTATTGCTTAAATGTGTCTCTTTCGAATCAAACCACAATATTCATTAAATGTTACATTTATAAATGTAACAATATTAATTAATACACAGTTTTCACAATGTAAATACAACAAAATAATACCTGATCTTGCTTTCAATTTACTTCACCTTCTCCGTCTCCAATGGCGACCTCACTTTTGTGGTTATCTCGAACAGTCATCGTTTAAAGATATGAAACTCTCCGTTCATTCTCTCTGTCAGTCTCAACACTTTAAAGGTTGAAATCTCATCCAACAAAAATGTAGCAGACTTTGTTATATAATAAAATGTAACACTTCCATAGAATACACTTGTAATATATTGTTACATTTTAAAATGTAACAAAAATAAATCATTATGACTATGTAAATGACTATTACATTTACAAATGTAAAAAAAAACAGATTTTGAAAATAGCATTATATCATTATAAAACTGTTACATTTCAAATGTAACAATCCCTCGAATCCTTCGCCGAGGCGACCGAGGCTTCCACATGCGACAACGGCGTGTCATCGTCTCCGACACCGGCATTGGCACCACCGCCACCGCGGACCTTCATAAGCTCTGCGACTGCATTGGGGAGACCCCGCTTCAGAGCCCGGTTCGGATCTCCCACAAAGGCTTCATCTTTGCCGGGATCGCTTCGAGCTCTCCTCCTCCACCTCCTCCCAGGCCCTTCGTCGGCGTCTTTTCCTCGGAAATCGTGACCGAGGATGGCGATCCCGTCGGTCCAGCGACGGACACCATCTCTTCTCCGTGCGTGGAGATCTCAGCCGTCTATGGATAGAGGTCGATTCCTTGCTCCATGCCCTAACGGGATCATTGATGAAGAAGAAAAATTACGGATTGATAAAGAAGAAAAAACGGGATGATGAAGAAGAATGAGAGTTGTTGCTGATCTTAGATTAAGGCTCCGTTTGGAAACATAGATTGAAAAGTAGATTTTAGAATAAAGCTGCTTTTTAAGATGATTTTAGACCTTTGACTTTTTTGGAATGCTTTTTTTTAATTCAGGAATCAATATTTGGAAGGAGTTTAATGTTTGGTAGAAAAAGTTGTTTTTCAATTCAAAAAATCGATTCCGACCAAAAAGCGTTCTTTTTTAGATTTTAAAAACACGGATTTCGAGAGAGAAATTAAAAGGAATCCAGCTTTTGATTCCGCCGGAATCCGACCCGTTTGGTTGCGCGTTTGGGCGGAATCCGCTTTTTAAAAAGCAGAATCCGCCCAAACGCGTTACCAAACGGAGCCATGAAAAACAAATTACAAAAAAATTGGTAAATTATAACCGAAAAATCATTTTATAAGGAAATAATAAAAAATGGTATAATGAGTAATGTCTTGATGCCACCTCATGGGGTCTATTTGGGGTCTGTAAAATTGGGGCCTGGGAATCATTATTGTTTAGATAAAGGGATAGTGCCAAGTAGAGAGACAAAGTTTTACAACATAGATATTTAATTAAAAATGAATTGATTCATTCTCTCTTTTATGGATGTGGACAACTTTTATTGAATCAGGTATACATACAGTTATATATCGTAACTGTCATGCGTTCTACCTTATGCTTTGTTTCGTGTGGCGTCTGATTGTAGTGAGTCTCCGTACACCTACAGATGTATCTTTCAACTGCATAGTTTTCAGGTCCAGATCATCTAATTTTCAAGAAGTATAGTGTGTTTCTATGTACATAACTGCTCTCATCAATTCAAAGATCAAAATATAGTCATTTTGGGACGTCATAAAACAAATCCCCCTCTAACTGCTTGCACTTACATTGAATGCTACACCATTTTCATGGCCAAATTCAATGTCAATACATTTCCCTGGAGACATCAGCCACCTGATAATCCAATCACACACAACAAAGCCAATTCACGATTCGGCTAAGGGCGGCATCTTTTATTTCTCAACAAACAACCACCAACAACACCTCTTTATCTCCCTGTCAAGCATTAATTGTTCAGCTCCACTTGTTCATGCTCTTCCTATTATGATCTTCATCACGCTTTGTAATACAAAGCTTCACAAGAATTACTTATTTTTGTAATGGCTAAAGAAAAATCATGTTCATCTTTCCTTCTATTGCTTCATCTCCTCTTCTCCTTCAACACCCACCTCTCCTATGAAGCTCACATCATCTATCCAGGCCAGTCTCTCCATTTCAACCAAACCATAGTCTCTAAGCCCATGTTTAGAATGAGAATAAACCCCGGATAAACCCGGATAACCCAAGATAGAAATTTTATTGTGTTTGAAAAGCCCGGATAACCCCAGATAAAGTATGCCAGAATAAACTGGTATAAAGTGGTATATGGATTTCAATCAACCCCTAGAATAAAAGTTATCCTATGTTATTCTACCCAAAGAATATGTTGGTCCACTGTCAAATCGATTGTCACCACATTTTATAAATCACTTTTCAAATTAACTATCATTACTTTTTTACCTTTTATAAATCTTTATTCATATTTTATTCACATTTTACCCAAACAACAAAACATTTATTCTTACGTTTACCAATGAGAATAATTCAAAACACAATCAAACACAAAATCAATTTATTCTTATTTATACTCACTTATGCCGGAATAACTATATACCCAAACGGGGGTGACACCTTTGAATTAGGCTTCTTCACTCCAGGCAACTCTCACAACTACTACATCGGCATCTGGTACACAAAAGCCACCCCAAGAACAGTAGTCTGGGTAGCCAACAGAGAGACACCCATCTCCAATTCCCCGTCGTCAGAGCTAAAACTCTCGAAAACCGACAATCTAGTCCTCCTCGACGGCTCAAAAAACCAGGTTTGGTCTACCAACATAACCTCAACCACCTCCAATTCCACCGTCGCAGAGCTCCTTGACAGCGGGAACCTCATCTTGCAAGGCGACGACGTAATTTGGCAGAGCCTTGACAGTTTGACCACCCGACCAACAGTTGGCTCCCGGGGGGAAGATTGGGTCTGAACCGGCTCACCGGGGAGAACGTTTTCATCACTTCATGGAAGAGCCCGGACGACCCTGCAATGGGTGACTATTCATTCGGAGTGGACCCAACAAGGGATCAACTAGTCCAGCTGTATAAGGGGGTCCAACAATACTGGAGTGGTCCCAGCTATATAAGGGAATGAACGGCCAACCACTACTTCAGTCTGGTCCCAAAATTGACTCGCAACCAGTTCTACAACTTCTCTTACTCCAACTCATCCAAGTACATCACCTACTAGATCTTGGATCCCTCAATCGTCACACATTTCGTTGTCGATGTGTCGGGACAGGGGAAGATGTGGTGGCTGAAATCGGCGACGGAATCGATACTGGTCTGGTTGCAACCCAGAGATCAGTGTGACATTTACTCCTACTGTGGCGCATTCGGCGTCTGCAGTCAGAACACCCTCGATTCGTGCACTTGCTTGCGAGGCTTCAAACCAGGGTCGACGAGGGAGTGGGGGTTGGGAGTATGGAATGGCAGGTGTTTACGAACATCCGCTCTTCGATGTACGAAGAACGGATCGGGTGGCGGTGTTGGGGACAGGTTTATGTTGATGCCCAATGTGAAATTGCCCATAAATCCTCTGTTTTTTAATACAGGGTCCATCGAAGACTGCAAATCAGCTTGCCTGAGCAACTGTTCTTGCACTGCTTATGCTTATGGGAGTGGGTGTTCTATGTGGCATGGTGGGCTTGTGAATATGCAACAAGTATCTAATGATTCCAGTGGTACGGGCGATCTCTGCATCCGCTTATCGGCTGAGGAGCTTCAGAGCTCGAAAGACGGTCACATGTAGGTAAGCATGTTAACGGAGCAGATACAGATTAGGTCCATATATGTATCCATATTCGAATTAGATATCTGAAAAAATATCTGTATCTGATATCCGATGGATATTTATATTTAAATTAAGTATCCGTATCCAATTCAAAATCTAGATTGAGATAATTATCCGAAATTTCTAAACAACAAAAATAATACATCTAATATATGCACTACATAAAAAAAATCTACTAATTACATAATACAAAACATAAATTTATAAAAATCGTAAGTATATTACATGGCTTAAATTATACTAAATACAAAAAAAAACTTATATTAATTCTAAAAATATAAATATATTAATATAATAATATAAAATAAATTTCAAATACAAATATTTTTCAGATGGAATATCCATATCCGAATCAATATATTTCATATACATATATTTTAATTTGGATATAGGTATCAGATACAAAAAAAAATTTCAAATAATTGACAAGCTTGGTTACAGGCGAATCAATTCAGGCACGCTTGTGGGTATCATTATAGGATGCGTGGCTATGATGGGCTTGCTTGTTTTCTTCATTTGGAAACTCCGATTCCAATGGACGCAAACAACGTTGGAATTGAGCAAGAACTCGTTGTCTACGTTCAAGTACCGGGACCTTGAACACGTGACGATGAACTTCTCTGAAAGGTTGGGCAGAGGAGGCTTCGGTTCAGTGTACAAAGGGGCTTTTCCAGACTCCACCGTCGTCGCGGTGAAATCCGGATGGAGATTCTCGCGATGGGGCTGATACAGCACGTGAACCTCCTCCGCCTCCGCGGGTTCTGTTGCCAGGGATCGAAGAGGTTGCTCGTCTACGACTACATGCCGAACGGGTCCTTGGAGACTCATCTCTTCAAGAACCCGTCGAACCGCCTCGACTGGAAGACACGGTATTTATGCAAACAAGCTTTAGTTTTGCTCTTATTTCTCTTTTTTTATGGTAAATAAATTGTATTGCTATACAGAAAATTCTTGTACAAGAGGTGCATATACCAAAATCACCCCAATCAAATAGTATAAAAAATAGCTATGATGCATCCCCACCTCTATCCAAGTTCTTCTTTGAGGGAATTACACATTTGAATAAAAAAAACAAGTTTCTAATTAGCTCGTCCACATCTTTCATATTCTATTTCCGTTGCATCACTGTCAGTGACATCTTTTGAAGAAAACACCGCTCCCGTTAGTGAGTTTCCACGCTACAATCAGGTCCACAGGTCGATTAGCTTCTCGCCAGATATGTGTGGCATTCCATTATGACAAATTACCCAGCTTGGAATACATATTCTTTAGGATACGAATTGCAGTTCACGGGGGTTTTCGTTTACCCTACACTTAAAAAAATGACAGTTCTAGAATCTCTTTCGATTCATAATTTGGTAGTTTTGGATTGAATTACAAGGTTGAGCCCAACTTGTATACTGAATTGTTTCTAAACTTCTTCGTATTTTAAAGTATTTATATCTGATATCCGATGGATATTTAAATTATGTATCTGTGTCCGATCTGAAAATCTGGATTCAGATAATTATAAAAAATATACGAAAAATAAAAATAATATATTAAAATTAAGTATTAGAAATATGTTAAATTCTAATTACCTAATATAAAACATAAATTTAAAATATAACAAATAAAAAAAAACTCATATTAATTCTAAAAATATAAATATCTTAATATAATGAATAATAATATAAAATAAGTTTCGAATGCGGATATTTTATTTAAGACATGGATATGTTATTTGGGGAGAAGAAGCCCAATTCAAAGTGGACTCCTTTGGAGATGATTGTTTGAGTGCCGGAGAGGGATTGGTTGGTGGAGAGGGTCGAAGCTGCAATGGCGAGATGGGTCTTGATGTGTAGAGGAGGAGGAGAAGAAGAAGATGGAGAGATGGGGAGGTTGTGGAAGCCATTGTTGGATGGACGGAGGGTTAAACAAGAATACCACTTTATTTTTAATTATTCTGCTATAACTATACTCTTATATTTCATGCAAACAAACATCTGTTGGAATTTTACTTATATTATAACTTATTTCACTGTTATTTCTCTACCAAGACAGGCATAGGGTAGAATGTCTGTTTAACAAAGCCACATGTCACAGAATTTTTTTTATAAAAAAATGCTTTTAATACATAATCTGAAAATTTTGTATATGTCAATTATTTAAGAAATTAATTAAAAATGCTAGAAATTAGACATTAATATGAATATCTATCATACAAATATTAAGAAAGTCTCCCTATGATAAGAAAGTCTTTCATCACATAAAACAATATTTATATCATGAGCGCTGATATACTCATTTCATTTTGCATCCCCACACATTACGATAGCATAATATATTAATATATGTTATATGTGAGGTTGTATCATAGTGTATGAACCATTTGTTTTTCAGGTGAAAAAAATAGATTTTGTAACTTAATATATACTTCATTTTATATAATAATATGTACTTCAATAAAAGAGTGTATGAATTTTTTTAAAAAAAGGTGTAGACTGTAATAAAACTGCAATGAGACTGGACATATCATTTTTCTTATAGACCACAATTGTCGGTCGCTGTAAAACAACATAGGAAACTATGTCAAAACTCATTGTCACACAAAATAACGAATTTGGGTAAACACGTCGACCTGACTTGATTTGCATCTAGAAGATCCATGATCAACAGGGAATTTTGATGCAAGGGGAGACCACCACTTATGCGTACAATATAAGTTGAAAGGGGGGGGGGGGGGGGGGGGGGGGGGGGGGGGGGGGGGGGGGGGGGGGGGGGGGGGGG